>CM077164.1:144146704-144540725 GCA_039583875.1 Platanthera guangdongensis
GAGTTGGTGGTGTGCTGTTTGAGGTACACAGCTCCTAGACACGGGCATGTCGGCCATGCCACGGGCGTGTAGGATGTGACATGGGCATCTCATACGGTCGGGAACTGTGCTGGATTTGAGTCGGTTGTGTACCGCTTAAGGTACACAACCTATGACACGGGAGTGTCACAGGGCATGTTAGGCCGTGTTCAGCCTATTTCTGGGCAAATCTTGGTCGTTCGTTTCCTTCATCCTGGATCCAAGGGTCCAGGTCCTTCCCTGTTGATATAAGACCGAGATTGGAGGCTTGTCTTCCATTCTTTTCCCTTTCTCAAGAGCTAGGGGGAGAGAGAGAGGAAGGAAGGGGAGAAGGAAGCAGGCTGTCGGAGGAGCTGTGGAGTTCTGAATCGAGAGTCGAGTGTGGATTCGTGGAGGCAAGGCCGTGGCTGTGATTTCCATCCGGCTAGTTAATGGCTCTTAAGCGATAGACAAGGGTAACGATTTCCTTCTTGGACAATCGAAGTCTTTTCTTTATGCATAGCATGAAATCCTCCACCAAGAGGTGGAAAGCGCAAGTGATTCACAGTTGAGTCCGCATCTAGAGCCGGGAGTGTGTAGTACGGCATAGGCATGCTGTGTGAAGCCAATCCAGATGGTTAGTCTGGATTGGTGATGGCTATGGGTAAACCGGAGAAGACTCTGTGTATGTATGGATGTGTATGAATTGTGCTCTTTTGTATGGATGTTGATCTTGGATGCTTTGTGAAAGCTCTGTGTGATGTGAGCGCGGTGGGCGCTAGTTTCTCTGGGAGAGCAGAAAGCTGCGGCTAATCAGGAGGGAAGGCCGACCCGCGTCGAGTGGTGCGCTACTGACAGTTTGAGCACGGGAAAGGCTGACCTGCCCCTGGTTATTTTGGGAGATTGATTGGTGGCAATGCTTGGGGGACGCGAGACAGACCCGGCTTGCTGCACCACAAGGGTGGGTCGATCGGTTGTTCTGGGAAGGTCGATTGGTGGCAATGCTTGGGGATGCGAGATAGACCCGGCTTGCTGCACCACAAGGGTGGGTCGATCTGATTTGGAAATGCCCAAGTTTGTCGTGAGGTTCTCACCTCTGAGTGGTTTGGGCAGAATTTCGCCAGCATACGTGATTGGTGGACTAGGACCGACCAGCCAACAAGTTAACAACCTCTGCTCGGTGGTGGGCAACTGGTATATTCGGTCCACCAAGAAGGTGCCCTGAGTGAACGGAGCGTCTGGCGGAGGCCGGCGTTTGTGATACTGTTGTGCCTGAGAGAACTTGTTGTGATTGGTAGATGTTGTGATTGCAATGCATACAGGGAAGGAACCACTGCCCCGGGTAAAGTGTAGGATCGTTATAATTGGTCAGCTAATGCTGACCATTGCTTTGTTTACCGCTCTTGGGGTGGATGTCTAATTGCAGGTGCTGATGGGTTGAATTGAATTGAGCGGAATGAAGCCTTGCTGCGTAAAGGCCCTTGAAGGTTGTGCGAAGGATTCTTAAATTTCATGTGTGGCCGGCCTGCGTGCCGATGTATGAAGATGTATATTTATAAAGAGTAACTTGTGAGGCCTTAAGGCCATGAGTGTGTGTGTGTGTGTGTTGTATACATTCCTGGTTTATATATAAATGTAGAGTTTATATATTTAGTGGACATTCATTGTGATGAGTTCTTACAACTTCAAATGCTGCGCTAGAATGCTCTGAGTTAGGATACGAGTAGATTGGGATTTTGATATTCATAAGTGGCTCCGCCGTTTGTTCATGAAGTATGGCGTGGGGCCCCGGCCGGACACACCGTTATATTCCATGTGACAGATGGAGGCGTTACAAAGTGGTATCAGAGCCATGTTTGAGATTTGTGGGAGGGAGAATATAATTGAACACAAGAATGTCCACTAGGAATGTTCTACATGCACGTGAGGAGCGTGGGTGTGCTGTCAATGTATCTTTGTCGTTCTGAAATGGATGATTAATGGTGTTTTGTACATTGATAGGTGACGCGGAGTGGTGCTAGGCAGTCTGAGTCCCAACGGTCTGATGAGAGTGCGGCATCAGCTGAGGCGCCTACACTTCCCTCGACGGAGGCCATATGTGTGGTGACTGAGATGGTGCTCGCAGTGTTACATGCACAGCCTACTGGGCAGGCAAGGCCTGTAGGGGTGCCAGTATGGCTTGGTGCAAGGCAAGAGCGCGCTGAAGCTGTGGTGGATGAGCAAGCAGCGGACGAGCAACTGAAGCGGTTTATGGAGTTTCATCCACCTACGTTTGGCGGAATGGGTTCCCCAACGCAGGCGGAAGATTGGCTTGCAAGAGTAAAGAGAATCTTGGCAGCAATCCGGACTGCAGAAGTGCAGGAAGTTACCTTAGCCACATTTCTGTTAGAAGGAGATGCAAGGCTTTGGTGGGATGAAGTGAAGTTACACTACTTGGCAGGTCGAGGATTGGACGAGATATCGATTGAAGAATTCTCATGCTTATTTTTGGCTAAGTATTTGCCAGTATCATAGCGGATTGCTATGGAGAATGAGTTTCAACGTCTAGTGCAGGGTGAGAGCAATGTTGATACGTACCTGCATGAGTTTAGCAGACTGGGGCGCTATGCGGGGTCTAATTTCGCTAAGGAGGCACGGAAGACAAATCGATTTTATGAGGGACTGCGTGACGAGTTGAGGGTAACACTCCCGAGTTCGGTGAACCAAGGCTTCCAAGCATTAGTAGATACAGCCCATGCGCTGGAGAAGGATTTGAAACGAGTACAGGATAAGAAAAACTTAGCGGTGGAAAAGTCAGAATTCAAAGTTCCACAGTCAGAACAATCGGAGTTTCGGAGACGAGATAAGAAAAGGTTCAGGCCTGCTGAACTAACTCCTTCGACCGTTTCTTCGGGAGCAACATCTGGACAAGAACGTGTTGAGACACGTACATGTTTTAACTACGGGAGGCAAGGACATATATCATGTTATTGCTGGAGTGGCCCTGCAAAAGGTGAGAGGAATATAGGGGCGTCTTATGAAGAAAAGGGTAAAGCAGTGGTCGGGTCATCTACATCCCGGACGCAACCTTGACTGCATAATCTTGAATTGCAGGAGCCACAAAGCTCAATCGATGAAGTACAGCCTCGAGTGTTTAGTTTGGAACTCCAAGAGGCTATCAAATGACTTATAAAAGATGATGCATGTGAGCGGAAGTAAAAATGGAAGGGTGAATTTTGATGATGTACATATATGTGGTATGTAGTAATGAACGATGAAATGTTTGTGCACACCTTGTTTTATCTAGGTGATCGATCGATCAAGGTGTATGTTACATGATGTTTGGATATATGACTATATGGTTATATGGTTGGAGATATGGTGGTTGTATGTTGTGTTTGTTATGTATGTTTGTTATGTTTGTTATGTGCGATGTCGTGGGAAGAGACAAGTTGTGGCCTCTGAGCTCTAACCCAGATCGTTTGAGTAAGGTGCGACCAAAGGATGGGAATATTGATGTCTGTAGTTGAGCCAAATTTCGAGACAAAATTTCTGTAAGGAGGGGAGGGTTGTAACACCCCAAATCCCAAATTTAGGTTCAGTATGGATGACACGGCCTGGGACACGGGCGTTTCCCTGGGCGTGTACTGCTCGGTTTGAGCAGTCTGGCGCGTGGTCGATGAAATTCGTTCGATGAAGTTTTGGGGAGGGAACACGCCCAGAGACACGGGCTTGTCAGAGGGTGTGTCCTCCTCGGGTTCGAAGATTTCCACTCGAGTAAATGTGCTCGACGATCGTCAAGTGAAGTACACGGCCATGATACGGGCATATCACATGGGACACAGGCGTGTCGTCTGGCGTGTCCTTCTCTGGATCAGCCCGGGTTCTGTGTGTTGGTGGACATGGGTGTGTCCTAGGGTACACGGCCTGTGACACGGGCGTGTCACTGGCCGTGTCCTGCTCGGGTTGAGTTGGTGGTGTGTTGTTTGAGGTACACAGCTCCTAGACACGGGCATGTCCGCCATGACACGGGCATGTAGGATGTGACACGGGCATGTCACACAGCCGTGTACTATGCTGGATTTGAGTCGGTTCTGTGCCGCTTAAGGTACACGGCCTGTGACACGGGCATGTCACAGGGCATGTCAGGTCGTGTTTAGCCTATTTCTGGGCAAATCTTGGTCATTCATTTCCTTCATCCTGGATCCAAGGGTCCAGGTCCTTCCCTGCTAATATAAGACTAAGATTGGAGGCTTATCTTCCCTTCTTTTCCCATTCTCAAGAGCTAGGGAGAGGGAGAGAGAGGGAGGAAGGAAGGGGAGAAGGAAGCAGGCTACCGGAGGAGCTGCGGAGTTCTGAATCGTGAGCCGAGTGTGGATTCATGGAGGCAAGGCCGTGGCGGTGATTTCCATCCTGCTAGTTTATGGTTCCAAAGCGATCGACAAGGGTAATGATTTCCTTCTTGGACAATCGAAGTCCTTTATTTATGCATAGTATGGAATCCTCCACCAAGAGGTGGAAAGAGCAAGTGATTCCCAGTTGAGTCTGCATCTAGAGCCGGAAGTGTGTAGTACGACATAGGCATGCTGTGTGAAGCCCATCCAGATGGTTAGTCTGGATTAGTGATGGTTATGGGTAAATCGGAGAAGACTCCGTATATGTATGGATGTGTATGAATTGTGCACTTTTGTATGGATGTTGATCTTGGATGCTTTGTGAAATCTCCTTGTGATGTGAGCGCAGTGGGCGCTAGTTGCTCTGGGAGAGCAAAAATATGCGGCTAATCAGGAGGGAAGGCCGACCCGCGTCGAGTGGTGCTCTACTGACGGTTTGAGCACGGGAAAGGCAGACCTGCCCCTGATTGTTCTGGGAGATCGATTGGTGGCAATGCTTGGGGGACGTGAGACAGACCCGGCTTGCTGCATCTTAAGGGTGGGTCGATCGGTTGTTCTGGGAGGTCGATTGGTGGCAATGCTTGGGGGATGCAAGATAGACCCGGCTTGTTGCCCCATAAGGGTGGGTCGATCTGATTTGGAAATGCTCAAGTTTGGCGTGATGTTCTAACCTCTAAGTGGTTTGGGAAGAATGTCACCAGCATGCGTGATTGGTGGACTGGGACCGACCAGCCAACAAGTTAACAACCTCTACTCGGTGGTGGGCAACTGGCATATCCGGTCCACCAAGAAGGTACCCTAAGTGCACGGAGCGTCTGGCGGAGGCCGGCATTTGTGATACTGTTGTGTCTGAGAGCACTTGTTTTGATTGGTAGATGTTATGATTGCAATGCATACAGGGATGGAACCACTGCCCTGGGTAAGGGGTAGGGTTGTTATAATTGGTCGGCTAATGATGACCATTACTTTGTTTACCGCTCTTGGGGTGGATGTCTAATTGCAGGTGCTGATGGGTTGAATTGAATTGAGCGGAATGAAGCCTTGCACCGTAAAGGCCCTTGAATGCCGTGCAAAGAATTCTTAGATTTCATGTGTGGCCGGCCTACGTGCTGATGTATGAAGTTGTATATTTGTAAAGAGTAACTTGTAAGGTCTTAAGGCCATGAGCGTGTGTGTGTTGTATACATTCCTAGTTTATATATAAATATGGAGTTTATATATTTAGTGGAATTTGTTGTGATGAGTTCTTACAACTTCAAATGCTGCGCTAGAATGCTCTGAGTTAAGATACGAGTAGATTGGGATTTTGATATTCACAAGTGACTCCGTCGTTTGTTTGTGAAGTATGGCGTGGGGCCGGCTGGACCCACCGTTATATTCCATGTGACAGATGGAGGAGTTACAGTGGACATAATTGAGGAAGCCGGACCGGATTATTTGGTTTCTGAATCGACAAGAATTTGGAAGAAGGAAGTTCTCGAATTCTATTCCAACGCTACGTTAAACTCAAAGGGGAGCAAGATCAAATCTACTATTCATGGCGAGACGGTCAAAATAACACACAAAAGTCTAAGTAAATCCCTTCATCTTCCAAGGATAACAAAAGAGACTGAGGTTAATTCCAATTTGACTTCTGAAGCCCTTAAATGGTGTGGGCTGACCGCAACGACAAACATTAGATCGTCCATGACAAGGAAAGGGATGAACTCCCAAGTGAAATTTTTGTCTAAAATAATTGGCAAGGTATTTCTCTGCAAGACTGGGGGGCATGATAGGATATCCTCCTACATGTTCAGCCTTATGACAAGAGTCATCTTTCAGGTGAAGACTGACTGGAGTGCTATAATTTTCAACAAGATTAAAGAAAGCATTAAAAAAAACCAAATATGGGGAGAATACTAACTCTGTATCTGGTTGTAAACCTACCTGAGGTGCTAAATCAAACTGCTGGCACAAAGATTAATCACATAAGGAGAATGGACATAAGAATCCTATCTAGGTGGGACAGAGTTTTATCCAAGGAAGACCCTGCACCAAAGCAGAAATCTAAACAGGACATACCTTACAAGAAAGATAAAGTGCAAGCTGAGGAGTCCTCCAGTAACTCAGAAGAGAGAATAGAATTCAGCGCTGATGAAGAGACCACTAACCTACCCAGAATGTCTCCAACTCATTCACCTGGAACTGAAGCTCAGATCTAGGGGGAGGTTGTCCATCAAATAGATAATCCTGAGATATCAGTCCCAGCAGAAACTGTCATTGAAGCCCAGTTAGACAGTGAGACTGTCAACCTTACTATCATGGAAGTGGTTCATGACCTCAATATAGCTGTTGATCCTACTGAAAGAGAGGCACGGGATGTGCACATTCCTGATTTGCCAGAAAAAACTCAAGCTCCTGAGATTGAAGTAATTCAAGACTTAGTAAGTGACTTCCAGAAGGAGCAAGAAGAAGTACACAATGAATAAATGTTTGTAGATGTTCCAGCTGCTACAAGGATTGAGGGGGATGCACCAGACCTAGCCCCAAGACTAGATGTAGATGTTCCAGGCACAACAATGGAACTTGAAATAACATTTGATTCTGAAGATGAGGAAGCGGCATCAGTTCTTAAGAAAGGAAAGTTAATGGAGTTCAAGAAAAAGAGTGTTGGATATAAGAAAGCCTTCAAGGCTGGCTCCTCATCTACTGCTTCTCCAATAGATTTTAGCTCTCTATTGGTACAGCTACAAGTCAATCTTGATGAACAAAGACAAGCATTAGAAATGTATGTGGATGAAAGCCACAAGGAACTGCAGTTCAATCTGGTCCAGGATATCAAATCTATACGATTTGAGGTCAACATGCTTAAGAAAGACATGACAGATTGCTTCCATAAGGGAGGCAATGTTGTGGTATATCTTGTCAAACAATAACAAACCACTAAAACTGAAATAGATGATCTTGTGGTCAAGCAAGGAATTGTTCTTGAAAATTAGAAGAGACTGAATGATAATTTGATGGAACTACACACCATCTCTCTGACTAAATTAGATGAAAAAACTATTGCCATTGCAGCCAATATGAACACTCAAGTATCTACTATAGAAAAACATATTCAACTGGATTTGGCAACAGTTACCACTGCTATAAAGACTTCTGAGTCTGCAATTTCTACTATAGTAAAAAAGTTCAAAGACTACTACACAATTGAAAATTATCATATTATAGATCAAATAAGATTTCAAAAGAATGATCTCAGAGATCATATCCACAGAGAAGTCATAAAGGGGGAGAGGGTATTAGTTCAAGCTAGCTCTGAACATGCAAAATGGGTAACTAACAACATCAGAGCTACCTTGGGATATCCACCCTTATGTGATGATAATAACACTACAGAATCTGGATGCCAACCTGAGTTCTTGGATGGGATACAACAATAAGTAGCTCAAGTCATATATCCCCCTTCTGGGTTTGAAGAAATCCAACAGACTGTTCAGACTATGTACAACCCTCCACAGGATAAAATGCCAGTAATTTGTGAGGAGGTGGACATGGCTAACTCAGTATTACTGAAAGAACAAGAGGCTTAAATGTCTAAGAAGAGATTCAGAGAACAGGCTGAGGCTAGGCCTGATTTTGAAAAATGGAGTCCAACCTCAAGAAGTATCATCTTAACTGCATGGAATGCAGTTGCTGAAAATCAGTATGACAGTGGTAAGTGGTACTCTAAACAAGAATGGGATAAATATCATGCACAATAAGAGAAAATCCACAAATTTATGAAGGACTTGAAGGCTGGAAGAATCTCTACAAACTCCATAGAGCCCTAGAAGTACTTCCCTAAACCATTCCATTACTTTGAAAGGCAAAAGCTGAAAGCTGCACAACTTAAGGCCAAAGACATTAAGGGGAAGAAGCCTGCTATTGATATTGAAGCTGAAGTCAAAGTTACCATTCAGACAGGCAAAGGGATTGTCATTAAGGAACCTGATCAACTTTAATTAGAGATTGACAAGATTTTGAAGAACTGTGTATTTTTTGATTGTTCTTACAAAAGAAAACATTAACCTTGTAATCTCACCTTTATTATATGAGAATGAAATTCTGGGTTGACAACTGTTTATATATCTATGTCTCTAAGTTACATGGTTTTCCTTATGTTATTTCATTTTGAATATTTATGTGTAACATGCTATCTCTGCTCTTGAATAATTTTGGTTGAAATGTCTGAATATATCATGCTTATCATTTATTTGTTATATTGGTGTATATCATTGACTATGGATTATGACTTCTCCAAATAGGGGGAGATTGTTGGGTACATTGAAAATTGTGTAACTGATTTGGAGAAGCCTCACCTGACTCAATGATATACATCAGGGTGTATTTGATGGTGTATTGAGTTTGTTTGTGCAGGCAATAGAATGTAGAAAATATTCTAAATACAAAAGTGTCGAGACAATTTTTTGTGTCGACACCTTTAAAGGAGTTGTGTCGAGACAATAAGCTAGTCAATGTCGACACACAGGACTTGTGTCGACACCCATAGTTTAAGTCGACATCAACTGTGTCGACACTCATAACTTATGTCGACACATTTAGACACTGGTGTATTGACAGTTTTAAAGAAGCAGCAATGTCGACATCCAGGACTTGGGTCGACATTTGGAGAGGTTGTGTCGACACACAGGACTTGTGTTGACACATTCTACAAAGGCTGCGTGTCGAGAACTTAATGAAGAGCTGTGTCGACTGTTTTCTGAAGTATGTTGACACATTCTACAAAGGCAGAGTTGAGACTGAATGAAGAGCTATGTCGACAGTTTCTGTAGTTTGTCGACAACACCAAAGGAAGTGTGTCAACACTCGGGTATAAGTGTCGACACATACTTCATCTGTGTCGACACATACTATATCTATGTCTCGACACATTCAGCTGAGTTAAATAACTCTAAGTGCCAAATCTCAAGACTGAAGACTTAACAGCTGCCAGAATTATCACGGCCTATTAAGACATGTCAGAACTATCAGATGTCAGTCAACTACCAGATCAGTCGGTTGCCTCTGATGTAAACTATAAATAGAGTCAAACTATCAGAGAAAAACAATAATAGAAGTAGAGAGAAATTAAAGTGGAATTTTCCAAGAAGAATTCATGGATTCCAGTATAGCAAGAATATTCTGATTCAAAATCAGAGAAGGGGATTGCTTCACAGCAAGTCTGTTAGAGATTGCAGATATATTTCAGCAAGGTGGGAGAAGCTGATCTACTCCAACTTCTCAAGAAGATTCAACCTAGGTTCTCTCTTTCAAGAAGCTTTGAATAAGCTAAGTCAGGTTGAATCAGATTCATTACTATAATGAACAGTAGGAGCAGATCTAACAAGATCTGATCAAGATTCCCTCATCTCTCTTTAAGTGAAGGAAGGAACATCTTCTTAATCAATTTTCTGTAGGATCTATTTTAGATCTGAGTGTAGAAGATTAAATTCTCTGAGTTGTAAGCCTGTAACTATGAAGGCTGAGGTAGGGCTGTTTGCCTGAGATAGGAGATTGAGTTCTCTGAGCTATAGGCCTGGTGATAAAGGCTGAGGTAGGGCTTGATTGCCTGAGTGGTAGGAGTGGGAACTCACTCTGAGGTAGGGTTCTTGGGAAGAGCTTGAGTTGTAGCACTTGTTGAAGTGTGAGCTGTAAAAACCAGTTTGGGTTCTGAGTTGTAAGATCTGAGGATCTGAGAAGGTGGAAGGAAGTTAGGCCAAATCTAGTATATTGCTAGATAGGCGAAGGGGGAAAGTGGATGTATCCATCATTTGAGGAACCACTATAAAAACAGTGTGTGTTATGATTGGATGATTGTGTGTTGTGTTAACTGTAGATTTTATTTATGTTGTGATCAAATTATTAACTGTCTAAGTAGAATAATAATTGAACCTATTCACCCTCCCCCCCCCCTCTAGGTGTTTAGACAATCTTGAAACCAACTCTTTCAGTAGTCGTGTCTAGTGCTTTGCTAGATCGGTGAGTGGAAAGTGGATGTACCCAAGGTTAGGGAATCACTATAAATCTCTGTGTCCTCTGTGATTGCTTGGTAGATTTTTGTGCATAGATCGCTAATTTTTATTCCACAAAAAGTCGCACAACTCACATATTCACCCCCCCCCCCCCCTCTAGGTGATTTAGGAAGACAACTGAATAACTTTCAAGGAATGTCTTACAAAATACAAAAATATTGCGGCCTTAAGGCCTTACAACTGTTTCATTTTGCAAGAATATTTTCATACTTCGGTACACAGGCCTACCACACATGAAAACACTAAAAATTCTTCTCTCGTCCTTCGAGGGTCGGCATAACAATAAGGCAGCAATCCGCTATTTCCCGTACGGCTCTCCAGCACCTGTACATGGACAATCCATCATGAGGGCGGCAAACAAAGTAACTGTCAGCTTTAGCTGACTAAATTATAATGACCCTACCCCATGACCGGGGCAACGGTATTCCTTCCCTGCATGCATAACATGTATACAATATCTTGGTCATAGAAAGTGCAATTTAAGCACCATTCACCACAGATGTAGGATCGATCGACCACACGCCTCGTGCACTCAAGGAACATGCTCGGTGTATCGGATCTCCCGGGTATCACCACCATCCACAGTCCTAGACTTGATGGTCAAACTTAAGCATTTCTCATTTCTTCCTATGAGTTGATAAAGGCAAGGAGGTCTACTTTAAGATTCAATCTAATGACTCACTCCAAGTAGATCGTCATAGGGTGGGTACATGTTATCCAAAGCTCGTTGCTCAAATCATTAGTCTCTCAAGCCACGACGCGGGTTCTACGTCCCCTTTGCCCAAGCAGAACTTTTTAAAGTCCTCGTTAATAGACCGCAGAACTTTTGAATTCCTTACACACATAACATACACAGACATTAAGTAAAGTCCCTCAGGTCTCACAGAGATAGGCCACTTACAAAAATAGCTCTCTAGAAGTTATCCTCGGTGGTAGTACTATCGTCTGGCATTAAGGACAGGATTTCCCTTTCGTCTCCAGATTCAATCACATCAGGAACATCTGTCTATAAAAATCCTGCAGCATCCTACAATGCCAGAAAACTGGTCTTTCACAACAATTCTAGCTCGCCAAGAGCTGTCGCCGGTGATACTCACTGTCACCCGGCAATATCCAACAGTTATGCAAACTATGGTGTTTTCTGATTATTTTCCTAGAGCGCATCTCCAGTACTTCATGCTACTCTCAATTCACAGGCACAATCCACATACCCCGTAAACTACTCGTTTATATATGGAGTCTTCTCCTGTACGCAAAATAAAGCATCGCCAATCCATACCAACCTGTCCAGATGGGTTTCAAACTTCATGCTTATTTTGTACTACAATTTCCGGATCTATATGCAAAAGTATCCGGGGATACCATATATCGACCCATCAGAATTCCTCGTTCTTCCACCTTTTGGTGGGGGATTCCATGCATATGCAAAAAGGAGAACTTCAATTATCCGAGAAGGAAGATCGTCACCCTCGAAATTCGTTTCGGAGCCATTGACAAGCTTTCTATCCAGCTGTAAAGGAGCACATCGTTTTCCTCTTCACAGATCTTGCCTTAGTTCTCGATTCCGACCACGGGATCTCTTCCACTAAGCTATCAAAGCTTCAGCCTTCAGCCTTCTTCTTCATTTCTTCCAAGAACTTGATGAGAAGGTTGAGAGAGAGTGAGAGAAGAGAAATGAATCTTCTCTTCAGCTCTTCTCTGGATAAGCAGCCTCAAGAATAAACCCGGCCACACGATCCTCTCATCAAAAGAAAGCAAAGGCCATGATTTCAGCTAACCATTCAACAATAACGATATCGTCGCGCGATATCAGTTGTCGCCTGGCGATATCGGCCATAGCCGCTTTGACCCAAGTCAACCACCGCTCTTCAGCCATCGTCCAGTCATCTGACACGTATCTAGCATATGTGACAGTATCGCCCAGCAATACCCACTGTCGCCACTCTGATATCTTCCTCGACGACTCGTTGAAAGAGTCAAGTGTGTCGCGTGAGTTGAGTGTACTCAATGCTTTGTTGAAAGAGTCGAGTGCGTTGAGTGGTATCGTCGCGCGATACTCATTATCGTCGCACGATAGTCGACTCAACGCTTTGTAGGCATTGAGTGTGTCTAGTCTACTCAACTCATCATTGAAGGCATTGAGTGCGTCGTGTAACACCCCCATCCGTCGTATGGCATATGACAAAAGGTCCAGCTGGAACCCGACGCCATATACTACGGATAGTCGGAAGGGTTACGCATCAAGAACCAAACTATCTAATTAAGACTACTCGTCCTAACACAGAGCATTCTAGCGGAAGCTTTTAAAAGTTGAAAGAACCCAAACTGAATAATCAATTTACATGAATGTCCACAAACACACCACTGGAATGAAATAACAACACACTGAAGGATACTTAGCCTTATGGCCTTACAATAGTTCACTTAATAAATAGTGTCTTACATACATCAACTCACAGGCCGGCCACACATGATAAAATAAAAGCAACTATTCAATAAGGCCTTCGAGGGCCAGCTCAGCAACATGGGCTCCAGCCCGCTATTTTGCACTCGGCTCCGCAGCACCTGCAAGCAAACATACCACCGCCCCTGTGGCAAACAATGCAACGGTCAGCCAAAGCACACCAAATTATAACGACCTCGTCCCTTTCTCGAGTCGGCGGTGCTCTTCCCTGCATATCATTAGCCCAGCTAAACAATTGAGCATGAATATACTTCGCCACAGGTGTAGGCTCGCACGGCCAAACACCCCGTGCACTCAGGGCACATTAACGGTGAATCCGGTCAATTCCGTGGCTTCACCACCATCCCCGTGATGGCAACAACATGAGCATTTTAACCTTTCTGACCACTGTCTAAGGCTCCCGACTATGCCAACGGCCAGTCCCCATCTATGGGTCTCTCGCACCGAACCACATAGCCCAGGTCCGATTCCACTTGCCTGTTGCTCATACCGCCTAGTCAATTTAAGTCCTACGCGCGGGCCAAGCTTCTCTCGGATCCTAACATTTCCAAACATCACATAACCAAGTTATATTCAAGGACGGTTCCCTGACCGCCAATTAAGCAGAACAATGTTTCCGCTCAGTTTTCCGGGTGCGCCTTGAATCTAACCTCCAAGGATCCCTGCTGCAATCTACCGCATAGAAACCAAAAACCCAAAATACGGAGTCTTCTCCGGCAACCATACAAATGCAATATCACCGATCCAGACCAACATGTCCGGGTAGACTTCACACACAATGCCTATGTCCGTACTTTCGATTCCGGACTCTATATGCAACACAAGGGGGACTATTCACGTCAACCCCAAGGAACACCGCACACTCACCGCACACTCGCGGGAGAGGGTTTCCCTATGCAAAAAGGAAGAGAGCTTCACATGCTCAAGTTGAGAATCGTTACCCTTGTAGTCCGCTTTTGCGCCATGGAAAAACTATACAGACAGAAATCTTTGTAACGAACTTTCCTCCACGGATCTGCTCTCAGATCTCAAAACGGTGCTCTGATGCTCCGCGGCGGCCGGAATCCTCCTCCTTCTTCCTCCTTGCTCTAACTCCTTGGAAAGAGAAAGCCTTGGAGAGAAAATGAAGAGTTCTACCCCTATTCACGGCCTTAACAGAGCAGGAAACCACCTGGGCCGTTGGATCTTATTTAAAGAAAACGAACGACTCGGATCTGCACAAAAATCCCCTGACCTGGGCTGAACACGGCTTCGCACACGGCCGTGTCCCAGGCCGTGTGCCTCGATCCAGGCACGATCATCGAAAACAGAAAAGGAACACGGGCCAGAGATACGCCCGTGTCTCATCTGACACGCCCGTGTCGGGTCTTCGACACACCCGTGACCGGGGGCATGTCACCTGTAACCGCCATGCCAACCGTCACGTCTCTACTGAACACGGGTGGGGACACGGGTATGGACACGGCCGTGTCGCCCCTGACACGCCCGTGTCAAAAAAATGTCAAACCGTGTCTCCTGCCGTGTCCTTCTCGGGACACAGCCGGCCAACACGCCCAGCATGACACGGCCATGGACACGCCCGTGTCCCTGGCCGTGTACCCCTATACAGGAATCAAAATCCCCTTTTGACGCGACCTGCTCGAATATAATTTTTGGGGTGTTACAAATCTCCCCCACTTAAGGAATTTCGTCCCGAAATTAAGTAAAGGTACACAAAATCAAATGTTACCTGAGTGGAATAACTCGGGGTATTCTTCCAACATTATTTGCTCTCGCTCCCATGAAAGATCCTCACAACCGCAGTTATCCCATCGGACTTTGACCATTCAGATCTCCTTGTTGTGGAGACGCTTGATTTCCACGTCTTCTATACGTATAGGCTTGACCTTTGTCGTCAACTCATAGTCAACCGGCACTTGGTCGACCGCAACTATCTGCGAAGGTTCTTGCACCGCCTTGTGCAACACTGACATGTGGAACACATCGTGCAGCCCACTCAGTTCCACCGACAGTTTAATCTATACGCTGCTTCGCCAACACGCTCCAGGACTTCAAATGGTCCAAGGTATCTCGGACTCAGCTTCTTCAAGCATCAAACCCGCGAAACACCCTTAAACGGCTTGATTTTTAAGTACACCATGTCGCCCACACTGAACTCCACATTCCTATGCTTGGCGTTATAGTACTTTGCCTGTCTGTCCTGAGCGATCTTCAACCTTTCATGAATGGTACGCACCATTGAAGTAGGATCTTCCACCGCTTGACGTTTATACAACTTCGATTCGCCCGCCTCCAACCAAGATAATGACGTACGACACTTCCTCCCATACAAGGCTTCAAAATGTGTCATACCAATACTCGCGTGAAAGGTGTTGTTATATGCAAACTCCACCATATACAGGTGATCTTCCCAATGCTTCCCGAAATCTAGGACGCACATGCGGAGCATGTCCTCCATCGTCCTATTGACCCTCCCGGTCTGACCATTTGTCTGCGGATGAAACGCTGTGCTAAAACTCAGCTTAGTTCCCAACATACCATGCACCAACCTCCAATCCTTCAACATAAAGCGTCCATCACGGTCACTGACAATACTGCGGGGCACACAATGCAACCGTATAATGTTATCCACGTAGAGTTTGGCTAACTTCTCCACCGGATCTTCCTTCCTATTCAGGATAAAATGAGACACTTTTGTCAACCTGTCCACGACCACCCAAATGGCGTCGTTTCCCTTCTGCGACTTTGGCAAACCATGCACAAAATCCATTGAAATGTTATCAAACTTCCATTCCGGGATAGGCAAGGATTTTAGGAAACCTCCGGGCTTCTGGCACTCCGCCTTTACCAAGGCACAAGTTTGACACTTGGCCACATAAAGTGCTACATCCTTCTTCAATCCTGGCCACCGGAACAACTTCTTCATGTCTCTATACATCTTCGTGCTTCCCGGGTGGATTGAGTACTTGGTATGATGAGCCTCGTACATCAACTCCTCCCAAATATTATCAGCACTAGGAACGCA
This sequence comes from Platanthera guangdongensis, assembly GCA_039583875.1. Taxonomy (NCBI): domain Eukaryota; kingdom Viridiplantae; phylum Streptophyta; class Magnoliopsida; order Asparagales; family Orchidaceae; genus Platanthera; species Platanthera guangdongensis. The sequence goes on from CM077164.1 coordinate 144,162,617, forward strand.
TAGCCGACCATCTTTCCTTAGCAATCCTTCCTCAACAACAAACTGGGAATTTGACCCATTCAAGGATTCATCTAAAATCCGCCTCATATTGTTATCCTGCACCAAAGCCTGTCAAATTCTATCAGCTAGGTCATACTGCACCTCTGTCCAACACAACATTGCCTCGGCTCTTGACTGCTTATCGACGCAAGAAATCTCCAAAACCTCCAAATCACGGACCAAGCTCTCATCATGCACCGACAACCAACTGGCATGCGCAGTCGCCCTGCGGCTCAACGCATCCGCCACAGCATTTGCTTTACCAGGTACATAATGTATCTCGAAGGTGTAGTCCCCCAAGAACTCCATCCACCTCTGTTGTCTCATGTTCAGATCCTTCTGATCTAACAAGTACTTCAGGCTCTTATGATCGGTGTAGAGGTCGACTTTCACACCGTACAAATAGTGCCTCCACAGCTTCAGAGCGAATATCACGGCTGCCAACTCTAAGTCGTGAACTGGATAATTCCACTCATGAACCTTCAACTTCCTTGACCCATAGGCTATCACACTCCCATGCTGTAGCAGAACACAGCCCAAACCGCTGCCCGAAGCATCACTATAAATTTCAAATCCTTCGGTTCCACTTGGCGAACATAAAATAGGCACCGTGGTCAACCGTCTCTTCAGCTCTTCAAAAGCCTGTTCACACTCCAACGACCACACAAATTTATGGTCCTTTCTTGTCAACATTGTGAGTGGAAGCGCTACCCGTGAAAAGTTCTCTACAAAGCGCCTATAGTAGCCGACAAGCCCCAGAAAGCTCCGAACCTCCGCCACCGTAGTCAAGGTAGGCCACTCCTGTATCGCCACTATCTTCGCAGGATCCACCGCTATCCCCTCTCCGCTAACAACATGACCAAGGAACGCTACTGAGGATAACCAGAATTCACACTTGGAGAACTTAGCATACAACTAACTTTTCCTTAGAGTCTCCAACACCATGTGTAGGTGCTTGTAGTGGTCCTCCTCACACTACGAGTATACTAGGATGTCGTCGATAAACACTATCATGAAACAATCCAGATACTCTCTGAACGTCTTGTTCATCAGATCCATAAACACGGATGGCGCATTCGTCAAACCAAACGGCATGACCGTGAATTCATAATGCCCGAACCGCGTGCTGAATGCTGTCTTTGGGATGTCGCTTTCCCTTATCCTCAACTGATAGTAACCGGACTTCAGATCTTGCTTCGAATATACCACAGATCCATCCAACTGATTAAATAGATCATCGATCCTTGGGATCAGATACTTATTCTTTACCGTAAGCTTGTTCAACTCCTGATAGTCAATACAAAGTCGTAAGCTCCCACCTTTCTTCTTAACGAAAAGAACCGGTGCGCTCCAAAGCGATGAACTTGGACGCACATAACCTTGCTCCAACAACTCTTGCAGTTGCACTTTCAACTCTGCCATCTCTCTTGGCGCTATCCGATACGGAGAGTGTGACACCGGCTTGGCACCCAGCACCAGCTCAATAGTAAAGTCAATCTCCCGTTGAGGGGGGCTCCTGGGAGATCATCTGGAAACACATCGGGATACTCGGACACAATTGGGATGCTGCCCAGACTCGGCCTAGGTGTTATGGCCTGCACCAATGTGACAAACAACTCTGCCCCACACCGAACCGCCTTAATCACCTGAAGGGCCGACATCAAAACTTTCCCCGAACCCCTCATGCCAGCAAACGTTGTCTCCCGTTCAGAATTTAATCCCAATTTAACCTCCTTTCATTTGCAATCAATGTAAACTCGCTGCTCCGAGAGCCAGTCCATACCAAAGATTACATCAAATTCTACTAACGGTAGCACCAACGCCCGCAAATCAAACTCCTGATCCCCAACCCGGATCTTGACTACACAGACCTTATCCGCGCGCATTGAGCACTCATTGGGCAACAACACATCCAACTTGTCTTTTGCCATCGAGGGAGGGACCCCAATGCGCGTCATAAATTGTTCGGACAAGAAGGAATGTGAAGCTCCCATATCAAAAAGAGCTCTCGCCGGACAATCAAAAACCAACACGAATCCTAACACCAATAAAAGTAAGCTAACATGCAAAAAAGTAACATCTACATAAAGTTAAACTGCTATAATTTAACTCATACATGTCACCACGTCAGCTTGCTTTATGACCTCTTGCAGGCCAAGATTGTAAACTCTAGGATGGGCTGGAGCATGATGGGACGCAGTTGACTCCACCACCTTCCCTTTCTCTTCATAGGTCGCTCCAGACTTCCTCTCGAACTTTGCACATCCGCTCCAACACTCACGAGCAAAATGCCCTATCTTCCCACAATTGTAGCAATCTCCTGGGACTCGACTTGTAGTTGCCCCCGACGCACCCGACGAAGGGGCTGAGTTCGAAGTCTTCTACTTCTTGTTCCACCTGCGGAAACCTGACTTTGTACTTGGCACTTTGAACTCTACCTTCTTTTCCCCTGGGTCCTTCTTCTATTGCACTTTCTTTGCAACTTTTTCCAACGATCGGGCCGAATTGACCAAGGCTAGGAAGCCCTGCGCCTTAGGCCAAGCAAGGAGTAACTATAGGTCGCCACGTAGACCCTCATAAAGTCGATTAGTCTTCATCTCCTCTTCCGAGAACATAGCACCAGCATAACGCCACAAACGAGTAAACTCGTGGAGGTACTCGTCCACACTTCTAGTTCCCTGAGACAATCCAAGATACTGGTTCTCCATCTCAAGCTTCTGAGCAGAGGGTAGAAATCTAGCCAAGAACAAGCTTGAGAATTCTTCCATCGGCACATTCGCAAGCTGCCTTCCCACCAAGAGATGGAACTCCAACTCATCCCACCACAGCCTCGCTTCACCAGTCAAAAGGAAGGTCGCTATGGTGGTCTTCTGCCACTCCTCTGTTAACGTGGCCGTCAAAACCCTCTTGACCGTAGAGAGCCAATCCTCAGCCTGCGCTGGAGTTCCAAACTCGTCAAACACTGGAGGATTAAAGCCCATTACGTGCTTGAGTTGCCTCTCCGCAGCTCTCCTAGGCTCCACCAAATCCGCCATTGTGCGCTCCACCACTCTCAGCTCTGCCGCCCTAACCGGTTCTTGCTTAACAACAGGAGGTGCATGGTGCATTTGCCATGCAGGTTGGGCATTAATCATGGCGAAAACGGCTTCAGCCACCATCCTGATGGTCTCCACTAAAGGGGGTGTAGTAGGCACATCCCTTGGTGCACTACTTTCCGCCGACTGCGGACGCTCCGATTGACCAGCACCGCTCCTAGCCGCCTAATAAAAGCAAAGACCCCTGATTAGATAACAAATAAATTGCTAAAAGAAATCATTGGAACACTCAGGTTCCACAAAATAAGTGTATTTTTCATTCCTAAGTGGACATTCATGGGTTCTTTTGATGATATAACGATGACACACATATGTGCACACCACCCCTTAAAAAGAATTAGTCCACGAATTCATTTTAAACCAGACCGTAACCAGAAGTCTGAAACCAAATTGTAACACCCTTGTCCGTCGTATGGCATATGACAGAAGGTCCACCTGGAACCCGACGTCATATACCACGGACAGTCAGAAGGGTTACGCATCAAGAACCAAACTATCTAATTAAGACTACTCGTCCTAACACAGAGCATTCTAGCGGAAGCTTTTAAAAGTTGAAAGAACCCAAACTATCAATTTACATGAATGTCCCCAAACACACCACTGGAATGAAATAACAACACACTGAAGGATACTTAGCCTTATGGCCTTACAATAGTTCACTTAATAAATAGTGTCTTTCATACATCGGCTCGCAAGCTGGCCACACATGATAAAATAAAAGCAACTATTCAATAAGGCCTACGAGGGCCAGCTCAGCAACATGGGCTCCCGCCCGCTATTTTGCACTCGGCTCCGCAGCACTTGCAAGCAAACATACCACCGCCCCGGTGGCAAACAATGCAACGGTCAACCAAAGCCGACCAAATTATAATGACCCCGTCCTTTCTCGGGACGGCGGTGCTCTTCCCTGCATATCATTAGCCCAGCTAAACAATTGAGCATGAATATACTTCGCCACAGGTGTAGGCTCGCACGGCCAAACACCCCGTGCACTCAGGGCACATTAACGGTGAATCCGGTCAATTCCGTGGCTTCACCACCATCCCCGTGATGGCAACAACATGAGTATTTTAGCCTTTCTGATCACTGTCTAAGGCTCCCGACTATGCCAACGGCCAGTCCCCATCTATGGGTCTCTCGCACCAAACCACATAGCACAGGTCCGATTCCACTTGCCTGTTGCTCATACCGCCTAGTCAATTTAAGTCTTACGCGTGGGCCAAGCTTCTCTCGGATCCTAACATTTCCAAACATCACATAACCCAGTTATGTTCAAGGCCGGTTCCCTGACCGCCAATTTAGCAGAACAACGATTCCGCTCAGTTTTCCGGGTGCGCCTTGAAGCTAACCTCCAAGGATCCCTGCTGCAATCTACCGCGTAGAAACCCGAAAACCCAAAACACGGAGTCTTCTCCGGCAACCATACAAATGCAACATCACCGATCCAGACCAACATGTCCGGGTAGGCTTCACACACAATGCCTATGTCCGTACTTTCAATTCCGGACTCTATATGCAACATAAGGGGGACTATTCACGTCAACCCCAAGGAACACCGCACACTCACCACACAGTCACGAGAGAGGGTTTCCCTATGCAAAAAGGAAGAGAGCTTCACCCACTCAAGTTGAGAATCGTTACCCTTGTAGTCCGCTTTTGCGCCATGGAAAAACTATACAGACAGAAATCTTTGTAACGAACTTTCCTCCACGGATCCGCTCTCAGATCTCAAAACGGTGCTCCGATGCTCCGCCGGCGGCCGGAATCCTCCTCCTTCTTCCTCCTTGCTCTAACTCCTTGGAAAGAGAAAGCCTTGGAGAGAAAATGAAGAGTTCTACCCCTATTCACGGCCTTAACAGAGCAGGAAACCACCTGGGCCGTTGGATCTTATTTAAAGAAAACGAACGGCTCAGATCTGCACGAAAATCCCCTGACCTGGGCTGAACACGGCTTCGCACACTGCCGTGTCCCAGGCTGTGTGCCTCGATCTAGGCACGATCGTCGAACACATAAAAGGAACACGGATCAGAGACACGCCCGTGTCTCATCTGACACGCCTGTGTCGGGTCCTCGACACGCCTGTGATCGGGGGCGTGTCACCTGTAACCGCCATGCCAACCGTCATGTCTCTACTGAACACGGGTGGGGACACGGGTATGGACACGGCCGTGTCGCCCCTGACACGCCCGTGTCAAAAAAATGTCAAACCGTGTCTCCTGTCGTGTCCTTCTCGGGACACAGCCGGCCAACACGCCCAGCATGACACTGCCATGGACACGCCCGTGTCCCTGGCCGTGTACCCCTATACAGGAATCAAAATCCCTTTTTGACGCGACCTGATCGAATACAATTTTTGGGGTGTTACACGTTGAGTGTGTCAAGTGCTATCGCCAGTGATACCTTCTATCGCCAGGCGATAGCCACTCGAGACCTCAGTTTTCCCATTTTTGTGGTATTACAAACCTCCCCTCCTTGCAGAAATCGTCCCGAAATTTTATTTATTTGTAGGTAAGAATAACAACAAATATATTACAACATTATTTTACAACAACTCGGGAAACTCATCGCGCATGGTTTGCTCACGCTCCCATGTGAGTTCTCCAAGGCCACAATTGTCCCAACGGACTTTGACCATCCAGATTGACTTGTCTCGCAGCTTCTTGATCTTCATATCCTCGATCCGAATGGGTCTAACTTTTGTTGTCAGCCCATGATCGACCAGTACTCGATCATCCGCTAGCACTTGCATTGGATCTTTCATAGCTTTCCGCAACATTGATATGTGAAACACATCATGCAAGCCACTTTGCTCCGCCTAAAGAGCTAACTGATAGGCAGATTATCCAATCTGCTCAACCACTTCAAACGGACCAAGATACCTCGGGCTTAACTTTTTCAAGCGCCAAATCCTGGACACTCTTTTGAAGGGCTTGATTTTTAGCTATACACAATCACCCACCGCAAACTCCATGTTTTGGTGTTTGGTGTTATAGTACTTCACTTGCCTATCTTGGGCTACCAATAGCCGCTCTCGTATAGTGCGTATAGTCGAATTTGCATTTTTGACCTCCTTTTGCTTAAATAACTTCGACTCGCCTGTTTCCACCCAAGCTAAAGGTGTACGACACTTCCTACTGTATAAATCCTCGAAGGGTGTCATTTGAATGCAATATTGATAGCTATTATTATAGACGAACTCAATCATATAGAGATGGTCTTCCCACCTCTTTCTGAAATCTATATTACACATACGGAGCATATCTTCCATTGTTCTGTTAGTCCTCTCAGTCTAACCATCTGTATGAGGATGAAAGGTCGTACTGAAATTCAATTTAGTACCCAACAACTGGTGGATTAGCCTCCAATCATTCGAAGTAAAGCGCCCGTCCCGGTCACTGACGATGTTATGGGGCACACCGTGCAATCGTACTATGTTGTCCACGTACATTTTAGCCAACTTTTCCACTGAATCGTCCTTCTTGTTTGGTATGAAGTGTGATACCTTTTGTCAACAGGTCAATGATCACCCATACGATATTATTTCTGCTTTGTGATCTCGAAAATCCGTGCACTAAATCCATCGGCATATCATCGAACTTCCATACCGAAATTGGCAATGACTTCAGGAAACCGCCAGGCTTCTGACATTCTGCTTTCACTAAGGCACAAGTCTGACACTTTGCCACGTAAAGAGCTGTATCTTTCTTCAAACCCGGCCACCAAAACATCTTTTTCATGTCCTTGAACATCTTTGTGCTCCCTGGGTGAATTGAGTACTTCGTGAAGTGTGCTTCATACATCAATTTCTCCTGTATCTTACCCACATTTGGGACGCACAAATGATTGTATTTTCGCAAAAGGCCGTCATTTAAGGAGAACTGGGAATTTGACCCTTCCACTACATAACGCTTCATACTCTCATCGAGTTCAGTTGCTCGCCGAACCCTGTCTGTGAGGTCATATTGTACCTTCATTCAGTTCAAACACGCATTTGTAGTGGCATCCGTGTCAACACAAGAAATATTTAATGCCTCCAACTCCTAGACGAGATTCTTATCATGCATCTGCAGCCAACTTGCCCTTACTGGTGTCCTACGACTCAAGGCATATGCGACCACATTTCCCTTCCTGGGAGTGTAATGTATCTGAAGGTGTAGTCCCCAAGAAACTTCATCCACCTTCATTGCTGCATGTTCAGATTTTTCTGATCTATCAAGTATTTTAAGCTCGTATGGTCCATAAATATATCCACTTTCACGACATATAAATAATGACACCACAGCTTCAGTGCAAAGATCACAGTTGTCAACTCCAAGTTGTGTACTGGATAGTTCCGCTTGTGTACTTTCAACTAGGGCGGGCAATAAGCAATAACATTTCCGAACTAAAGAAGAACGCAGCCTAAGCCACTCTCTGAAGCATCACTATAAATCTCATAGCCATCCATACCATATGGAGAACTCAAAATAGACATTATAGTCAAATGACTCTTTAACTCTTCAAAAGCTCGTGTGCACTCACGCATCCAAACAAACTTCTGATCTTTCCTCATCAGTGTAGTGAGAGGTGAGGCTATCTGCGAAAAGTTCTTTACAAAGAACCTATAGTAGCCAATAAGTCCAAGAAAACTACTGACTTCTGCTACAGTAGACAACACATGCCACTCCTATATCGCAACTATCTTTGTCGGATCCACCGCAATACCTTCTCCACTAACCACATGGCCAAGAAAAGTCACTGACGATAACCAAAACTTGCACATTGAGAACTTGGCCAAGAGTCTATTTCTTCTCAGGGTATGCAAAACCATTCTTAAGTTATTTACATGATCTTCTTCTGACTGAGAGTACACCAATATGTTGTCAATAAAGACGATCACAAATAGATCTAAGTACTCCTGAAAGGCCCAATGCATCAAGTCCATGAATACTAATGGCGCATTTGTCAATCCAAACAGCATTACAGTGAACTCATAATGACCATAGCATGTTCCAAATGTCGTCTTTGGAATGTCACATTCCCTAAATCTCAAATGGTAATAGCCAGACTTTAAATCTAGCTTTGAGTATACAATTGAACCAACCAGTAGATCGAACAAGTCATCAATCTGTGGTATCAGATACTTGTTCTTCTCTGTCGGCTTGTTCAGCTCTCGATAATCCATGCATAGACGCAAACTTTTGTCCTTTTTTCACAAAGAGGACTGGTGCACTCCAAGGTGATATACTTGGACATATATAGCCTTGCTATAGCAATTCTTGTAATTGAAGTTTCAATTCTGCCATCTCCTTTGGCGCTACTTGGTACAGTGAGCAGGCCATAGGTTTCGCACCTAGCACCAACTCAATAGCGAAGTCAATTTCCCGTTGGGCTGGAAGCCCAGGCGGATCCTTAGGAAACACGTCTGCATACTCCGATATAATAGGGACGTCACTCAAACTGGGCTTCGGCTCTATAGTCTCCAATAGTGTGAAATACAATTCTGCGCCCTTCCGAACATCCTTGACAACCCGGATAGTAGACATCAATATCTTGCTCGATCCTCGCATACCAACGAACTTAGTGTCTCGTTTGGTGTTCTGTCCTAGTGTGACTTTCTTAGAGTTGCAATCTATACAGGAACGTTGCTGCGAGATCCATTCCATACCAAAGATTACATCTAACACTGATATCGATAGCACAGATGCTTCCAATTCGAAATCCTGACTTCCTATCTGTACGTGCATAACAACCTTTCTACCCACATTCACATTTTTACGGCAATATTATCCCAATCTCATATTTATTATACAAATATAAGCAGAAAAGGAACACATTATGTCCAAACAAAATACTTCTTGATTAGTCTATGACCAACAAGTTTGTACATGCAAAACATGTACTGTTTCATAAAGTAGAAATTACAGTACGCCTTTACAGCTGCTTATATACGTACACCTGTAATCTCGCTTCCATTTGTGATCATCAAAGGGTCATTTTGTCATTCTCGAGTAGAAGACGTTCCTGTCTTCTTTTCAACTGTTGGACAACCATGCCAACAATCGCAAGCTATATTACCCACCTTGTCACAAGTATAACATGAAAGAGTGCTTCGCCCAGACGCTGCTCTAGACTTATCCTTCTTGGTTCTTGAAACATCACCCAGATATTCTCGGGTAAGATGTCATTTCTTGCCACATGTATAACATGCAAGAGTGGTTCGCCCAGACGTTGTTCCAAACGTAAGAGAAGAAGGGGCCGGTGCAGAAGTTTTAGACTTCTTATTCCACCGGCGATGCCCATACTTTGAACTAGGTACCTTAAACTCTACGTTTGGAGGACTTTTGACAAGTCCATCTCCAACGATCTAGCTAACTTCACCAATGTTTGTAATCCCATTAACTTAGGACCCATCAACAGAAAACGTAGTTCATGGCGCAAACCATCATAAAATCGGTTAATCTTAGTTTCTTCTGTTTCAAACGCAAACTCTGTATGTTGTCTCAGCACGACAAATGCATGCAAGTACTCCTCAACCGTGTGCATTCCTTGCATCAAACACATATTCAATGGTTGTGTCAATGCTCTTCCCCTTGCAATCTGCTTAAACAAACCAACCGGCATTAATGCCACCAGAGGAACAGGGGATGCACATGCCTTTCAGGTTGGACATTGATCATTGTAAAGTCCACATCAGCTATCCTTTGAACCGTCTGTACAGAAGGAGGTGTTGGCATTTCAATGGATGCATAACTCTCCACCGAGTGATGGGGTTCATGTTGTCCCTCACCACTTCTAGTCACCTACAATCATGAAACACACACTTAAGTAACTAAAAATATTGCAAAAAGCAATAACGGGAACACATACGTTCCTCAAACATGTGTATTTTTATTCTTAAGTGGATATTCTTGAGTTCATTTTTTGTTTTGACGGTAAACACAAACACATGCTCGCCACCCCTCAAAAGAATTCGACCACGAATTCGGAGAAGGAAGGCCGAGACAAGCTGATATCAAAATTATAGTGGGCCCATAACCCATGGGTCCTATGATCGAAACCTAGCTCTGATACCAAAATTGTAACACCTCCATACATCACATGAAATATAATAGAGGGTCCGGCCGGGGCCCCACGCCATATTCCACAAATAGTCGGCAGAGTTACATGTTATTATCAAACAAATCCTAACTCAGAGCATTCTAGCGGAAGCTTCAAGGGCTAAATTTGAACTAAATACATGAGAATGTATTTACAAAATACACAAAACATTACGGCCTTAAGGCCATACACCTATTTCATTTTTACAAGAGTATTTTCATACTTCGGCACGCAGGTCGGCCACACATGAAAACACTAAAAAATCTTCGTTTGGCCTTTGAGGGCCGGCATAGTAATAAGGGCAGCAACCCGCAGTTTCCCGCTCGGCTCTCCTACACATGCACAGGGACAATCCACCACGAGGGCGGCAAACAAAGCAACGGTCAATTTTAGTTGACCAAATTTATAATGACCCTACCCCATGCCCGGGGCAGTGGTATTTCTTCCCTGCATGCATAGCTTATATACAATATCTTGGCCACAACGTGCAATTTAAGCACCATTCACCACAGACGTAGGCTCAATCGGCCACATGCCTTGTGCACTCAGGGCACATTCTCGGTCTGTCGGATCTCCCGGGTATCACAACCATCCATAATCCTAGACTTGATGGTCAAACTTGAGCATTTATCTTTTCTTCCTATGAGTCAACAAAGTCAAGGAGGTATACTTTCATATTCAATCCAATGACTCACTCCAAGTCGATCTTCATATGGTGGGTACATGTTAGCCAAAGCCTATTGCTCAAATCGTTAGGCTCTGAAGTCACGACGTGGGTTCGACGTCCCCCTTGCCCCAGCAGAACTTTTTAAGTCCTCACTAATAGACTGTAAAACTTTTGAAGTTCTCACGCACATAACATATACAAAAATTAAGTAAAGGCCTGCGGGTCTCACAGAGACAGGCCACTTACAAAAATAGCTCTCTAGAAGCTATCATCAGCGGTAGCACTATCGTCTGGCTTTAACGACAGAATTTTCCTTCTGTCTCCAGTTTCAATCACAACTGGAACATCTGTCCAGAAAAACCTTGCAGCATCCTACATTGCCAGAAAACTGGTCTTTCACAATAATTCTAGCTCGCCAAGAGCTATCGCCAGTAATACTCACTATCGTCCGGCGATATCCAACAGTTATGCAAATAGTGGTATTTTTTGGGTATTTTCCTAGAGCGCATCTCTAGTACTTCCTGCTACTCTCAATTCACAGGCACAACCCACATACTCCGTAAACTATTCATTTACATACGGAGTCTTCTCTGGTACGCAAAATAAAGCATCGTCAATCCAGACCAACCTGTCCAGATGGGTTTCACACAACATGCTTATTTCGTACTGTGATTTTTGGATCTATATGCAAAACTATCCGGGGATACCACATATCGACCCATCGGAATTCCCTCGTTCTTCCACCTTTTGGTGGGGGATTCTAAGCATATGCAAAAAGGAGGACTTCACTTGTCCAAGAAGGAAGATTGTTACCCTCGAAATTTGTTTTGAAGTCATTATCAAGCTTTTTATCCAGCTGGAAAAGTGCGACGTGCTTTCCTCTTCACGGATTTTGCCTTAGTTCTCGATTCCGACCACGGGTTCTCTTCTACTAAGCTAGCAAAGCTTCAACCTTCTTCTTCCTTTCTTGCAAGAACTTAATGAGAAGGATGAGAGAGTGTGAGAGAAGAGAAATGAATCTTCTCTCCACCACTTCTCTGGATAAGTAGCCTAGGGAATAAACCCATCCACACGATCCTCTCATCAAAAGAAAGCAAAAGCCATGATTTTAGCTGACCATTTAACATTAACGATATCGCCGCGCGATATCGGCTGTCGCTTGGCGATAGCGGCCATGGTCGCTTTGACCCAGTAAACCACTGCTCTTTGTCCGCCGTCCGGCCATCTGACACGTGTTTAGCATGTGGCAGTATCTCTCAGTGATACCCGCTGACTCCACTCCGATAGCTTACTTGACGATTCGTTGAAAGCGTGGATTGCGTCGAGTGTGTTGAGCGTACTCAACACTTTGTTGAAAGTGTCGAGTGCGTTAAGTGGTATCGCCACGCGATACTCACTGTCGTTGCGCGATACTCGACTCAACGCTCTGTAGGCATTGAGTGCGTCTAGCCTACTCAACGCTTCGTTGAAGGCATTGAGTGCGTCGAGTGCTATCGCTAACGATACCAACTGTCGCCAGGAGATAGCCACCCGAGACTTGTGTTTTCCCATTTTTGGGATATTACAGCCTACTTGGGGCTAGTGTGGTCCTACTTCCCTACTCTCCCTGCTTACTAGGAACTCGTCGCTTTAGGCGAGCATAAGCTCGCCTCTTTAGCTTGTCTGGAGCGGTGGGGTCTCTCTGGCTCGTCCACTTGATGAACATGGGGTTGTACACAATCCCTGCTCTATATGAGATTGCCTCAAGCTTGGAACGAAAAGAGCAAACCCCAGTATTCGGAGAGTGCCAGCTGACATGGATGAAATCTTTTGGTGGGCCCCTCTCCTACACTATAAATACCTCCAATGAGGAAGAATGAGGATCTTCTTAACTTCTTCCCTTTTCTCTGCAGCATTCTACTATAGCTGCACAATACCAATTTTAAAGGAAATCCAAGCTCTCCTCAACGTCGCGAGGGAGGAAAACAAGTATTTCACCCTATGGTTCATGCCCTGTCTTGCCCGACAGACTCAGAGCTCGCCTTTCAAGCTGAAGAAGGCGAAGATAGTCAAGCACAACCAGAGGGAGGGTGGATCTTCCCTTATAAATCCACCGCTTGACATTGAGCTAGCTCCCCTGGTATGCAAGCCAACTGTTTTGCTTGCCAGTGTTTTAGATGGATTGATGATGCCTTGGTTACTCACAGAGAACACTCCCCACGAAGGAAGTCTCCAGTGGAGACCCGACAAATGCTCAACCACACACATCTGAAGGAAGGGCTGCCATGGTGGCTATGAAAACTAACCTCCAAGTAGTCCAAAGTGATCTTTTGCCCCCGCCTTGTGAGCTTCTTGTCTCCCTTTCGCCCTGACATTTCTTGGCTCTGGTTCTTATCTATTGCTACTTCTCGTAGTCACCACCTTTGGGACTACAGGTTTGCACGTTACACCACCGAAGTCGCTGGTTGGCCTGGTCGCACTCGTCGTCACCCCGGGCTCTGGATTCCCGACCGAAGGAGCTTTCAACGACTCAACACATATCCCCCACCAAATTGCCGACCATGCGCCAGGCCGCCCTAGATTGGGGAAATCTTTTACACTCACTTCCAGCAAACCCTTCCAAGGTCGGCCCGACACCTCCCGCCAACACCCCGACAAGGGGATTGTACCTTCAAAAGGTTAATAGGAGTACTCATTGCTCTCTTCCCCCTAATCTTGATTTTTATTTGGCTTATAATCTCTCTCGCAGGCCACCGAGAGGCCTCATCCACGGAAAATTATGTGGGGGAGGAAGAATTCTTGCATCCTCCCTCCCCGTATAAGAGCGCTGACTTATTGGGTGACCCGACGTATGTTGTGGTGTTGAATATGTAAATTACTGAGTTGTTCAGAAAGCACGGCCTGATGCGTGAAGGCGATTTCATAGGCCTTCCACTTGTCCTCCCAGTCTTCCGACCAGGCAGGTAGGTTGGTGCTCAATGTCGCCTTATACTCGGCCTCATCCCAGGATACCAGTGGGCAAAGACATCATTGCCCCCCCCCCCCCCCGCCCAAGGTTGTAGTTCGGGTGGAAGTACGGCACCCCGACATCAACAGAGGACTCCCTCGCACCAAAGAGCTCATGGGAGATCTTTGCTCGCTTGCTCGCGTGCTCGAGGGACTTGGCCTTCTCTTTCCCCTTGACGAGCTTCTTCTGTGGTGGGTCCTCCTTGCCGCAGCTCACGATTGGCCCTTGTTGCTCGCAGGAGGTGGGATTTCCTCCACTTCAGACATCGGATTCAAAGAATCTTGGTATGATGACCCGACTTCCTTCGCAGGAGGAAGCTGTTCTCGCGAGTAGCTGCAGATATTGTAGAACAGTTAGGGAATTTATAATAGGGACCAAGGCCAATTCGGTGAGTATAGAAGAATCTCACCAGATTTTACCTTCGCCAGGGAAGACCTCATTTAGCATGTTGGCGTTCAAGCTCCAATTAATGACGTCAAATTGTCGGCCGTGGAAAGTTTCAAAAACCTTCTCACACATACCCTCTAGGTTGGGCAACAAGAAAGCAGCTTTAGATGGCTGGTGCGGCCTTCCCGGGATCCCTTCAAAGTCACCGGCGATGACGAAAATATATTCTCCCCACCTATGAACCTTGTTCATGATGCCGACTAGAGTGCAAACATGGCTGCTGAAGAAGATGACTCCCTCATAGGTCGCAACAAAGGCAAAGACCATCCTGAAGACGGAGAGGTTGAATGCAATATTCTCTTCTTGATGGAAGCAGAGGAATCCCATGATCATTGCCAATCTGTTAGGATTGAACTGGGCTGGCACGATGCAAAGTACCACGGGATTTTGCAGTACTTGGTCCACAACGGAAGTCATGGGCTGACTTCGAAGTGGCGGAGGGGCGGGACTATCTCACCTTCAAGATATGTGTTTAGTCACTTGGTCCAGGCGGGGAGTCTGGTTGAGTATTCTTCAGGCAGGCGCCTTTGGCAAAAATCTTCTATATCTCGGTCAGTCACAACCGACTTCTTAAAAACTGCTTCGGTGAAGTTGATCGCATGGGCCTGTCGGCGAGCATTGGCATCATCGTTGACCATCTTGAGGGAGTAGAGTTGAAAGCATGAGTAGAGATGGAACGAGAAACAAGGCACGAGCAAGGACAACTACTTGCGAGCAAATCATAAGAAATCGCAACAACACACTAAAGGCTCACATATCCCTTCTATTTATAGGCAGAGACCATGGGCTATGTTGGAACACCCTATTACTAATTTGGGTCAGGATCACTATGTCTCTAGGAAACCAGTGTTTGACCTCCTGTATAGATCTAAAGGTCAACTAGAATTGAGTCTAAGGGTTAGAAGTCTAAGTTTGGAAGCTGCCCTCAAGACACGGACTTTTTCAGTTTGAGACCAAGTCATATCGTCGAGCTCAGCACGACGATTCGTCGAACTCCGATCGACGATCGTCTAGCTCAACTTCCACATATCGTCGAACTCCATTCGACGATCGATGAGCTCAGTTCGACGATCTTTGACTCAGTATTGGATCTCTATCTCTGAGCTCAGTTCTACGATCTTTGAGCTCAGATCGACGATATTTTGTTGCAGTATAAGTCCATATCGCTGAGCTCAGTTCAACGATAGCAGAGCTTAGTTCGACGTTTTCAGATAACTTCAAGGATGTTTCAAGATTCAAATTCAGATCAGTTAAGGAGTTATTCTGCAATTAATTCAGAAGATTTTCTAGCCGTTTTTATTTATTTCTGGACCAAGTTTCAAGGGATTTTCAAGGAATATTTCTATGGACTTTCCTCCAGAAGACATTTTGCAATTAAGGATGCAATTAATGCAGGCCAACGGCTATTCTTGACAGAGGATGTTTTTCTATTCAGTACCAGAGAATAAAAGCCAAGAATTTTTGAATCTCTTATACAGATATACAGACAGACAGAAAAGACAAACATCAGTAATATTCAGAACAAGAACAAAAAATATTCCGTCTCAAAGAATTCTCAAGAACACACATCCAAGGAGATCAAATATCCTCAGATCTCTCTTGTCTCAAGTGTTCAAGGCCAACATCTTTTAAGACTCCAGACATCCAACATTTCAGTTGTTGCTGAAATCATCTATTGCTGGAGTTCAACTTTTGAAGGCCTATCACCCTACAGCAAAGCTTCTTTTCCTGAAGATCTCAAGGACTCAGGGGGAGCTTTGACACCATCAATCCACATAGTCTTCTCAGCTGTCTGAGAAAGAGAAGACTTCCATCACTCTCTCACCCCCATCTCTGTAAAGGGTTTCTCAAACTCCCTTCAAAAGTTTGAGTTTGGTTTTTGAGCACCTTATCAAAAGCTCATTGGTGGCAAGACACCTGATCAAAAAATCTAGTTTGGTTTTTGAGCACCTTATCAAAAGCTCATTGGTGCCCAGGACACCTGATCAACTCATCCTGCAGTGGATTCCTACCTATGGTGGTAGAAGAGTGGATGTACCCAAGTTTAGGGGAACCACTATATTTCCTTGTGTCATCTGGTTTTGCTTGTCTTTATTTTTGTTTCTGGCTGTGATTGTTATGTGATTAGCTTATGATTAGTTTAGCTCTGTGATTAGATTTATTAACTGCTTCCCTGCTTACTCACTCAGATTGCAACAATTGTTGTAAAAAGTTTTCAAGCACCATATACTCTATTCACCCCCCTCTAGAGTATATCAGATCTAGCTGCACTTTCAATTGGTATCAGAGGGAGGTTGGTTAAACAAACCACACCTTGGTGGTTGCACAGCTAACACCTGAACCCAAAGATTCCTAGTTAGATCTGTTTTCTTTTGAATTTAGTATTAGATTTTGTTTTCACAAATCATGGCCCAAAACAAAGATTATGCTAGCACCAGACCTCCAGTGTGCAATCTATCTAAGTTTGCACTTTGGAAAGCAAGGATCAGATTATACATGAATTCTATTGACGAGGATATTTTTAACTCTGTTTTGACAGTGTGTCCAAGACCTCCAGAGAACTCAAATACAAATGCTGTTCCACCTCCATCAGGAACAGATGCTGACATCAAGAAATGGAAGGTAGCTGATGCCAAGGCTATGAACATCTTAGCCCAGACAATGTCTGATGACATCTTTCAAAAGGTGGCTTAGTGCAATTCAGCAAAGGAAATTTGGGACAAACTCTCTGAAATAGTCTCAGGCTCAGCTGATGAGAGAAAGGATAGTAGATCACACCTCATATCTCAATATAAGAATTTCAAGAAGGGAGAAACTGAGTCAGTGGGAGATATGTACAACAGGCTCAGTCTAATAGTCAGTGAACTCAGGACATTGGATAAAGAGATATCACTAACTGAAATCAATGACAAAATTCTAATGTGCTTCCCTAGCACTTGAGATTCAAGAATCTGGCCAATCAAGGATGCCAGAAGTTTGAATGAGATCACCATAGAAGCTCTATTGGGTAAGCTCAAATCTTATGAGCTACTCATCAAGAATAGAGAAGAAGAACAGAAGGCTGCCTCACCAGCCACAAGAAAAGAGAAAACAATAGCCTTCAAGGCAACTGAAGATCAGCCTGAAGACAAAGTCACAGGCAATGATGAACTGCTCAGTTTGTTGGCCAAAAGATTTTACAAGATGGCCAGAAAGGACTTCAGAAGGAGATCATACAAGGAGCATGATAAGCCAAGGTATGACAAGTCAATTAATAATAAAGAAATTGTTTGCTTTGGTTGCAGGAAACCAGGGCATATAGTTCCTGACTGTCCAGAAAACAAAAACAAGGATAGAAGGGACAAGAAAGAAAGAAGAAAGGAGAAAGACTCTAAGTGGAATGGCAATGGCAAACCCTCATCAAGCAAAAACAAACATACAAGAAAGGGGTTTGTTGCTGAATCCTGGAGTGAGACTGAAGAGAAGTCAGAAGCCTCATCCAGCTTCAGTGATGATGAAGATGATGCAGAAGAAAAAGAGTTCTGCATGATGGCAATCAATGCCTCGCAACATAACTCAGATGAAGAGGAGTCAGAGTCAGACTCAGAGACTCAACCTGAAAAAGAACAGGTAATTAGTTCATTTGATTTTAATTCAGAGGACTTTAAATCTGAATTTAAAGCATTATGTTTAGACCTGCTAAAATCTGAGAAAGAAATTATCTCTCTCAGAAATCATTTATCTGAACATAATACTTTAAAGTCAGAAAACCTCAAACTCTCTCAGGATGTGGAGTGCTGTAGGGAGCAGATAGCTTCACTGAAAAGTGAGCTATCTGAGGCCAAGAAGCTTGAAGAATCCCTTAATGGGAGAAGCATCAAGCTGATGGACATCACAAGCACAGTGAACTCCAGATTTAATAGTACACTGGGCTTGGGTGCTTCATCCAGCCAACCCATAGTTCTAACAACTCCAATCAAATTCATTTCTGATAAAGGAAAGGGAGTTGTAGAGGTAGCTAGGAAAAATTCTGATTTGCCCAAGAAAACCAAGTCCCAGCAGAAATCGTCGAACGGAGATCGACGATCGCCGAATGCAGATCGACGATCGCCGAACGCAGATCGACGATCTCAGGCAAAATCGTCAAACTCAGGTCGACGATCTCAAGTTCCTGAACTCTTCCATAGTCGACCGTCGAACGGAGTTCGACGATCTGACCCAAGATCATCGAACGCAGCTCCAAGATCGTCGAACAGAGGTCAGAGCTCTGGAAATTTTTTCAATGGCAAATCAAAATTCAATCCTAAGGGTCCTTCATCCCAAATCTTTAACCCTTATACTGAATGGATTATACCTCCAAGAAGATATCATCCCGAAGGATATAAGAGTCAACCTGGGATGTCTTTTATTTCAGAGTTTAAAGGTTATTAACCTAGGCCCAAGGAAAACTGGGTCAAAAACAAATGAATTATTTTATGTGCAGGTGAAGACCTATCCAACATCTAACCAGCAATGGTACTTGGATAGTGGGTGCTCTAAGCACATGACAGGGAACAAGGACAACCTCACATCCTTTAGAGCCAAGCTTGGACCCAAAGTTATCTTTGGTGATTCAAACTTTGGATAGACTAAAGGCAATGGTGCAGTCCAGATTGGATCAGTAACATTCAAGAAGGTAGCTTATGTGGAAGGACTGAAGCACAACTTAATAAGCATCAGTCAGCTGTATGATGAAGGCTACCAGGTGACCTTCAACAAAGCATTATGCAAAATCAAGTCAGAGGACAACACAACTGTGTTGACAAGTAAAAGGAAAGGTAACATCTATCTAGTAGATTTTCTTTCAACAGATGTAGATATTTGCCTGTTCAATTCTGTTTGTAGACCAAATATTTTATGGCATAAGAGACTAGGACACCTAAACCTTAGAATAATTACTAGGCTATCCAAGGACAACCTTGTTAGAGGACTACCTTCTGGCCCCTACAAGAAGGAAGGACTCTGCAGGGCTTGTCAACTAGGCAAGCAAACTAAAAACAGCTTTAAGTCACTTAATAAGAGTGATTCACCTAGGATATTGTATCTGTTACACATGGATCTTTTTGGACCCATCACAGTACAAAGCCTATGAGGGAAATCTTACACTTTAGTAGTTGTAGATGACTTCTCTAGATTCACTTGGGTGTTCTTTCTAAGAAATAAGTCTGATAACATTAAGTGTCTGACAGAGTTTCTCAAATGTATACAGATTGAGTTCAATACTCATATTGCCCTGATCAGAAGTGATCATGGGACAGAGTTTGATTCTCTTCTTATGCAAGAGTTCTGTCAGAGTGAAGGGATCAGGCATACTTTCTCAGCTCCTAGAACTCCTCAACAAAATGGGATAGCTGAAAGGAAAAATAGAACCCTTATTGAATCTGCCGCTACATTGTTGTCAGATGCTCATCTACCTCTATCCTTTTGGGTAGAGGCAGTGAACACCTCCAACTATGTGCTGAATAGAAGTTTGATACATAAACTAAAGGGAAAGTCTCCCTATGAATTACTCAAAGGGAAGAAACCTAAAGTTGATTATTTTAGAGTTTTTGGTTGTATTTGCTATATACATAATAATGACAAGAAATACTTAGCAAAATTTCAAGCTAAAGCTGATGAAGGAGTGTTTCTGGGATACTCCATGATCAGCAAGGCTTATAGGGTTTATAATAAATCATCTCTAAAAATTGAGGAATCTGTTCATATATCATTTGATGAATCTAACATGTCTTTCAAGGAGAAGATCTCTTCTACCATAGAACCTTTGCAGGAACATTCTCTTGTTGAAGACTTGAACAAGTTACAGGTTACTCAAAGGGATGAAAGCAGTGAAGATGAAGAAAGTGCTCAACATATTGAAGAACAACTTGAAGAGCCAGTTGTTGTACCAGAAGAGGAAACAACAACACAGGTTGGTGAACAATCAACACCCCCTGTTGATTTAGTAACATCAAGAGACCATCCAATTTCCCAAATAATTGGAGATATCTCAGCTGGTGTGCAAACCAGAAATCAGGTCAACCAAAACCTGTTGCACACCTGCTTCCTATCTCAAATTGAACCTCAGTCCATTCAAGATGCAGAGCAAGATCCACACTGGATCATTGCAATGCAAGAGGAGTTGCATCAATTTGAAAGGAACAAAGTATGGGAACTAGTGCCAAAGCCTAAGGATCACTCCATTGTTGGAACAAAGTGGGTATTCAGAAACAAATTGGATGATCAAGGAGTAATTATAAGGAACAAGGCAAGGCTAGTTGCTCAGGGATATTCTCAAGAAGAGGGAATAGACTACGACCAGACTTTTGCACCAGTTGCAAGATTGGAAGCCATCAGAATCTTTTTAGCTTATGCAGCACATAAAGGATTCAAGGTATATCAGATGGATGTCAAAAGTGCATTCCTAAATAGAGACATCAAAGAAGAAGTATATGTCAGACAACCTCCAGGTTTTATCTCTCCAACTTATCGTGATTATGTTTTTAGATTGAACAAAACATTATATGGTCTCAAGCAAGCTCCTAAAGCATGGTATGAGACCCTAGCATGCTTTCTTTTGGAAAATGGATTTATAAGGGGTAGAGTAGACCAAACTCTTTTCATTAGAACTCATAAGTCACATACCCTACTAGTACAGATTTATGTAGATGATATCATTTTTGGTTCTACTGACTCCAAATTGTGCAGAAGGTTTTCCAACCTAATGCATTCTAAATTTGAAATGAGTAGCATGGGTGAGCTATCCTTCTTCCTAGGATTGCAAGTTAAACAGCATGCTGAAGGCATCTTCATTTCTCAAACCAAGTATGCAAATGAATTGGTTAAGAAATTTGGCATGTCTGAAGCATCTTGTATGAAAACACCTATGCCTACTAATGCTGTATTGGATGCTGATGAACATGGAAAACCTGTTGATCAGACAACATATAGAGCAATGATTGGCTCTTTACTGTACCTTACAGCTGGTAGAACAGATATAATGTTTGCTACATGTATATGTGCTAGGTTCCAAGTAAGCCCTAGAGAGTCACACCTAACACTAGTAAAGAGGATTCTCAGGTATGTTAAAAGTTGTCCAAATCTAGGTCTCTGGTATCCAAAAGACTCAGCATTTGATTTAACTGGATTTTCTGATGCTGATTATGCTGGATGTAGAATTGACAGGAAAAGCACCAGTGGAACTTGTCAGTTCCTTGGTGACAGACTTGTCTCCTGGTTTTGCAAGAAACAAACCTCTGTGTCAACTTCAACTGCTGAAGCTGAATATATGGCTGCAGGCAGTTGTTATTCACAAATCTTGTGGATTCAAAACCAACTCCTAGACTATGGCTACAACTTAGAGAAGTCTAAAATCTTTTGTGATAACACCAGTGCTATTTCTATAGCTCAAAATCCAGTCCTCCATAGTATGACAAAACACATAGAGATTAGGCATCACTTTTTAAGGGATAATGTTGAAAAGAATAAAATTGAACTACAATATATCCCAACTGATTTACAAAGGGGAGATATTTTCACCAAGCCTTTGGATGAAAAGAAACACACCTTCTTCCTAAATCAGTTAGGAATGTTAGATGGAGGAAGTCTTAAATAATATCCAGGATTTTAAAAGCCTAAAAATTGACCAAGACTAGGCAAACATCTTGATTTTTCTTAGTGTCTAGAGGTTTTCTGATCTCTGAACTGCGCTCGACGATTTTCCCCCAGATCGTCGAACGGCGATCGACGATTTCTGAAATCGTCGACCTGAGTTCAGCGTTTCTCAAATAGTATGAACTATCTCTTCCGGTCAGCGATCGTCGAACGGCGCTCGACGATTTTGTTCTCTGAACGATCGTCGAACAGAGCTCGACGCTCTCCAATATCGTCGAACGGAGATCGACGATGTTGAAGACTCTTCAGATTCCTTTAGAAGCCCCGATCATCGAACTGCGTTCAACGATCTTTCCATTTCTGCGTCGAACCCTAATATAAAATTCATTTTTCGCCGTCGTTCTCCTTTGCGCTTTCGATTTTTCTGCAAGAACTTTCTTTCCCTCCAAACACTTCTGCACTTGGTCATTTTGTTTGTTGAATCTTTGCAGGTAACCATGGTTGTTTCTGTTGCTGTTCTCGCCGCCATGAAATTTGATGCTGGCTTCGACATAGACATGGAATCCTTCAGCACAACAGACCAAGTCTTTCAGGACATCTTGGGGTTATTCAAAGAGCAGAACCTTACTGCAATCATGACTACAAGGATTAAGCTTGCTTCTGATGAAATCAAAGAGTGGGTCTACACTGCCCACAATCAGGACCACAACACTATTGTTGGATCAATCTCTGGCACTCAGGTACCTTTGACCCCAGCAATTCTAATAGAGGTTTTTGAGTTAAGAACTGGTGGAGATTCTACTGATTTGTCTGGAGAAGAATATGGTGACTTGCTTGCCAGAATGGGTCACTCTGAGGCTAACCCTAGCAAGCTATTGAAAAAGAATCTTTCTGTGGAATACAGATTCCTGGCTGATGTGGTTGGGAAAGTCCTACTGGCTAAGCACTCTGCTCATGATACAATCTCCAGGTATCAGCTCTGCTTAATGGGAGCCCTAGTAGACAGGAAGAACCTGAATTGGGGAGAGGTATTCTTTGACCTCATTAAGAAGAAAATCAACAAAAGTTTTGTAAACTTTGGAAGGATATTAGGCATTTTTCTGCAGCATAGGTGCCCTGCATTGCTGGTATCCTCTGGGATTCACATAAATGCATCCAAGAGACTGTCTTGTGCCCTTTTTGGTAAATGGGACAGACAGATCATCAAGCCCAGCAGGCCCTCCTCCAGCACTCCTTCAGGCACCAGGACTCTCAGAGTCACTTCCCCACAGGTCTCTGCCCCTGCAGATGACCTGCCTGCTACTGCCTCTCCTCCTCCTCCTCCAATTCCATCTCTTCCCATTCCATCTACCATTCAAACTCCATCCACCATCATCATCTCCAGCCCCTCTCCAACATCTACACCATCTCCAATCCCTACTCTACCAACCACAGAAGACCAATTCCATCCTTTATACTCCTACCCTCAACCAGATGCCACTTCATCACCCTCCATTCCATCCTTCAACCTCATTGATGATTCCTTCATGGATGATTCACCATCCTCTCCTCCTGAGCTACCCTCATCCTCAATATCCTATCAAGCTCTTCTGCAAGACATCATTGACCAACCCACCTTCACCCCATCTATCTTCATCCCACTGTCCTCCATATCCACCTTACCCACACCTCAACCATCTCTTCCCCCACTCACCAGCTCTCCACTACCATCATCAACAGCTAAACCTCCATCCTCTACCTCTGCTCCAGTCACTACTGAGCAAGTAGACATTCCAGCCCTTGCTGACAGGCTTTATGAACTGCTAGCCCCCAGGCTATCTCTTCTTTTGGAGACCTCCTTGGCTCCATTACTCCTGTTAGTGGCAGCCCTTTCTGCCAGCCTCTCCACTCTCTTCCCTCAGGCAGCCCCTTCAGCAGTGTGCCTTGATCCAGCCATGTCTGAATCTAGGCAGGGGGAGATGCCCTATGAAGTGAGTCTGCCTGCTGCTGCTCTTGTTGTTTCAGTGAGTGGTCATATGCCCTATGAAGTGAGTCTGCCTGCTGCTGCTCTTGCTGTTTCAGTGAGCCTGCCTGCTGCTGCTGTTATTGTTGTTTCTTCAGCTCCTGTTACTGCTGCTCCTGCTGCTGTGTCTCAAGATCCAGTTCCTCCTGCTGCAGTCTTTGCAATAGACCTCAGGTCTTTGCTCTCAGAATTTGATT
This sequence comes from Platanthera guangdongensis, assembly GCA_039583875.1. NCBI lineage: Eukaryota > Viridiplantae > Streptophyta > Magnoliopsida > Asparagales > Orchidaceae > Platanthera > Platanthera guangdongensis. The sequence continues at coordinate 144,186,741 of CM077164.1, forward strand.
CTATATATTTCAGATGTCTGCCAGAGATAGTTGTTATCCAGCCCCCAGAGGATCTGTCCAAGGCCCTTGTGCCATTCTCTTGCTGTGACCCCAGCATCATCACCTCATTTGTCCACTCAGTTTATGCTGCTGCTACTTCTGCTGAAAGCATTGCTGTTGTTTCTGATGTTACTGCCCCTCCTGCTGTTGAAAATTCTGTTGATACTATTGCTGTTACTGCTGATGAGCCAATCTCTAAGGAGATCCTTATGACAGAGGCACATGAGTTTGAGCCTTCTGTATTTTCTGATGATATTTCTGCTACTGATATTGCTGTTAGTGAAACTATTGCTGCTGCTGTTGTTACTTCTCCAGAACCTTCAGTATCTGCTGTTGTTACTGCTTCTGCCTCAATTTCTGCTGCAACACCTTCTGTATCTGCTGTTGTCACTACTGCTACTGCTTCAACTTTTGCTACTACACCCTCTGCTGCCTCATCTGCTTCTATACAGCTCAAGAAAGATTTGATGAAGAAGATTGATGCCCTTTATGATGATCAAAGTTCTGAAAGTGATGAGTTCAGAACAGATTCTGATGATTCTTTTGCTACCATTGCCAGGAAGAGAAAGGCAAGGAGCAAAGCCATGAAGAGAGTACCTCCTGCCAAGGTCAAGGATAACAATGATATACCATACTATATTCTTCATGATTGCCCCATCACTGAGCACTGGGTGCAGTACTCAAAGAATCAACTCAAAGCAATGAAGAAGAAAAGGAAATATGAAAAGGGCTCTTCTCAATTCCAACATCCTCATCCTCCTCCACCACCTCCTCCTGATGTAGGTGCAGGTGGAAGTTCTGCTGCTCAACCCCCTGCTAGAAGTCAAACTCCCTATCAGCCACATGCTAGATCCTACCATAGGGGAAGCCAATCCAGGGGTTCTCAATCTAGAAAAGGAGGATATAGAGGCAATCAAAGAGAAGTCCAGGTTTACTCTAAAGGATACTCAAGGCAACATCCATACTCCAGGGAAGGACAAATCTCATCTGACACCACATCTGGTCCTTTCCCTATAAATTAAAGGAAACTGTTTCATCCAGGCCTCCTCAAGATAACCCTTCTAATAGATATGAGCCACCAGTACCTTTTGAAGACCCTGAGAACAATCCAGCTGCTTGGACTGCAAGGATGAAAGAGCTTACTGCACTGGATCAGATCAAGAAAGCTAAAGAGCAAGGAAGAGACTCATCCAACATCACTACAATGTCTGATCAAAGAAAGAAAGAGTTGGAAAAATATGCATCAAGCAAATTTTTTGATTCTGACAGGTACATGGAACTGCATCCTGAAGCTGTAGTTCCCAGGCCCAAACAGCAAACCACTTTAGGTGCAGCAGATGATACAAGATCAAAGAAAGAAGCCCTCAACCCCAACAGAGAAATCAAACTCATTAAGGGCAAGGAAAAGAAATGATTATGTAAGGTGACAATCATCTTAACTTCTGATTATTATCTGCGATGATATATATATATCTGTGGTTCTGCAATGTCCAGCTTGTTATTTTTTTTTGTATTGCTGCTTGTATGTTGTTTAAATTTTTCCAAACTCTGTAAATAGTAATCCTAACCCAAATAGGGGGAGAATGTTGGAACACCCTATTACTAATTTGGGTCAGGATCACTATGTCTCTAGGAAACCAGTGTTTGACCTCCTGTATAGATCTAAAGGTCAACTAGAATTGAGTCTAAGGGTTAGAAGTCTAAGTTTGGAAGCTGCCCTCAAGACCCAGACTTTTTCAGTTTGAGACCAAGTCATATCGTCGAGCTCAGCACGACGATTCGTCGAACTCCGATCGACGATCGTCTAGCTCAACTTCCACATATCGTCGAACTCCATTCGACGATCGATGAGCTCAGTTCGACGATCTTTGACTCAGTATTGGATCTCTATCTCTGAGCTCAGTTCGACGATCTTTGAGCTCAGATCGACGATATTTTGTTGCAGTATAAGTCCATATCGCTGAGCTCAGTTCAACGATAGCAGAGCTCAGTTCGACGTTTTCAGATAACTTCAAGGATGTTTCAAGATTCAAATTCAGATCAGTTAAGGAGTTATTCTGCAATTAATTCAGAAGATTTTCTAACCGTTTTCAATTATTTCTGGACCAAGTTTCAAGGGATTTTCAAGGAATATTTCTATGAACTTTCCTCCAAAAGACATTTTGCAATTAAGGATGCAATTAATGCAGGCCAACGACTATTCTTGACAGAGGATGTTTTTCTATTCAGTACCAGAGAATAAAAGCCAAGAATTTTTGAATCTCTCATACAGATATACAGACAGACAGAAAAGACAGACATCAGTAATCTCAAGAACAAAAAATATTCTCTGTCTCAAAGAATTCTCAAGAACACACATCCAAGGAGATCAAATATCCTCAGATCTCTCTTGTCTCAAGTGTTCAAGGCCAACATCTTTCAAGACTCCAGACATCCAATATTTCAGTTGTTGCTGAAATCATATATTGCTGGAGTTCAAATTTTGAAGGCCTATCACCCTACTGCAAAGCTTCTTTTCCTGAAGATCTCAAGGACTCGGGGGGAGCTTTGACACCATCAATCCACATAGTCTTCTCAGCTGTCTGAGAAAGAGAAGACTTCCATCACTCTCTCACCCCCATCTCTGTAAAGGGTTTCTCAAACTCCCTTCAAAAGTTTGAGTTTGGTTTTTGAGCACCTTATCAAAAGCTCATTGGTGGCAAGACACCTGATCAAAAAATCTGGTTTGGTTTTTGAGCACCTTATCAAAAGCTCATTGGTGCCCAGGACACCTGATCAACTCATCCTGCAGTGGATTCCTACCTAGGGTGGTAGAAGAGTGGATGTACCCAAGTTTAGGGGAACCACTATATTTCCTTGTGTCATCTGGTTTTGCTTGTCTTTATTTTTGTTTCTGGATGTGATTATTCTGTGATTAGCTTATAATTAGTTTAGCTCTGTGATTAGATTTATTAACTGCTTCCCTGCTTACTCACTCAGATTACAACAATTGTTGTAAAAAGTTTTCAAGCACCATATACTCTATTCACCCCCCTCTAGAGTATATCAGATCTAACTGCACTTTCAGGCTATATCAACCTCGTATGAGTATCGATCTAAGTCGGGAGTTAACCAAGAGAGCAACCCTATCTACTAATCCTATCTCGCACAATGCTATTCAAAATCTTGCCAGCTCGCCAGAACCTGCACAGACAGCTCGAGACATCGCAAAAAGAAGACGAGTATTGAAACAAAAAAAATGAGTAATATAGTCACAGAGAGAAAGCATCAACCAAAATACAAAGTCGGTAGAATCAACACAAGATACAAACTTGCCTTAATACATTAAAGAATGATCATTACAAACATCATCAGAGGGGATTACAAATGAAAGAAAGGAGAGAAATCTAAGTACTAGGAGGATGCTGTGCGGAAAGATGTGGATGTCGCCCGACCCAGCCCATCTTGCGTGCTTAGCGAAAGTGCTTGCTGGCCACCGCCATCGCATCATCTCCCCATCTCAGCTGCTCCTCCATCCTCGCAAGTCGCCCAACGGAGCCCATGCTCGCTTACATGCCAGCCAGCTCATTCTGGTAAAGTTGGATGCGATGGTCTTTCATTTATTGATGTCACTCCAACTCGTTGATCTTATGGAAGCGCGCCTCGTAGGATGACGGTTAATCTGGTAGCTCTTCTATCTTTGTCATCCTCACCTCCAGTGCCGAGATTTGGCGATGAGACATGTAGAGGGTGAGCTAGTCGAACTTCGCTTTCAGCTTGATGTAGGCACAAGCGACAGCATAGTGATATTCGCGAGCAGAGAGCCCAAGGGCATCAATGAAAGACACTCCAGGGGTAGCAAGGTAACATGTCCAGTCAAGAAGAAGTCGCATAAGCATCCAGATATCAGTATTAACAACAAGCAGTTAAGAAGCAAGCGAGATACCTTGTCGAGGAGATCTAGATCGCCGAGGGGATGGGCTTCAATGAGTTGATTCTCGCGGGCACGATGACGAGCCTCCAGGGCGCTCAGCAGCCTGCCCCTATCCATGACCTCCAAGGTCTCGGCCTCCAGTCCTCGACGGGAAGTATTTCAGACACATTCTTTCCTGATCCCGCGACGAGCTCTCTGGCGGGATTAGAGGTACCGCGACTTCAGGGTAGATATATGGACGAGCATCCTGGCTCGGCAGTAAAGGAGGTGGAGGCGGTAATGGATTGCTCACCCTTAGTTGTAGAGAGGTCGTCGGAGGAGGAGGTGGCAGCGGCAATGGAGTGCTCACCCTCGGTTGTAGTGAGCTCATCGAAGAGTAGGTGGCTGTAATGGAGTGCTCGTCACCGGTAAGGCTGTGGTGGTCACAGTTTGAGGTACTTTGCTCTCCTCAGGATGCGACGTCTTCGCCACTAGAAGGTCCTTTTCCCTCACCTCTGGAACTTGCTTTTTTGGATCTGACATTGATCTGGACGGTGTGCCCTTATCGAGGTTGATGTCATGCTTCGAGAGCAACTAGTAGTGTTGCTCGCAGAGGAATGAAATCTAGAACCTCGTCTATTGTAGTCGACGGAGTAGCTGAAAATATAAAGGGCAAGTTAGTAAGGTATAAACAGATTGACCAGCGACATTTTTGACAGGATGACGGCCTTGCGAGGCATCGATATCTGCCTGCGGCTATTCCTGGGATCAGGCGATATCTAGGGAAGGAGGGGAAGACGAAGGAGAGAGTAGAGAGAAGTCAGGTATAGATAGCTCGGGTATGTTGCTCAGCCCGAGGTCTTCAAGGAGCTTTTGGGTACTGGTTGAAGGTTCAGGTTGGACGGCCGAGGAGCCGACATCGGTAGGCAGAGGAGAGCGGGCAGTCTTAGAGGTGAGCGACTTCTTCAACCGCTTCTTTAGCTTCTTCTTTTTGAGGGGAGGATGGTCGGCAACGACCTCTCTTTATCGAGGCCTTTTGGCCTTGTAGGCTCGAGAAATACAGAGAGTGCAGCAATGCTCGTAAGGTAGACTTTCTCGGCGGATTTCGACATTGCGTGTGAGTTCCAAAAGTGTGTCTCAAAGACTAGTCACCCCCTATTTATAAAGTTCAACATACATCCATTGTTTGCAAATCACTCAGATACTGCTCAAGCAGCTCGCCGAATAAGTGATGGATGTTTCTTTCTGAGATCCTTCATCGCTCAAAAAGAGCAGGGATTGTGACAACCAATATTCGTAGAGGGTGGACCCCTCTAGAGCTAGGTCAGCAAGGGTCAAAGTCAGCAAATCAAGACAGAAATCAGAGTCAGCGTGCAAGACAGCAGAAGTCCTCTGCGAGTATGACGAGCTCCCCTCGCATACTTGCTAGGTAGGCGACTAGGACAACTACTCGCCCAACTGAGCGAGCTACCACGGGAAGTTGCCTAGTCACCGGGGGTGGGGTTATAAATAAGACCCCCCCCCCCCCCCCCTCTTCTTGGATTTGCTTATAAATAAGACTTCAGGGGTATGAGGAAAAGGACTTCGAAATCTCACAAAGATTTTGAAACCTTCTTGTTTCCTAGACTTCGAGCTAAGCCTTTGAATCCTTTCTTCAAAGATAGGTCGCGAGCTAGAGACTATACATTTTTGTCGTCGGGACTTGTTAACTCACTGGTCTACTTTGCACCCTGCTCGACCATTTTTGGTTGTGGAGGGGAAGCTTATTCTAAGCATTTTGGTACTTGGTGGGACCTCCGTCCCACAGCGCCTGCGGCCTTTTTTATTACCTATCTCTCTTCATCCTTGCCCGTTAGTTGTCAAGCCCGATCGCTAAATTGGTAACCTCAGCCTGCCTTGATCCGAATTTTGTGGTTGGGAATTTCCCGGCTTCAACAATTGGGGACACCAATTAACGCAAAGAGTTTTGAAAAATAATGTAAAAGTTGCGAATTTAATATTTTTGCCTAAGGTGTCAAAATAGTTTTTTTTTCAAATTACTTATGTTTTTCATAATCATGAATGCTCAAATAAATATTGTATGAAAAACACAAGATATCTATATTCAAACAAAAGATATAATACGCATGATATAAATAATAATAGATCTTATAATAATGTTCATGCGGTGATAGCGATGTATTATGTTCTAGATTAAAAAACCTAAGCTATATGTCTACACCCTAACTTCATACTAAGTGACAGATGGACATGAGAAGATGCACACATGTCATAGGTTGGGGTGTTAATCTCATATGCAAACAAAAGATGGTGCTCAAGCTAGCACTCTTTCCCCCAAGTACCTCGCAAGGCCCCGGTAGAACCCACCCAAGTTAAGGATAAGACATGACGTAGAGGTTAGGTCTCTAATGCACACAAACCTACACCCACACTATTATTATACACATAACATATGTGAATTATCATGGACATACTAAGCATTAAAGCCTAAGGACCGATTCATAAACTTTGGGTTTGTTTGATTTTAGAGTTGTAGTAGATTTAAACATCATATAGTTATCATGAATTTCAAGTCTCAAATTTATATTTTAGTCTTAATTTAATTAATCATGGCAATATGTGATAACTAGCATGGATAATAATATTTATTAGGTGACAGTGCTAGAATGATTAGTTTGAGTTCAATTTTACGCCATAAAATTAGAAAGTAGTAATGTTGCATGTAATCAAAAAAAGAGTTTCAATATAAAGACCCAGAATGAAGTGATAATTCTATTTGATTTGTTCCTTTTGGTACAAAGTTGATTCTAAGACCTAAATGAGATACATGCAAACACAATACATAATACATTTACATAATATATATTTTGAATCCAATAGTTTTTTTTTTTTTGTAAATTATGTTTAATGTTTTGAATTTATAGATCTTTCGATTTTGCATGATTATTATAAATCATCTTTTTAATTCATCACATAGACATTAATATTCATAATTTTCAATTTTTCACTTATAAAAAATCAGAGTTTTCAAAAAATGCAGCTATCGTCGGCGGTAGGGTTATCTCCCGGCGGTATCAAATAGAGACTTGAAATTTCATGCAAAAAACATGATTTTCATGAATTTTTAAGTCTGCTTTTTCTTGATTATGGTTTTTCATTATAGGGGTTATCTAATGCAGTAATACAATTATAGAAATAGTTGATAAGTTACACAATAAATATTTTAGCCTAAAATCCCTAATAACCATTTAAATCAAATTTTGCACAAAATAAATAACCCACATCACTTTATTAAAGTTGAAAGCAACTTTAGAATAGTCAATTTAGAAACTTATGGGTTTTAGCTTTTAGTTTAAAATGATTATTTATAAGCATACGATTTCAAAAATGAATGTGCAATAAATGTTTTCTTTTACAATGACCTAAATATTTAATATATAATTCTTTTCGCTCAATTAAATTCATTTTTGAAAATAATTTGATTAATCTTGATAATATCACTTTAGAGTTTTCATATATAATTTATAATGATATTATACGACAATTATAGGCAATAAATTTAATAAGTATAGAAGCTAAAAAATAAGATAGATGTGTCACTTAAAAATAATATGACTTGTTATTTAATTTCATTCAATATGATTTGTTAAAAAATTTAGGCTTAATGTGTGTAAGTCATATTACAAAATATATAAAATGATCATAATACTTGTTGGATCAAAAGAAAATCCAAATAAAAAAAACAAAAAATGATAAAAACAAAATAGATATTAAATACATCATGAAGTAGAATTTTGTTTATTTCATTTTGATGTATTTCTACTTCACATTTAATTGAATATTAATAAATAAGTGATTTAGGTATCCAAAGGGGACCGAGTGTGACGGTTCCTTTAGGTAAACAAATATAGTGTGTTGGTATATGTGGAGACAAGTATGAATTGGCCCTTTTAAGTATAGTTGATGTGTCATTTTTATTTTGAGACTTCATTCATACTTTGGATTAATTTCATTTTTATGTTTCAAATTTCCATATTGATTATTTAAAGTCATTATGTGATGATGTTCATTTGAAAAATAATGCATTGAGGATTTAAAAATATTGACATTGTTTTCCAAGTTAAAATCATGTTGTTTAACATAAAGACTCTTAGAATAATGATTTTTTTTTGGAAATTTGTGTTCATTTAATTTTATGTTAGAAGTGGGTTGATTTTGTAATGCCTATGATAATTAAGTTTCGGAATTATATTTACAAGTATTTGTTGTGTTTCATTCTCATTGTCAAAATTTTACTTGTTTTTTATTAAATATTCTACTAGGTGTATGTTTATGAAGTTTAAAATATTAGTAGATAACTTGTATAAATTTGAAGATAAACTAGATATAAGTGAGACATAAAATTATTTAAAAATTCATACGCAAATGATTTTTGAGATTCTAGTTTATTACATATAACATTATTTTCATTTAATAATTTTTCATTACATTCTTTTGAAATTAAAAACTCTTTTTCAAAAATCTTGAGTTCTTCTTTAAAAGAATTACTATTAAAAGGTGTAGTATTTTCAACTAAAGAGCATGAAGGAAAAACATCAAACACATCAATTTTTGTTTCTACATTAACTTTTATTTAAACTTATATTTTCTAAACGTAATTTTGTTTTAATAATTTCAATTTCTTAATCTACGTTTAGTAATTTCAAGCGTATGAAATATAAATAGATTTTTTTACGAAAAGAGAAGATTTGTATTTACTTACAACGCTATCAGATGTGGCAAGATATGAACACAAGGTTCCTTTGACATTCTCTTGGCATTCATGTACCATAGTTGAGTTTCTATCTTCTCTTCACATGATTTGTTCTTTTTTTCCAATCCATTTGATGTACACTCAATGGATCCTTCAATGAAGAAACTTTCTTAAATACTTAAGGAAGCATGCATATTCTGCTTGTCTTGTACTTATTTTGTTCATATAGATACTTAAACAAGCATGCATATTTTGCTCATATTCTTAAATACTTAAGCAAGAATCATAAGTTTCTCAAAAAATTTCAAATTTCATTAGAAATAGAAAACATAAAAATAAGTTTAGAAATATTTTGATATAATGCACAAAATAAACTATTTATTTATTTAGCATTTAAAATTATTTCATTTTTATTTAAAATACTTGGAGGCCCTTTAATTATAATATTCCAAACTTCTATATCCAAAGATTTAAGAAATTGTTTCATTAGAATTTTCCACCAACTATAATTTTCACCCTTAAATAAAGATGGTGTTATTGATTTTTCATTTCATAAAAATTATCCTCTTTAGTGATTCTAAGATCATGAATTTCATTATTCCCGGTTGTGAAGCCGTTTTGGAATAATCTGGCTTTGATAGCACGTGTTGGATCTTATGATGCCCTTAGAGGGGGTGAATAAGAATTCATGAAGTGATTGTGAGATCATGAAGTGCCATTATTTCCGATTGTGAAACCGTTTTGGAATAATCTGACTTTGATACCACATGTTGGATCTTACGATGCCCTTGGAGGGGGATTTATGAAATTTTTTTATATAAAAATGTCAGAGTTAATTATTGAAATTTTAGAATATTTTATAGAAAATTATATTTTAACATATCAAAAAATATTATATTGAAGATTACTTTTAGAAATAGTTAGAATTCATTATTTCTTGACCACCACCGACGTTAAGAGTTTCTATCGGGGTGTTAGCTTACATATATTGAATTTAAGAGTTTATATCTTGCAAAGATGAACCTTTCACTAAAGTTTGTGTTAAAACTTTTGAAAAATATCATTCAAAATATTTTATGACATGAAAATAAAATCAAAATAATGAGACAAAAAAAAACATTATTTTATTTCATTAGAAATTGAATACAAAAATATTTGATTTCTATAATAGTAGTAATTTGACTAAAATATGAAAAATCTCTTTTTTATGCTTTGTTGACCCTTCTCCCATGGACCTGCTGACTATAACATATCTTATCCTAAATACGGCCTCTTGCCTCCCCCTGTATCTAACCTCGACCTAGTCGCTGCACAAAAGGCGGTGAATTTCCCTCTAAATCGCGTAAGGACCTAGTCGCCACAACAAGATAGATTTCATACAGAATCCTTACCCGAATTCCACGTTCTCCCCGAACAAATTTTCCTCTCCCGATACAAAAAAGATAAAAAAAAAAAAATTACAAGATCATAAAAGTAAGAGAAACTCCCCAAGGGTTTCTAAAGATGAAGATGAAGGTGATGTAGATGTCAGCGTTCTTAATGTGTTCGCCCTTCGTGTTGAATGTGTGTTGTAGCACTTCTCCTTAAAATCTCCTTTAAATCTTCGTATTTGCATAAAGGATTGCTCTCTCTATCTCTGGAGACACCACCCTCTCTCAAAATAATTAGAGTTTTGACTTGGTGGTGGAGGAATCACTGCTTTAAAAGGTGTATCTCTTTAGTGCATAAAGTTTTCAGCCTTTTATAGAAAAATCACTATCGTCGGGCGATATCTAGCTATCGCAGGTGATATCTCCTCAAGCTGCCACGTGTCTGATGGAGGACTAGGCTTCCAGATTGCGACACAAGGCGAATGCTCTCTCTAACTTATTTGAATTACGCTCATAATTTCGCAAGAGAATTATCCACCAATAATAAATGTTATTTCATTTAATAAATGTTATTTCATTCATAAACACGAAAACAAAGAGAGATCACCCGACTAGAAATATGAAGATCAAAATTTAGTCAGATCCTAATCCCAAAACAACGTTGGCGTAGGATTCACCGAATCCTCCAGAGAAAGCAAACGTTTAAATCACAAAGAGATTGGTTTAGAAATGTGCAGCGATTATTCCAAAGTTATCCAAAAATCACGCATTTATCTTCCACCTAACAGTTAGGTGGAAGAGGAAACATATGAGGAGAGGTATAGAAATTCGTCACCCAACCAAAAGATAAGTTTTGCGGCAAGTCACATGACACGGATCCACCAAAGTCACACTGGGGGGGAGTATACACGTCCACCAACTTCGGAGTCTCACCGAAGGAGTTTTCCATGCCGTGGAGCGGCCACCAAAAGTGGAGGAGGGCCGACCAGGGAGGGAGGAGCTGGGCGGCGGTTGGGGCAGGAATGGCCGAGAGATCCACAACAACGTTCTTTTTTTAGGGTTCAAAAATGTTTTTTTTCATTTTACAATTGACTTATATATAAGCTTAGCTTATTGTTTGCAATCCAAAGCCGCCACAAACAAATGAAGGCGAGTTGCTCCGTCCACCCGCCCGCCTTGAAAACCCCAAAAAGCTGTTTGGAAATCCCCCTCCCTTTCGAAAACTCGTTTCCAAGATCGATCCGCCACCAACGAAACAAATGAAGCCTTAGTTGTGCAATCCAAGCCACACACACACAAGAGGCTTCATCCTAGCCTTTAAAACAAAGATGAAATAAAACTATTTAAGATAAAAGCTGAAAGAAAGATAAAACTGCAGCAATAATAAACTACAATAAACGCGCCGCTTAATATGTGCCGAAACATATTAAAAACATTATTTAGCTAAATGCGTGACAGCGGGCGGTGGTTTTAACGACGTGACGTGCATCCAAATTGTTTACCCGGCGATGACGTGCATCCAAATTGTTACCCGGCGATGGCGTGCATCCAAATTATTGTCACGCCGCCTTGAGTCTTTGCATGGTATCGGGGCGACATCACCATCAAGCTTCACACAATCCTCAACACGATCTCCATCTCCATCATGATCTTCAGCAGTGTCCCACGTTGTGGTGATCCGTGCTTGTTAAAAAGCGGGCGTGATTGGGTTGTGGGGCTATCACACAACCATAGCACTATCGCCTAGCGATAGCGTTGAGTAGTGCTCATCATGACAATCGTGCGGGATATGGTTGTTATCATGTTGACGTCAGTTTTGCTATCGTCTAGCGATAATGGCTATCGCCAACGATACGCCTCTTCACTTTTGGCAACTGCAACTTTTTCAAATTGAAGATGACTTCGTTCTCATTACGGAATTGGGTTGCACATTTCGTATCTTTCTGGATTGAATGTTATGGCTATCTGAAGTTCAGCACGCAAAACTTGTCCGTTTGATTTTTCTAAAGTGTACACACCCTTGGATCCTTCTCATGACTGAGGACTTGTCTCTTCATTCAACTTGTAAAATCTGCACACTATAAACACATAAAAGACTAGATCAAATACATCACCATATTTATTATTCTCAAATCAAGAGATGCAGAGTGCATGCTCCAATAGTGGTTTCCACTTATCATCTATCAATTAATTTTACCCTCAAGGGAAAGCAGTACTGGGTCAAGTGTAATGCAAAGCTGGTTAGGGAGTGTTATGTCAGGATGGTCAATATGACTGAATCAGTTACTCCTCCGGAGGCTGCTGTTGCTCTTCCGGTTTTCCAAGAATCCAACTTCCCAGAAGTTGTTGAAGAGTCGGTAAAGGGAGAGACCCGAGAAGGATATCACTTGGAACTTGCCCAGGTGACTTACACTATTCTATTTATTACAAAGGATGGGGATAAGAAGCTGTCTATTAATGTTGAGCTCCCTAAGGAGGAGAAGTCTCGGATGATATCCTACCTCCTAAAGAACCTGGATGTGTTCACCTAGTTAGCGGATGATATGTCATGATTAGATCCAAATGTCACTTATCATCATCTGAACATTGACCCTGACTTCAATCCTATCAAGCATAATAATCGAGTGGTGATGGTGACTGGAGAATGTATGCGGATTTTACTAAACTCAATAAAGCATGTCCAAAGATTGTTACCCCTTTCCTCAGATAGGTACTTTAGTTGATTCTGTAGTTGGGTATTCATGTATGAATTTTTTTGATGCATTTTCTGGTTATGTCCAAATTAGAATGCATAAGCCCAATGTGCCTCATACGTCTTTCATTACGAATGATGGTTATTTTTGTTATCTCATAATGTCTTTCAGGCTTAAGAATGTGGGTGTGACATATCAATGTATGATGTGTCTTTAAGCAACAAAATGGTAAAAATCTCGAATTCTATGTTAATGATCTTTTAATAAAAAAAATCAAATCTTTCTTATCTCACTCGAGTGACCATGTAAATACATTTGCTACTCTACATGCATAAAAGATAAAACTCAATCCACTAAAGTGTGTATTCAAGTCGAGTAAGGGGAAGTTTCTTGATTATCTCCTTACTCTCGAAGGTCATGCTCTAAATCCAGACAAAGTGAAGACCATTCTTGATATGACACCTCCCCATTATCCAAGAGAAGTTCAACATTTGGGCGGAGGTTAGCAAGTCTCAGCAGGTTTATTTCCATATTAGGAGATAAGTGTGCCGCTTCTTCAAGACCTTGTAAGGAGCTTCAATGTTTGAGTGGACTAAGGAGTGTGACTTAGCCTTTGAGCAGATCAAGCGACAAATAACGTCAACTCATTTGCTCAAAAGTCCTTGAGTATGAGAGGTCTTTTTTATTTATCTGTGGGTCGAGTCAGATGCTATCAACCCGTTTCTTATCAGAGAAAAAAAGAAGCAGTTTCTAGTGTATTATGTCTGCAAAATTATGAAAGATGTCGAGTCGAGGTATCTGATCTTGTAGAAGCTAACTTTAGCTCTGATCATCTCAGCCCGGGGACTCGTGTCATATTTCCAGTCTCACTCTATTCAGGCAGTGACCAAATCTTCCTCTAAAGAGTGTTTTGGAAAAGCTCAAGCATTCTGACAGGTTGGCCAAGTGGGCAATAGAGCTCATCAAATTTGATATCTCTTATGTACCAAGGAGTGTTATCAAGGACCAGGAGCTAGCATATTTCCTAGTAGATACAACGAAAGCTTGCCTGGAAAAAGAAGCCAAGTCTCATCTGGCTTGGACAGTTTTTATAGATGGAGCCTCATGAAGAGATTCTTCTGGTGCTGGAGTTGAGGACTCTTGACTTCCTCTCCCTACCTCGAGAAATTTATATATCACACTCTCCATCTCTAGTATCTAGTCACTTATAAAATTTGTCAAAAAAAACTTCTCGTTACACATACTTCAAGTTTAACTTCTTTCTAGGTAATTTATACATTGCTATGTTTTCATCATTCGTACAAATATAGTGTTTTATAGCTGACGCTCTTTACCCTCAATTTGTCTTACACTTCCTCTTTCTACCACCAAGATTTTTTATTTTGGTGCGCACAACCTTTTGATTCTCCAAGTACGTTCTTTACACTTATCTTTTAATGTTAATACATGACTTCTCATGAGACACTAAGAACAATACAAGGATTATCAACTAGTTGTTCTATAACTGTTCCCTTGAAAGTAACCTACTTTTCTATCTTCAAGCTCCACCGCTGATTTTTTGGCAACACTTTTGTCATTATCTTAAATTTATTATATTTAATTTGCATGTTCAACACCACTAACATATGTTGTGTTATCAAACTTTCTCATGCTACGACTTTGTAATCCTTACAAATCATTTTATTCATTTTACGATAAATGAAAAAATATTTGTCATAATTAGCTCATGTGCTATGATAAGTCTAAAAAGATTCTTCATTTCTTTCTCCATACCCAAATCCACCATGAACGGTTGCATAATTTATATTTTTATCTCTAATTGTCCATTTAATTCTCCTCCTATGATCTTCTCTCTTTGCTAGATTTTCCTTACTAAATTATCTAAGTTTTTCCAAAATTGCATATTAATAGTTTCACTTAATCCACCTTTGTCATTACAAAAAATAAAAAAAAATTCAAAAAAAAAATACTACATATATAACACAACAACAGTCATTACAAAATTCAATCATTGCAAGTAATGCTACCTTTAAGAGGCTGAAACATGGAGAACAATCTTCATTGAGACAATTAAATACCAGAGGTATGGGGAACTTCTGGAACAACACTCAATATCCTTCTTTGCCGTTCTGGAACAAATAACCGTAGACAATATCATTCGGCTTGTGAACCACAACCAATGTAGTTGCTAAAAAAGCAAATCGAATCTGAAAGCTAACCAAAGTTTGATGAAACAATACTCTGAATTTAGAAAATAGAGATCATTCGGCTAAAAAGAGCACGACAAAAGCTAAAAACTCACCTTGAAATAAACAATCAATAACAACACTCAGCGTTACGAAGGATTTGGTCTTCCAACTTCATGATCTCATACATATCAATAGTAGGCTTGAAAAATTTGCTCCAACGTCTTACATGTGTAGAAGTGTTCTTTAGGCCGTGAAGAAAATGGAATGGAAACATGTATAAAAACCAAAATTAGGACTTGTAGTGGAGCAATAGCCGGATTCTACAACGGCAACAACGATTGTAAGAGCTCTTGTCGGTAGAGAGCAATCAATTCACAAGTTAAAGAACGGTCGGTTGCAGTAAACTCGTTCTAGCAATGTCGGCCTCTGGTTAATACACTGAGGAAGGGAAAAACTTGTTCATAAATGATGAAGAGGAGGGAGACCGACTGACAAAGACTCGAGCAAGAATCACAAAGTGTTGAGCAAAAGCCACAAAGTTATGATGGAGTGGAGTAGTCGGGCCGAGCTGAAATGAGCGCAAATCTAATGATTTGCTAGTACTTATTTTTTAGGATGGAAAAAAACACCTAAATTAAGTAACCATATTTTTTTATGATTGCTAATAGTCATAATTAATTTGTTATTAACAACACGATTGACTTTTTTACTTTTGCGAGAAAACTTGACTTTTGAGCAGTCCTGCACAAAAGACTGTCGCTCCGGTCCAGGACCGGTCTTTTAAAAGATTGGTCTTTTGGCCGACCGGTCCCGCTCAAACCAGTCCCGGTCCGGGACAGGTTTTCCTCTTCTTGAGAACTGGTTGGGACCGGCGGACCGGTCCTAACCGGTCTCGGACCGATTTTTTTATTGGTACTTTGCTAGTTTGAATCGATTGCAGTACTCTTTTTTATCAGATTTTGTATGAATGTTGTCTAGAATAAGTTTTTACTCCAAATCTCATCTAGGTTGATGAAAATGGAGATAATTATAGTCCAAAATCTATGAATACGAGTGTGCATAACCGGTCTAATTAACGTACTTCTACTGGTCTTTTACCGGTCCCAGTCTTTTACCGATCTTTACCGGTCCCGATCCGGGACCTGTTTTTTACCGGTCCCGGTCTTTGGTGGAAAAGAGGGGAGCTCTAGGGACCCCTGGATCACCGGTCCGGAACCGGACCAGTCCTAACCGGGACTGGTTCCCAACCGGTCCGTCCCAACCGGACCGATTAGGACCGGCTAGGGACCGGACCGGTTAGGACCAGTTTTTTTTGTGCACCACTACTTTTAGTACAGTTTTTTGGGGTTTTACTGTGGTAGGCTTATCAATGGCTCTCCCAGCATATGTTCTCTTTCGCTTTTGCCGCGTTCTTCCCCCTTTTTCGGGTTCTTCTCACCCTTACCGGGGAAGCAGACGACGAGAGGGAGAGAGAGATTGCTTCGCCCTTACTTTGAAAGGTCTTAGGGTTTACCTCATTCACTTCTTTCTTCCTCTAGTGTATTAACCGATTCTCTTTACTCCCGCATCTGCCTACTGCCCTAAAAGTTGATCGACTGCTCATATTGGAGTATATTGATAAAGAGATTTGGAAAATGGGGAAGGGCTGCAGGTCGGTTTCGCACCAGATTTTCAAGGACAAAGCTAAGAATCGCGTCGACGACCTCCAAGGGATGTTTTCCGACCTCCAATCCGCTCGCCGTGAGAGCCGCGCCGGCGATGTAACCGTACTGGAGGAGCAGGTTAACCAGATGCTGCGCGAGTGGAAGGCCGAGCTCAATGATGCCTCCCCTGCTACCTCCCTTCTCGTGAGACCTCCGCACAGTCTGCATCTATTTCTCTCTATTTTTTGGTTAATAATGTACTGTCTGTAATCTATAAAAGTAAACTTGGTGCAGGGGAACAGCAGGGTATCGTCTGACCTATCATCGGAGATCCGACGCTTGCTGCAGATCGGCGAGGAGGAGGATGATGCCACGAGCCAGTTTGCTGAACTGGCACAGACGAACCTGAAGTCAGAGCCCCTTGATATACCCGAGGCTTTGGTGAGTAGTGGTCAAGCTGGACCATCTGCTGTTTTTCAAGAGGTCAGACTGCTTTCCCCCCTTTTCTTTTCTTTTCTTTTCTTTTTCAGTCACTGGAACTTTGTAAACGCTTTGAAGGGATAGAATGCACATTGATTGCCAATCAGGAGGGTTTGTAGGAATGAATATGGATTGATTGCCAATTAGGAGGGTTTTGAAGGAAACAAATTTGAATTGATTGCCAATTAAGTGGATGCCTTGCGGTTTACAGATAGAATGTATACCAAACATTGGCTCCATTTGGCACGGTGGTGACGGTCATGAACATGGGGGGTTAAATTGTCATTCGTTAACGCCCACCTAAGGAATTTCATCCACTTTTATGTTCAAACGGATGATGTTTGTTAGGTGATCCTTAATGAATGATGATTTAACCCACGCGTTTACGACTGCCACCACCATGCCAAACGGAGTCACTGTCTATTTTGATTTGTGATGTTCTTTTTCCTATCAGCTTAGGTGCGATAGCTTAAGCAACCCTAAAATGCTGAGCAAAATATAAATGAAAATTAATCATGCTGACAGATAATCACAGTTTTCATTAACTAATCAATAAATTATAATAAGGCATAAATGATATATATAGTTGACATGTTCTCTTTATCTACATAATAATCCATAATTATCTTGTAAATTACAAACTATCAAAAAATCCTAATAAGAATAATAAAAAGATCTTAAAGGATTAAGGAAACTAAAATGCTAACTTAAAATTTATATATGAAAACCTAATAAAATTATTTGAAAAATTCTAAATGCATGAAAATTAACTCCTCCATAATTTGGGTTTACAAGTCCAAATAAAATTCCAATAAATTTGTTGGCTAAAAACATGCACCAATTGACCGTGTGGATTTTTTGAATTTTGTAGCACTGTTTACTTGATGATGATGTGAAACTTGTTGATAGGCTCTACAAACTCGCTTTTGATGAGTATTGATGATATTCCTTAAAAATATTAATAGCTATTCTTTAAATCTTTTCCTATGTAATGCAAGAGCTTAACATTTTTTTAACTACATGTGCGAACCTTAGAGCCTCATATAATTAAACATTTTAAAGTATTGCTACATTCACGAACCTTAGAGACTTCATATAAATTAAATTCTCACGTTAAAATTAAATATATGGAAATATTTGTATCCATATTTTATCTAATGAATTTCTTCGTGAGGACGTAAGTTAAACATAATATGGAGTTGTGGAACCCTTTAAGGTTAAAAAAAAAACGGCCCATGTGTAGTGCGTCCTTACTCTCAAGGACTTGATGCATGGCTAGCACGCTACCAATCCTTAAGGAGATGCTACGACATTGTGCCAGTCACAAGTATTAGAGTGTGAGTGAGTGTATTGCATCCGCAGGGAATACATAGAGAAAATTCCAAAGACCATTATACCACTAAGCTATTTAGGCGAATCAATGATTTAGATTCATTACTATCAAAAAACATGAAAAGGAAATTCAAATTAACGAACCATCATCCAAACTAAACATTCTCAAGAAAAGAAGAACCACACATAATCATTAACATGGAAAGACATGAAAATGTATGATTACAACATTGAAGAGAGTTTGTGATCACAAGCATAAGAAAACAATAAAGAAAACCTAAAGTATCCAATGTTTTGATTCGAGAGGGAGAAAATGCAAAGTGAGAAGAGATCACTCCTCAGATGTTCAGGAAAGGACATCAGGTTGTCAATCCGGTCTTCCTTTCATATGTGGTCTCGTCCGGGGTAGAGGAGGGGCTGGTACAACCACTCCCAATTAGTTCGTTTTCTTTCCTTATACTTTCACCTTTGCGTTCTCTTCCTTGAACTCCCTAGCCTCTTTGGATCCTTTGAAATCTTCTTCCTAGATCCTTAAAAACCAAAGAATAGAGCTTAGGAATGGAGTCCTGGGCGATCGCTTGAAAACGAGCCAATATTTCATTTAAATAGGCATGAGAAAATGGTCGCGCACAGTCAGGCCCATGGTCGTGCTCCCAATCGTGCACGACAAACAAAATACATTATTAGAAAACAAAATAGGAAAGAGGAGGATTGTGGTTGAGTGTCAGGATAAGGCACACGATCGTGTGCAATGAGGCACACGTTCATGCTGCTTCTTAAGTGTTATATAGGCACACCACTCGTGCGCAAGTTGCATAGTCGTGCGCCAAGAAGATGCACAACCAAAAGACAGATCGTGTGATTCAGCCAGACAAAAGATTTGGTCCCTCACGGTCGTGCGCAATGTGGGCGCACAATCGTGCACAAATGAAAGTTCACCTGGATAAAAAATAAGAGGTGCACGGTGGCGGCGTGGTGCTCATAGCGACGAACGACCATGACACAAAAAATGAAAGACTTGTATAAAATGAATCACGAATCATAAGGATACATATGGGGCACACTTCCAAGCTCAATGAAGCGCACGATCGTGCACCATGTTGAGAATATCTAATCTTTTCCAAAAAGCTCTCAAATGGCATAGAATTCATTCCCTTTAGCTCACATAGTGCTCTTGCATCAAAATTAGACAAATGCATGTAATATCACGTGATTGTATAAGAAGTAGGAGCAAAACAAGGAATAAATGGAGCTAAATGTACGCTCAAATCACTAGATAAAATATACTCATCAAATACCATCAAACTTAAATGCTCGCTTATCCCCAAGCAAACCAATCTCAACAATAGAGGATAACGAAGTTTGAATAACAAACATTGCATAGTCATGTTGTTTATAAGTAATTCTCATGCAATGAAACAATGAAAACTTTTGTGAGAAGGTCAAATCTACATAGTAATGAATTTAGAAATTCTTCGAATGCATAAGAAATGAAAATGTCCATAAGTTCAACTATGAATGAAAAATCAATTCCAAGAGGAGTGCATTGAGAATGTTAACTAGCTTCCAGATAAGATTATAGACAATATTACTTTAAAGGAGCTTCTGATGAAATTTATTATTGATAATGTCTATTGGCTTGCTCTTTTACACTCTCTCCACTACAAAGATATGTATATCATGCTTTGGATTACTAATACTTCAATTAAGACAAAATATAAGACTTATGTTTATGCATGATATCAAAATTAAATTAGGAGAGTTGATCACACTTAAAAAGGTGTCGAATCTCAAAAATAATAATTCATCATAAAAATAAAGAGACGAAGCACACTCCCCCAAACTTATTTTCAAAAATATGGAGTTACTTCAGTTAAATAGAACTTTACACCAATTCATCTTCTTCTTTTCTTTTATTTCAATATTTTTTTAATTCATTCTTTTCTCCTTATACTAAATAAAATGAGATGCTCAAATTTATTCTTTTCATATGAATTTTTTTCTTTATCAATCTTCACCTCAATTCAAAATCTTGAAATCCAATCATCAAAAATACTTTATGCAACTCAATAATTCAAGGTGTGATAATATGAAAGAATTTATTGCATTGGTGAAATTTGAAGTGAGAGTAATCAAGAAAAGTGATGTAGGACTCGAATTGTGTAAGCAATGGCAAATTGTGAAAGTTAAGTTATAAAGGCAAAAGAGTGAAGCTAGGATTAAATGAATACCTCAAAATATGACTTGCAGAGCCACCTAGGAATATAAAATACAACAATTCTGAATGACTGAAATCCAAACAATATCTAATACAACTAAGTCCACACTTAAGTGATACATCATACTGAAAGGAAAGATATTAACTAAATTATTGAAACTCTCGGAAACGTATCCTAAGCAAATCTTTTGACTAATTAGTAGGTAGGAGATTCAAAGAGAAAAATGGATTGACGACGGTGTATGTGAGCTCCTTTTTTTCCCAACTAACGACAATGAAGCAAATATTGTGTCCCATTTCTATTCCTTGTTTGCCAGTTCCCAAAAAAATGCTATTTTTTGATCTTCAAAGGCGGCAACTTACATTGAGATCAGTTCTTTTATAATTTTTATGTTGGAAATCTTTTTTATGTTCGCAAGAGTTTTTTTTTAATGTTCGGAGTACATTTGTTCAATATTGCTTATTAAAAATGATCTCCTTATTATGTAATGATCTCTTGTTTATTATGTAATGATCATGTGGGGATTTCCATTGATCTCCTATGATTTCCCATGATCACCTATGATCTCCTGTGGATTGTCTTTAAGAATGTCATTTTGTAAGTCCATATATCTGTAATATAAACCGAGGCAATATATTTGTTTTTTAGATTAATCTTTTGTTAATGTTTCCATATTACAGGAATTCAATAGTAGCATTTCACCATGTATTGTCAATTTGCATGCACTACTATATTTAATGCGTGCAAAGAGTATATTGCGCTAATCAAACATTCTGATGTGACTTGAATATTATTGTTCTATATCTTGATTACAAGGACTATCTACTGCCCTCGGATATGAATTCAAATATCATCTGATGGATACAGAACTATCTACTTTGCTTTGTTGCCTTTAATGCTGATGTTGATGACATAAATTTAATAGTGGGTAAGTCTATTACGGAACACAACCAATCTTTAGTAAGTGCCACTAAATGTCATTTCCTACGCTCAAATATGTTTGTTACTGAGGATAATGGCGGTGTCTTAAAGTTGTTGTCAGAAGCAGGAATTAAAACTTAAGATGCATATAGTAACCTTGCCGATGAAGTTGGGGGACTTCAGAATATGAGATTTTCAAAAAGGGATGCATATAATTATATTGATAAAGATAGAAGATTAAAAATTGATGTGTTGTGTTGGATCAAAAAATATTTTCTTCAAATTCCACAACACCAACAATATGAAATTGGAGTGAGGGGGACTGCCAGTGACCAATTACTCAAATTGTGACTGGTTGAGCGAGATCCTGGAGGGAGCCGAGAGTGGCGAGAACAATAGATTCGTTGTCACTGAAACTCGGATCGAAATGGGGTTCGTGAGATTCGTGGATGGGGACTCGCTAAAGACTAGATTGATATCAGAGATGGTGAGAAAAAGAAAAAAATGCCGCTAGTGGTGTGGCCAGATTTCTGCAACTGCAATTGCAACTCGTTGAAGATGATTTCATTGATTTGAAAAATGAGTACAACTTATCACAAGAGTGCTTCAAAGGACTCTGAAACCTGTTACAAGTGTACTCGTGGAGTTGCGCGAGTACTGGAGCCTTTTGGCAGTGGTTTTCAATGTGCCCTTTTAGCTACCGTCCCCCTATTTATAAATACTGGGGGCCTGCTCGCGGCCAATCTCCGAAAATACGAGTTGCCTGCTTACAAAATGTACGCAAAAAATTCTAAGTACAAGGAAGTTTTGGAGGCTGGCGAGATCCCGTACGAGTGCCAGCTAGTTCAAATCCGGTGCCGGTGACTATTAATTTGGGTGCTCGCGAGTTCCGGTAGTTACTTAAGAATGATTTTTTCCCTTCAACCTTCTTGGAGCGGTGATGGAGGAATCTGGGCAGACAGAATCCCCGCATTTTTTCAAATCTCTGTCATGAGGTTTTGAAAAAATAACGTCGACAAGAATGATTCCGCAGCGGTCTTCTCTCTGCCTATAAGTAGTCTGACTCTTGTCCTGCTCATTAACTTTAAACATTAACTCACCTTTCTCCTCTTGCCGTGCGAGTACTTTCTCCAGTCATGACAAGAAAAAAGACTATGACTGCTGCTGTTATTCGTGAGTTCGTTATCTCCAAGAAAGAGCAGAAAAAGTTGAACTGCTTTCCTTTGCCCGTTGATGCTAATATGACAGGTATTTTTGTTCCCATCGTGAGTTCCCGTGGAGTGATTCGGGTCTCAACCACCTCGGAGGACCATGAGGTGCATACCCCTTGTTGCGGAGTTTTAGGTCTGAGTGCGAGTCCGAGTACTTGCTTTGCCAATCCCAGCAAGAATGAGAAAAAAAGTGTTGTTGGTTTTTGCAAGGCAATGGTGGAGGATAGTAAGAACAAAAAGATGAATTCTCCCAAGAGATGGGCCCTGACCTCGAATCAAAGCGGTCCATGGGTGGCGAGTTGGTTAGCCAGGGAGGCTACGAGTAACCCTTCAGATGAAATCGCTCTTCCTTGGAAAGATCCTTTTGGTGTTTTTTAAGGCCAGGACAACGATCGATACTGGTCTTTCCAATGCTCTTATTATGGCGTAGGCTGCTCTCGATTCCGGGTAGTATACCCTCCTTTTTCTAACACAAAAGACTTGTCGAGAGAGCAAACCCTTAAGCTTCCGCGAGACCTTGCTGAAAAGCAGATGACGACAGAGGAGACTAGATTGTCCGAGGTTGATGTTAAACATCGTGCGATCTCTCAAGTCAAAGAGATGAATCTGAAGCCATCGCATGCTCAAAAGCTCACACCAAAACGAATTATCGTATTTAGTGAGAATGGCGAGATCCTCGACGATGAGACCATGAAGCGTCGCCGCTTACTGAAGGAAAGGGAGGAGGAGGAGAATAAGTTCGCCGGATCCGATCCTGCGAAGCCCACTAGTTCTTGAAATTCTTCCAGAAAAAGGGAATGATGCACATTGCTCTGGAATCAGTTCCTCAATAAAAAACCAGAATGACTCACCGAGTGCTGACAAGTTAGTTATTAAAGGCTCAAGGCGCATCAAAACGTAAAAGAGATCTTGGAGCCTAGGAGCAAGGCTCAAGACGCAGGCGCACGTCTGACAAAGGTAAGACACATTCACATCTATTTTAAATAATTATCGTTAAACACCAATAAATCTTCATGATCAGATTTTTCATCTATTCTACTTATTAATCATCCATTACCATCATTTATATCTATTAAAAAATAAAATCAATGTGCTCAATAGGATCATATTTAAGTCTCGACGCTCGATTATGTTTCACAAACACTACATCATACAAAAAATATTGAATTCTTACATTATTTTATTCTTTATTTTGGGAAAAAAATTTATAGCAAAAATTTCACTAATGTGCGTCTTTTATGCTCCAAAGGCGCAAAAAGGCGCACAAAGACGCAATTATCGAGCCTGGTGAGCCTGGAGCCTTAGGCACGCCTTTAACAACTGATGCCTCTGTTGTTCACCCGATGCCAGTTCCTCGAAAATTGCACTGTTCGCGGGAACAATAAGTGTGGTCATAACATTCTTTCGACTAATGCCGCCAATTATTACGCGAGTACCTCTGGTTGATCTCGCTTGTTTTGTTGTTACCATTCGTTGCGATGACCTTCTGTTAACGGCTGAATCCTTAGAACGTTCCACCACAATATTGCATCGATCATCCAGATGTGGTTTTGCAACGTGCTCTCACTGAAGTGGAAAAGCTCTGGAGATAAATTCGCTTGATGGAGGGGAGGTTTGAAGGATACGATAAAAAACTGGAGGCTCAAGAGAGGGATATTTCATATCTGGAGTACACGCGGAGATATCTTTTTGATGCGGTTGCGCACCTGCAAGGTCTCGTAGATAAACAAACTCAAATTGCCTTTGAAGCGAATACAACGAGTCCTAGTGTGCTGGCGGGCGCTCGCTCAAAGAGAGAAGGAAGATCCTCTCTTTGGTTAATCAACTTCGATTTTATAGGGCGCAAGTGGACATTGTGTCTTGTCAACTGCCAGACATTGTTGCTCTCTTAATTTGCAATTTTTCCTTTTTTGGCAAGATGAACTTGTAGTTGCTTGTTGATATTATTATTTCGGGACACTTATTATTTCTCTGTTTTGCTTATGAACGATTATTCATAATTTTCCATTTAAAAATCATCTTGTTTTCACGATTTAACTTTGGGATATTTGTTGTTACCTTTTTGTCTTCATCTGAATTGGTACCTTTCTCACATTAAAATTTGACAGGTACTGTGGTTCTAGGGGAGTAGGCAGCAAACTCAGGCCCCTTCGGCGTTTCGACTTTCGATGCAATGTTCTATAAATAGAGGGAGGGGGGTCCACCTTAAATTCAAAGCACAGAGTTCTGAAGGTCTTGGCTATCACTTAGTCTTTGCGAGTACACACTAGGAGGAATTATGCATATCCCGAGATGGAACAGAAGCGAGCGTTGGAGCAAGTGAAGGCTACCTGTGAGAGGACCATAATTGTTTGTCATTTTTAGAGGCACACATTGTCACTATCCGTATTTTCTCCGCATTAAAGGATATATCAAAGTAAAGTGAAAACACGCGTCATGATGCCACGTCAGCAGAGGATAACTGCAAACGTTCAGACGAGACCTCAAAGACACCTTTTTTGAAAATTTATATGTTAGTTAAGAGAAATCCAGTTTTAAGTTAAACAGTTAGCCGTATCCGTCGGCTTAGTGGGTCAACTAGTCCACGAATAAAAAAATTGTTATACGCTGCGAAAAAATACTTATTTAGGTTGGTTTTAACATCCTACATGAGTATAAACGTCCCTGAATGACAACTCATGTTATGCAAGACTCTAGATTTATAATAAGTATAAGAAAAAGTCTTTACGCTAACAAGAAAGTAGTGACTTTGTTTTGAAAGAGATACCACGTATGATATACTAATAATAAAGTTTTATAAGTTAAAAATATCTAACATGCAGTACTGGCATAAAACATCACAGAGAACAAGTAATCCAAACAATCCGAAAGAAAACAATTAGCAGCTAGCAAAGTGTCCAAAAAAATCAACAACCCTGTGTGCGTCAACAACCTGACACGAACCCACATAATCAAAAGTATGTCTGAACTAGGTAAAGCAAAACTAAAAATGACAAACTACCTCGCGACGGCGAGGTGAAAACCACAGCCAACACTGCTGCACTGAAACTCCAAAGCAAGCTCCACTACCTGCTACTGCTCTGAACCTGAGACATTCCAAAGACAGAAAACCTCAGCAAGAAGGTACAAGTGATGACAAAAACTTAAACAAAAACAAATACCGGTCATAAGGGGTACCAACTCAAGACTAAAAGTACTGAAGTAAAGTACATAGGTAAAGTACCAAAATCGGAAAGGAACACTTACGTGAATCGTCACGTACATCAAAATACACCAGATGCACAAAGCTATAAGAGGGAAAACATGATTAATGGCCTGTTTGGCTAAGCTGTGACGGTGCAAGAAGCAGTGGTGGAAAACAGTGGTGCAAGAATCAGCTGTTTTGCAGTGGTGAAAAAATTTATGAAACTGTTTGAAAAACTGTATTTGCAGTGCTGTGTAAAAAAGTGGTGCAAAATTAAACAATGATAGTAATAATTAAACAACCAAAAAAATTTACGAAATCTAAAAATAAATAAACAATTTGCTCGACATTAATTTTATTTAATTATAAAAGTAAATATATTAATATTGATGAGTTTACCCAAAATACGTTCGGACGAGCAATAGATTGTTTTCCCGATCTTGTCCGGCTTGACGTTACAATTCCAAACGGACGTCAAGACGCACGTATGCGCACTCGATTCACTCAAGATGCACGTATTTTTTTTTCTTATTTTTTTAAAATGTATAAATAAAAAGCAATAAATATCATTAAACATTTAAACATTAATTAATTGTTAAACATTAATGTTTTAATTAATTATAGAAAAAAATTACATGTTAATAAAATTTATTAAATATTAGTTAATTACATGTTTTAATTAATTATGTAATTATAAAAGTAACAACGCAGAGAATTTACGAAATATAAAAATAAATACACAATTTGCTGGACATTAATTTTATTTAATTATAAAAGTAATATATTAATATTGATGAGATTCCCCAAAATATGTTCGCATGAGACATAAATTTTTTTCCCGATCTTGTCCGGCTCGACGTTACAATTCCAACGGGCACATTCTCGCACAATTTCGAGTACGTTCAATATTAAATACTAATTAATTATATTATTAATATAAATTTTTTATAATATAAATAATTATTAATATATATGTATATACATTATAAATTAATATATATATATATGTTATATAATATTTATTTTCTATATATTTAATATTTTGTATTTTATTAATTATAAAATATTTTTAATTAATATTTTATATAATATTATATTTAATATTTTATAATATTTAATATTATATAATATTAAATATATATATATTTTTTTTAAAAACAGCGCTGCAGCCCTGAAAAAGGGCTGCAGCGCTGCCTGCCGCGGGTCCCCACCCGCGGCAGGTAAATTGGCGGTGGCAAGACTGCCACCGCCTGTGCGGGTTTTTTGTTTGGCGGAGCGGCACAGAAATCGGCTGCATGCCTGCATGCCGCTGCTGTGCCGCTCCGCCAAACAGACCCTAAATCATAAGGAAGAATTGCATAACTTTATTAGCCACATGTGGTCAACTCTACCCAAAAAAGATACGGGCGAGGTGATCACTCATCCGGACACACCCTCACGGATAAATATCCGTCTAACTGCGGTGAGAGAATCATTCACTCCACCATACACCGACAAACGCCCAAACGACACCCGGTAGACTTCCACAAGGGTACTAATAAAGGAAACAAACATTGCAGAGGTGGTTTCGTCCACAACTCCCGCAACCAAGTAAACCCATGATATATCTCAAAACTTGACACATCGGATTCTACGAAACATCGCTAGGTTTTGGGAACGGTTGATGAACCTGTAGGAAAGATTCAAAACCTAAAATATGCTCTCGCACGTCCTACATGATGGTTAGGGACGATTAAAGCCAATGATTTAACATATCATCAAAATCACAAACAACGCTACAAGGTTGGATTATCATAAGAAGAACTTAATAATACAAGTAGATTTCAAGTGAAAGATTAAAACAGTACTATCAATCAGAAAGAAAATCATGATAACGTCACTAAATAAAGACGATTAGCAATTTCATCAAGATTGGAAGATGAGGGAAGAGGAGAAAGAAAACCACCACTTGTCTTGTTTTTTGCCGGAAAAACTCTCCAAATCACTCCTTGTCGTAGATCAGAGCTAAGGAAGACGGGAGATGTCGGAATCTAAACAAAAATGACAAAATAGAGGTTAGGGCAAAAAACCCTAACGAGAAAAACTCAAGAAATGGGGAAAGTTTTACCACGATAACGTAGCCCTTGTTAAGAGCTTTCCGGATCTACGTTCCGTTGAAGATTTCGAGCATCGGAGCACCGTCGGCGGCCACCAGAAGATTCACGCACGACTTTCTCTCTCTTGCTCACGCCTCTCTGGTTCGGGAACGACGAGAAGGAAGAAGGTCGGCTTTAAGAAAAGAGGAAGAAAGAGAAGTGTCTATATATAATAAATAAAATATTAAAATTATTACACTTAAGAGAACGAACAGGGTCGGCTGAAACGGATTTTCTAAGATGAAGTACGATTTCTCGAGTACTGAAGAGAGCATCTCGAGAAATGAGGGAAACTTCTCGAGTAAAAAGATAAGGACTTCTCGAGAAAGGGTAAGGATTTCTCGAGAAAGGTTGAGGACGGATCTCTCGAGAGCAACATGAACCTCTCGAGAACAAACAAGGACATCTCGAGAGCTGAGAATGGATTTCTCAAGAACTTCAGGACGGATTTCTCGAGAACAACATGAACTTCTCGAGAGCTTCAAGACATCTCAAGAACTAAAGGATGGATTTCTCGAGAACTTCAGGTCCTTTCAAGAACTTAGGCAAGGGCATATCGAGAAAGAAGCAAGGCCATCTCAAGAAAGAAGCAAGGCTTCCCGAGAACAAATCCACACCTCTCGAGAAAGAATGGAAGATTTATCGGGAACTCTCGTCTTCTCGAGAAACGGAGTTGGCCATCACGGGAAAGAATAACACTTCTCGAGAACAACTCCCGGCTTCTCGAGAATAGGTCAAGGCTCTCACGAGAACAGAGCAGGGCATTTTTTGGAAACTCAGATTTGTCTTCTATATCGGAATCATTCAACGACACAGACTAAACGCACTCCGATTTCAACGAAATTCACGTCGTAGACGAAAGTCGGCGCTACGAATCTAACGACGAAAACAAAGAAAACTAGAATCCGATACACCATTCTCGAGATACAATCACGACATGCTCACAACAAACATAAATATCACAAAAATTCAAATATGCGCCGAGACTCCAGAAACGCCCGGACCACAACAAAATTGGACAAGCAAATCCAAAACACAGACTTTATTCTTCCAACATGAAAACCTTCAATCTCGTCAAAACCCCAAAATTTGGTCAAACAGACCTAACAGACGCAAAGACGTACTAACGGTGCAGCGTCGTCAACATGACGTTAAAAAGTAACGTGCTGACATCATAAATATGACATTACCAAATCAAATAAATATCAAAAAGTCGGGGGCGTTACAGTCACTCTTCCTTAAAAGAAGTTTCGTCCTGAAACTTAACACAACCCCAAAACCAAATCAAAACGAGAAAATCAAATATATCCAAAAGCATGGAGACATACCAGAAACTAAGGGAAAACATGCAGATGAGATTCCCTCATCGCTGACTCTAATTCCCACGTCGCGCTCTCGATGTCTTGATTTCACCAGAGAACCTTAACCATGAAGTTTCGTCACGTGACGATATTTAAAAAAGGAATAAAAAAGAGATACCAGAGGCCGGCAAGTCCTCTTCCAGACCGAGAACGAGAGTTTGAGTTGCTGATGATCAGTCACGACCACTAGGCACTAGTCACCCTTTTCGTCACTCGACTGAGGGGCTACTGGATTCAAAGGATAAACCTTTACTGAAATGGGACAAAGAAACACATCGTTTTTCTGTAAGCCCGATGTTTCCCTCACATAGGAGCTCGCCTGACGTCTTCTAATTCGCCCATTTGCTTTATACCAAGGAAGAGATTGATGATTTGATGTGTGTGAAGTTATTAAATCTCCTTAATGTCATGACGAGGCTCAACACAAGTTGGAGATCTGGGAGGAGAATAAGGTAATGGTTTAATCTAGATACATCGAGTACTTACCTTATGTATTTGTAAGCTGATGTCGAACATTTTATTACTGTAGGAGTTCCAGCCAGAGCTAAAGAAAATAAAGTGTAATCCGTTTAATCCTAACTATTCCGTAGGCTTGAGGAAGAAGAATGTCAGAAAGTTGTCGATGATAATGAAAGATAAAGAACATTTAGTCCATAATTCAAAGATCATGCATAATTGAGGTCGCTGACGGGTTTGAGTAAGGAACAAAGCCAGAGGAAGGGAAAAAACAACCTAACAATGAAACAATTTTGGTCTATTGTCTATTAGACTGTTAGACCATAGACACTTATTAAAATAAATTGAAAAAGACCAATCGACAAAACTTCAGGATATATCGGCCGATATATAGACGAATATATCAGTCAGTAGCAGATATATCGGAGGATATATTACAAAAGAATATTTTGCAAAAAAAATCAGAAACACATTTTGTCCATGAAACCTTTATGTCGGCCGACATGTCGGTCATCTCGGAGGATATCTAATTGTATACTAATTGATTCTATTTTTGTTCTCAGGAATACTCATTGATGATATTTTGTAACGGTGTATACCCACCTCATTTTGTAAAAACTTTAAAACAGTAATAGAAAGAGAATTTAATTGTATGGTTGTATTGTTCTATTTCTTTTCCATGTCTTGCGGGTTTCAAAGATTCGATCTCTCATGTGCCTAGGATATATTTTGTTAACCGGGTAGCAGCGACTTCCCCCGATGAGTCTGAAAATAATTCAGACTGTATTAGATAGATATTTAGAGTACTCTGCCGCTGATTCCCCTGTACTTTTTGTCATAAACCTTGGTACGTCATAAATTTATGGTAGGTGCACCATAAATGCTGAGGTTGTACGATATATCCGCGTCCTGACTCCATAAATATCGGGGCTATTTGACCACTTTAAGCACATTGATGAAGTACGGGAAGTAGGTCAGGCGAGCATTCCTTAGAAAAAGATGTCTGAATGGCTACTGGATCAACTGAGTTGCTTGCTTTGGAAAATGAGGAAAAAGATTCTCCCAAGAAGTCATGGTTTAGAGCGACCTTTATGGAAACCTTCTAAGCGGTCAAATACCTCAGCCTGAGCCTCCTCTTAGCACTATATAGTGGCAATTAGTTTAGATTCTCCGCTATGGATCATATACGCCAGTTGCCTAGTTTGATCATTATTATTAAGTCCAGTTGTTATATTGAGTCAAATGTATTAGCCGAGTCATTTCGTTTATTAGTCGCGTCAAGTCTTTCATGTTTTATGTTTTCGGGATATTTACACCCACACCATTGAGAGTCTTATGTAAGCCCATGGAGGTATGCAATGGAGGGTCATCAATGAATGATGTTCTAATTTCCTAAACCCTGAAAGAGATCTTGAAAGTCTTTCTCTGACAAGCCCATAATAACTTGGTATCAGAGCCCTCATTCGGCCCGGCGCCCGCGCCGCTGACCGACATCTCCGACCACATCAGCAACCGCTTCTCCATTTGCACGCCAACAACCACTGATTCCCCATTTTTCCGTTCGTTGTTCGACTCCCGCAACACAGCTGCTCGAACCCTGCGGGCTTGTCTTCTCCTCCCTGCATCCAACGCCTCTTTCAAGGGACCTTGTCTTCTCCCAACGATTTGATGACAATCCACTGCCAACTCTCCTTACTCGATAACACGGGCCAGATCCATGAGTCAGCGAGCCGACTTCATCAACCCTCTTCGATCGTCACGATCCATTCCAACCATCGTCTCACACTCGTCAATCTGCTCCCCTGTAGACTCCACGCAGCAAGCCGTGCAACCCCTGCCAATCCTCTTACCCACTTCTCGTCCGTCTTCTTTCCTTCGTCGACCTTCCGGTAGCCACCTCTCTACTTCACCGTTCCCCTCGAGCAACCCTCCTGCAGTAAATTTTGTTCTCTTTCCTTCTTGAGCCCCTCCACAACAGTCATTTTATTTTTATTTCATTAAATCCACACGCAGAGTAGCTGCCTTCCTTCTTAGCCCTGTGCAGATCTTTTTCCTCCTTGAGCCTTGTGCAACAACATATCATGACCTATAATATTATAGGTTATCAATGTTGCAGATGTCGGATGTCGGGGACACGTCGGTTTGGGTTTCATGTCGGTTTTTTATATATCAGGGATATATCGGGGATATTCATATATCGGATTTTAATATTTAATTAATTATATATGTAATTACATGTTATTTTTAATTTTTATACATATCACAGTACTACCTATTTTACAACCTATTGAACTTTTAAATATTAAAATCTATATGTATCATTAACATACAACACTTTAAATATGAAAACTCAAACATACCTCATTCTTCATCACCTGAAAACTCATCTATAGTTGACAGAGTAGATAGAATATGATCTTCATCCGATGAACCCTCTAGATCTCCCTCGTCCACTTCAGATATTTTTCTCTTTCCCCTTCTTTGATAACTAATTGCCACTTCTTTGCTTGTAGCTAATCTTTGAGGTCTCCTTTCATCATGATCAGCGTCGACTATATTGCCAATTTGCGCCCATGTCAGCCCCTCACCAGGAAAGACTTCATCATCGTCATCTTCATCTTCATCCTCCTCAGCATCAACATTTACCATCGGCGCCGAATCCGCTTTAGCCTTAACGTCGGCGGGAACCTGAGGACATGGCTTAACATTACCCTTCCACCCAGCCAAGTGATGCTTGAAACGTGTAATTCCGTCATTCACTGTCTGCTTGCAGTAGTTGCATTTGATTCGGTTTGTGTCGTTTGCAACCAACTTCTCACCAAATGCCCAGAACGGATCTCTACCGGTTGGTACCAGAGATACGGGAGCCTCACTAGAACCAGCAGAAGAAGCCATTCTAATAGGACACAAAATGAAAATAATATTAGTTAAATGAAATGAAAAAATATTTAACATAACTATATCACGAGAAAAATTGCTAGTTGAAAAAAAATCAACATCATAAAAGCCCCATAACTTCATTAGATCGTTAGATCTTCAGATATCTTTTATATTATCCATGCAATACTTTATTTATCCAACAAAATTTTACATTCTCAGTAGTATACTAGTATACAAAGTTATAACTATCATTCAAAATTTTAAAGTATCCAACACTTTATTCAAATTTTCAAAGCATCTCACACTTTATTTATTAAAAGACACAAAGCAGCAGGGCAACTAAAAATGTGCTTGGATATACATGCATCATTGATTGCAAAATGAAGTTGGATAAATAACTATTAATAGGGGTATTTCAAATCATTTGTTGATTAAAAGCAGCAGGACAATCAATGAAAGCTTCCGGCAGCAACTAATAAGACAAATAAAGCAACAAGACAGCCATCAACAACTAAATGGGTCGGCAGCCACCAGTAACAACCCACAAGGCAGCCACCATGCTACAGCCGACAGCTAGCACAACAACCAACAAAAAAAATGCAGAGCGATAGAATGAGAGGGGGAGGTAGGGAAAAGAATGAACCAGCCGAGAGAGAACCAGCGAGCAGGGAGAAGAAAGAGCACCAGCGAGCTAGAGAGAACCAGAGAACCAGAGAACCAGAGAACCAGAGCACCAAAGAGCACCAGCGAGTAGGGAGAAGAAAGAATCAGCGAGATAGAGTGCCGACAGCGCGCGAGAGAGGGAGAGCACGAACGAGCTAGAGAGCACCAGAGAACCAGAGAACCAGAGAACCAGAGCACCAAAGAGCACCAACGAGTAGGGAGAAGAAAGAACCAACGAGATAGAGTGCCGACAGCGCGCGAGAGAGGGAGAGCACCAACGAGCTAGAGAGCACCAGAGAACCAGATGACACCAACGCACCAAAGAGCACCAGCGAGTAGGGAGAAGAAAGAACCAGCGAGATAGAGTGCCGACAGCGCGCGAGAGAGGGAGAGCACCAACGGGCTAGAGAGCACCAGAGAACCAGAGAACCAGAGGGCACCAACGAGCAGGGAGAAGAAAGAACCAGAGAGATAGTGTCGCCGACGCGCGCGGGAGAGCTAGGGCAGGAGCGACGGGGAGAGCTAGGGCAGATCGTGAATGAAATGAGCGGGGTCGGGGTGTTAAAACAGTACCCGACCCGCTCATTTCATTATAAATATAATAATAACATATATAATTAATAATTTAAAAAAAAACTTAAAAAACGACGGATTCGTTCTTGTTGCTGGCCGTCGTTCCTCCGGCCTCCTTGTTTCTCCTGCTCATTACCGCTCCGATAGCCCCACCCCGACCCTTTCTCTTTCCTCGGTTCTTCACGTTCCGGGGTTTTCTTTCAATTTACTTTCTGTTAGTCGCCTGACAAACGACCTTGATTGGTCAATAATTTTTTCTCCTTCTTCCTTTCTTATGCAGGATCGTCGCAGCCGGAGTATCATTGGTAGGGGGCAGCTGGTGAATGGGCTTTACCTCTTGGATACTCAGCCTACTCTTCTATCCGCTGTTTCTTCTGTTGACTAGCATTGTCGCCTTGGACATGCTACTCTTCCGATTCTCAAGCGGGCTCTTCCTGATGTTCCCTTACAGGAGTTCTCTTGTGAATCGTATATCTATGGCAAACACCACCGTTCTATTTTTCCCCCTGCATGTACCCGGAGTAGTACTCCGTTATCCTTAGTTCATTCTGATGTATGGGGCCCCTATGGGGTGCCTAGTATTTATGGTTTTCGATATTTTGTCACTTTTATCGATGACTACTCGCGTACTACATGACTATATTTAATGCATGATCGTACTGAACTTACATCTGTCTTTCATGCCTTTGTTACTGAGGTCCGTATGCAGTTCGCCACCCCACTCAAAATCCTCCGCACTGATAATGCTCGCGAATATACCGGGCGCACCTTCTCCTCCATCTGTATCGAGTTTGACATTATCCATCAAACTTCGTGTGCCTATACCCCTCAACAAAATGGGGTGGCCGAACGCAAGAATCGTCATTTACTCGATGTTGCTCGCTCCCTCATGTTTCAAATGCAGGTTCCAATCGAATATTGGAATTTCGCAGTCTCCACAGTCTGTCATCTCATTAACCGCCTCCCTTCTTCTGTTCTTGATTTTGCCATTCCTATCGACCTCCTATATCCTACTACCAAACCAACCTCTCTCCCCCACGGGTCTTTGGGTGCGTTTGTTATGTTCATCTTCTTGGACCTCCATTAGACAAACTCGCTCCTCGTGCGACCAAATATATGTTTGTGGGCTACTCCCGTTCTCAAAAGGGGTATGTTTGCTACTCTCCTTCCGATGACAAGATGGTTGTCTCCGCGGATGTCACCTTCTGCGAAGACCAGCCCTTTCACTTACCTTCCTCCTCCTCCTCGATTTCCTCTCCTGCTCTGCCCCGCCCTGCCGTTCCAACAACGCCTTCCTCTCTACCCTCTTCCTCCGCCTCTCTTCCTGCTCCCGAAGTTCCGCCGCCCGTTATCCGTGTCTATACTCGTCGCGGCTCCAAGGATGGTTCCCTGCCCCAGCTCCCTGCTCCCAGTGACACTCCGGCACCGACGGATTCTGCTCCTGCCTCTACGGCCCATCCCCTAGCCAACTACGTTTCTCTCAACCGGCTTGCTACACCTCTCTACGACTTTGCCACTTCTCTTTTTTCGATTTCTATTCCTAACACTGTGCAGGAGGCACTTCAACACCCATGCTGACGGGCGGCCATGGAGGATGAAATGAGGGCTCTTTGGGCTAATCAGACTTGGGATCTGGTTTCCCTTCCTGAAGGCCACCACTGTGTCAGCTGCAAAAGAGTCTTTGTTGTCAAACATACCGCGGATGGGTCTGTTGAGCGTCTGAAGGCCCGCCTCGTGGCCCGGAGTTTTACTCAGCAACACGACCTTGATTATGAGGAAATTTTCTCTCCAGTGGCCAAATTAAACACGGTCCGAGTTCTTCTTTCCTCGGCTGTTCACCGTCATTGGCCTCTGTATCAGCTGGATGTTAAGAACGTCTTTCTCAATGGTGATCTCTAGGAGACTCTTTACATGCATCAACCTCCCGGGTTTAAGACCACGGGGGAGTCTCGGGTGTGTCATCTTCGAAAATCAATTTATGGTCTCAAACAGTCCCCGCGCGCCTGGTTTGAAAAATTCAGCAAGGTCGTCCGCGATATTGGCTTTACTAGGAGCTCGGCTGACTTCTCTCTCTTCACTCGACACCAGCCGATCGGAACTGTGATTCTACTTGTCTATGTTGACGATATCCTCATCACTGGAGACGATACTACAAGAATACAACATACAAAGCAACAGTTGAACTCCGCCTTTCAGACCAAAGATCTTGGTAACCTACGGTATTTTCTTGGGCTTGAGGTTGCACGACGGCCTGATGGTCTTGTATTATCCCAAAGGAAATATTGTATGGACCTCCTCCATGATGCTGATTATTCGGGATGCAAACCTACGGATACTCCAATGGACGCTAATCACAGGCTCTCGGCTCATAGCTCTGACTTCGATGAGCGGCTTACAAATCCGGAATACTACAGACGTCTGGTTGGGAAACTGATCTACCTTACAGTTACTCGACCAGACATCTCCTTTGTCGTAGGAGTCGTGAGTCGATTTATGCATGCCCCTAGGACATCTCATCTTCAAGCTGTCGATCGCATTCTTCGGTATCTCAAGAACGCTCCAGGACAAGGGCTTGTGTACAAGCCATCCACATCACTATCCCTCGTTGCATACTCGGACGCTGACTATGCAGGATCTGTTGATGATAGACGCTCTACATCTGGCTTCTGTACCTAATTCGGTGGTCATCTCATAACCCGGCGCAGCAAGAAACAGAATGTGGTTGCTCGCTCTTCTGCTGAAGCTGAGTATCGGGTCATGGCTGCGGTAGTGTCCGAGTTAACATGGCTTGAGAGTCTTCTGGGAGATTTGGGTGTTCGTCTCTCATCACCGGCGACCCTAAGCAACAATACATATTGGCAAGAACCCGATATTTCACGAACGCACAAATCATATTGAAGTTGACTGCCACTTTATTCGGGAAAAAGTACAGTCAAAGAAGGTAGATCTGGAACATGTTTCTGCTACAAATCAAGTTGCTGATATCCTGACCAAAACTCTCTCCAGGCCATTATACTACCAATTTTTATCCAAGCTTGGCGCCTACGAATTGTACGCTCCAGCTTGCGGGGGAGTGTTAGAAAAGACCGTGTAAAGGCCCATTTATGAGGCCCATTTATTTCTTGTATCTGTCCCACATCTTGGATTGAGATCTTCTCTTCTCCCTCTCTTCCT
Source organism: Platanthera guangdongensis (assembly GCA_039583875.1). Lineage (NCBI taxonomy): Eukaryota > Viridiplantae > Streptophyta > Magnoliopsida > Asparagales > Orchidaceae > Platanthera > Platanthera guangdongensis. Next base: position 144,223,909 of record CM077164.1, read on the forward strand.
ATATAAATGTATTCATACTTGTAATTATTCATTCAAGAAGTATATACAAGGTTGGAGGTTTCTTTATTTCTATAGAAAGCCATTAGGAGATTCTTGGGAGACTCAAAAGCTAACCACTAAGCTGAACCAGTTGGGCATATGGAATCGGTACTAGAAGTTTGTCTTCAGAAAAGCACCTTAGCAGTAACAATATTTATATTGATGCTCGAGAGAGTTGTGCTGCCACTATGATCAACATAAGGCATATCACATATGCAAGTCGCGAATACTTTATGCGAGAGCATTGGTAGTTGATTTACAACACCGATTGTGGAGTGTGACAGAAGTCGGCAAAGAGATCCAAAAAGTAAAATCCTCCATGAGAGATTGGATCCGAAGATCTCAATTCAAGGGGGTTCAAGTAAGTTCCCTCGGTTACCCTCGCCTAAAACCTTCCACAAGGCTGGATTCAAAGATCAGAACTAGTAGTGTACAAAAAGCCCGATCGAGCCGGGCCGGACCGGGCCTGATCGGGCCCGGGCTTCTGTGAAACTGGGCTTGGCCCCGTCTCAATTTGAGCCGGGCCGGGCAGGGCTCGGGCTCCCTCCAAAAGAGGGGCCAGTTTAGGCCCTTCAGGCCGGGCCGGGCTGGCCCGGTCCTGGGCCGACCTGAATTCAAAAGGGCGGGATAAAATCCCGCCTAAATTGGCGGGATTTTATCCAGCCGCCCGCCTGATCAGGCGGGATTGGGATTAATCCCGCCTGGCGCCTGGCCGGATTAAAATCCCGCCTGGCGCCGGGCCGGATTAAAATCCCGCCTGGCGCCTGGCCGGATTAAAATCCCGCCTGGCGCCTGGCGGGATTAAAATCCCGCCTGGCTTTTGCTTAGCCCGGTGCCGGGCTCAGGCTAGCCCGGCGCCCGGCGCCGGGCACCGGGCCAGGCAACCGGCCAAAATGAGGGCCTGGTAAAGGCCCCAAGCCCGGCCCTGGCCCGGGCCGGGCTTTTGCCGGGCCGGGCCCGGGATGGCTTTCCGGGCCCAGGCGTTTTGCCCACGACTAATCAGAACTCAAGAGAGATCAAATAGTCCTTAGATTAACCCTGCTAAAATTCTCCGTAAGATTTGATCCGAAAATCATAATTAGTGGGGGACCAAGTAAGCATTTAAATTATACTTTTGATACCCAAATTTTATTGAATTTTGAGATGCAAATTCTGGGGAGAAGTATTTTAGAAAACCTTTTTGATCGTTGAATAATGTTGAATGTATGAAAATAAAAAAAACATATGAAGGATACATGTTCTTTTAAGAGAAGTATCTTGTACAACCCGTATTCATCAAGTGTGGTCCTAGTCATGCCACGTAGGCAGAGGTCAAAGTTAACGATCAAGTCAAGGTCAACAAGCAGGAACAACTAAAGGCTATATGTGAGTATCGCAGTTACTCACCAGATTTGCGACAAGAGGCGACATCTCGCTAGCATGGGTGAGATCCTTCCATACTCGACTGATTGACATAAACAACCTCGTAGGGGCTTGGGTATTCTTAGCTACACCCCCCCCCCAGGATTTGCCTATAAATAGAACCCCAGGGGTATCGGGAAGCTGTCATCAAATGTACGACGAAGGAAATTATTATTAAAATTTCTGGCCAGAGTTTTGTGATCTTTAAACGGTTGTGAGAAAGAAGCCCTTAAAACCTTGATCTCAACAATGGAAGCAGTAAGGAAAATTAAAAAGACTGTGAAGCTATTTTGCTATTTGATTAAGGGTACCTAGAGGGCAAGAAAGATATTAACTCTATGCTAGTGGTCTGTGATTTGTCGGGACATCCTCCTGTCAGAAAAGTAGAGTTTGTGATTAATTTAATTGAAGGAGCAACTCTTGTAACGAAGGTATCTTACCTAATGGCTCTAAAAGAACCGACAAAGTTGAAAAACTAATTGTAGGAATTGTTTGATAAAAATTTCATTCGTCTGAGTTCTTCACTGTGAGCAGCACCTACGTTGTTTGTGAAGAAGAAAGACAGAACCCTTCAGTTTTGCATTGATTATAATGAATTGAACAAATTAATAGTAAAGAATAAATATCCTCTTCCCCATATAGATGATTTGATCAATCAATTGGTTGATGTTAATGTATTCTTTAAAATTGATCGTAGATTGGACTTCTATCAATTGAGGATAAATGAAGATATTTATAAGACGACCTTCAGTACTAGTTATAGACATTTCGAATATGTTGTAATGCCCTTTGGTTCAACAAATGCTCATGAAATTTTTATGGATTTGATGAATTGGGTATTTAAAGAATATCCCGACAACTTTGTGATTTGTGTTTATTAATGACATATGGTATACTCGAAGAATGAAGACGAGCATGCAAAGTAGGGGTGCAAACGAGTCGAGCTCGAGTCGAGCTTGACAAAATTTCAAACCTCGAGCTCGGCGAGCTTATTCTATTATGGCTCAACCTCGAACTCAATGCCTACTTATCGAGCTCGCGAGCTCGAGCTTCTCACGAACTTTTTAGCTTATGAGCATTATTTTATTTATATTTTAATTTTTTTAAATGTAGAAATAAAAAACTCGCGAGTCGGCTCGCGAGCTCATGAACACCAATATATGAGCTCGAGCTCGTCGAGCTTGATCTCTTCAGTCGAGCTTTTTTCGAGCCGGCTCAACTCAACTTGCACCCATAATGCAAAGTACTTGCTAATATTCAAAGTGTGATTTTTTGCTGAAGGAAGTTTTGTTCATGGGACATGCGATAAATGATCAAGGATTGTGTTACGCACATGCACGTAATTTTTTTTATCCTGTCTTTTTTTATGTTTATTGATGTGAGCCCCCCTCTCTATATAAGGAGGTGGTATGAGAGAGTTCTTCTCATCTTATGTTATTAGGGTTTGAGTCTCCTCTTGGAGAAAGGCTTCTTGGAGGAACCAGCCTCCAGAAGAAGGTCACGAGTATACATTGTGATTGTATCCGGTGTTTCATCTAGTGAAGTATTTATTTTCTCGTACGCGTATCATTGGTCCGACCTGTCATTCCCTCTTGTATCGTGCCACTAGGTTTTGGGTTCCATCATTATTCCCGCTTCCGCTGCCGAGCCCTAGCCGATCATCTGACCGTGCTATATCGCTGCAACGACCCGCCGAGGCCATACCACATCGCTCCGCCGCCTCCTCCCGCTTGCTCTTCCGTTGGATTGCGACCATCTGGACACCGCCCCTTCTTTGGCTTCTTCCGCGTTCGCCGGATTCAAGCCGCTGATCCCGTTGGGATCTTTCTTTCGCCAGAGTCGCATCTCACCCGGTGGCCGCCGATCCGCCTGCCAGCGGCTGTTTCCACAGCGCCGGCCTTGATCCTCCTCCAACCTCCGCTGGTTTCAGTGCCCTCGACACCTCCCCAGCGCCGCTTCCTCCCATGTACGTCTTCTTCTCTGGTACCAGGCCGTGTACTCCGTCTCGCAGCCGCATGCCACCACATTCTCCGCAGTGCCAATTGCTTCATATGCCACGAGTCCGCATGGAATCCCGCGTGAAAGCCATCGAACACACCCTCACCAACATAAACTCGCATTTTGACGCCCAGGCCGAGCAGCTCACGTCACTTATGACCATGCTTCACAACCTGCAACACGGCTAGAACTCCGGACATACTACTGCTTCCGCCTTGGGATCCCCTAGCATAGTGGCCCCCGCAGATCCCGCCTTGTCGGGCTTGCCTCCACAACTACCACGTCCTGACATCCTCACCTTCAACGGGACTGACCCACTTGGGTGGATTGCCCGAGCCGAACAGTTTTTTTGATCTTTTCTGGACTCCTCCAGTACAGCAGGTCCTCATAGCAATCGTCAGCATGGAAGGGTACGCCCTCCATTGGGTCCGCTGTCTCCACCAATCCTCCCCTAGCCTCACTTGGAGGCCCTCACAGAGGCCCTCATTCAATGGTACGACCACCGCTACTCCAGCTCCATGATCGAGCGCCTCTACGGAGTCCACCAAACCGGCTCCATTGACTCGTACGTTGATATGTTTATTGAGTTGGTCACCCATGTCCCAGGACTTCCCCCCGATCATTACTTGGCATACTACATGCATGACCTGCAATCCCATATCCGAGCCCGCCTCCGCACCCTCCAGGCAGTCACTATGAACCAAGCTATGGAACTCTCCCCACTGGTGGAGGCCGAATTCCTCACGCTGTCCGAGGACCCTCCTTCCTCACTCCCTCCCTCCAAACCTCCCTACTAGCCATACTTTCCTCCTCCGATGAAACAACCGCCACTGCCACCTCCTATACCCCGTCCACCCAATACGGGCCTACGCAACACCCGCCCTGTCCCCACTAACCGCCTATCCACCCAAGAGTACCATGACCTACAGAGCAGGGCTTGTGTTTTCGTTGCAGACAACCCTACTCGCCTACTCATGATTGTCTATAAAGAAGCTCCGGTGCCTCATCGGGGAGGACATGCACGAATTCACCGCTGCTGACTTGGACAGACTAATAATCATCCACGTACCTCCGGACGACGTGAAAGTGCAGCTAGATCTGATATACTCTAGAGGGGGGTGAATAAAGTATATGATGCTTGAAAACTTTTTACAACAATTGTTGTAATCTGAGTGAACAGGGAAGCAACTATTAATTCTAATCACAAAATAACTTACAACAGAAATTAATCACAGATCTAAACTAATCACAAAACAATCATATCCAGAAACAAAAGATAAAGACAAGCAATCCAGATGACACAAGGAACTATAGTGGTTCCCCTAAACTTGGGTACATCCACTCTTCTAGCACCCTAGGTAGGAATCCACTGCAGGATGAGTTGATCAGGTGTCCTGGACACCAATGAGCTTTTGATAAGGTGCTCAAAAAGCAAATCAGATTTTTTGATCAGGTGTCTTGCCACCAATGAGCTTTTGACAAGGTGCTCAAAAACCAAGCTCAAACTTTTGAAGGGAGTTTGAGAAACCCTTTACAGAGATGGGGATGAGAGAGTTTTGGAAGTCTTCTCTTTCTCAAAGCAGCTGAGAAGACTATGTGGATTTGATGGTGTCAAAGCTCCCCCTGAGTCCTTGAGATGTTCAGGAAATGAAGCTTTGCTGTAGGGTGATAGGCCTTCAGAAGTTGATCTCCAGCAAATGATGATTTCAGCAACAGCTGAAATGTTAGGTGTCTGGAGTCTTTGAAAGATGTTGGCCTTGAACACTTGAGACAAGAGAGATCAGAAGATTTCAGAAAGTTTGATCTCCTTGGATGTGTGTTCTTGAGAGAATTCTTTGAGACAGAGAATATTTTGTTCTTGTTCTTCTTGTCTGTGTCTGAGTGATAAGTCATCGAGAGATTCAAAAAATCTTGTGTTTTATTCTCTGGACTGAATAGAAAATCATCCTCTGTCAAGAATAGCCGTTGGACTGTCATTAATTGCATCCTTAATTGCAAATGTCTTCTGGAGGAAAGTCAAAAGAAACATTCCTTGATAATCCCTTGAAACTTGATCCAGAATAAATGAAAACGGCTAGAAAATCTTCTGAATTAATTGCTGAATAACTCCTTAACTGATCTGAATTTGAATCTTGAAAATCCTTGAAGTCATCAGAAAATCGTCGAACTGAGCTCTGCTATCGTCGAACTGAGCTCAGCGATTTAGACTTATACAACAACAAAAAAATCGTCGATCTGAGCTCAAAGATCGTCGAACTGAGCTCAGAGATAGAGATCCAATACTGAGTCAAGATCGTCGAACTGAGCTCGCAGATCGTCGAATGGAGTTCGACGATTTGTTGAAGTTGAGATCAGCGATCGTCGAATGGAGTTCGACGTTCTGTCGAAGTTGAGCTAGACGATCGTCGATCGGAGCTCGACGAATCGTCGTGCTGAGCTCGACGATATACTTGGTCTCAAACTGAAAAATCCTTGGTCTTGAGGGCAGCTTCCAAACCTAGACTTCTAACCCTTAGACTCAATTCTAATTGACCTTTAGATCTATACAGGAGGTCAAAAACAGGTTTCCTAGAGACATAGTGATCCTGACCCAAATTAGTAATAGGGTGTTCCAACAATCTCCCCCTATTTGGGTTAGGATTACTATTTATAGAATTTGGAAAAATTAAATAACAACATACACAACAACAATACAGAAAAGCAATAAGTTGGACATAGCAGAACCACAGATATATATCATCCCAGATAATAATCAGAAATCAAGATGATTGTCACCTTACATAGTTATTTCTTCTCCTTGCTCTTTATGAGTTTGATTTCTCTATTGGGATTGAGAGCTTCCTTCTTTGATCTTGTATCATCTGCTGCACCTAAAGAGATTTGTTGTTTGGGCCTTGGAACTACAGCTTCAGGATGCAGCTCCATGTATCTATCAGAATTAAAGAATTTGCTTGAACCATATCTTTCCAACTCTTTCTTTCTCTGTTCAGATAATGTAGTGATGTTGGAGGAGTCTTTGCCTTGCTCTCTAGCTTTCTTAATCTGATCCAGTGCAGCAAGCTCTTTCATCCTTGCAGTTCAAGCAGTTAGATTGTTTTCAGGATCTTCAAATGGCACTGGTGGCTCATATCTATTTGATGGATTATCTTGAGGAGGCCTGGATGAAACTACTTCCTTCAATTTATAGGGAAAAGGACCAGAGGTTGTGTCTGATGAGATTTGTCCTTCCCTGGAGTAAGGATGTTGCCTTGAATATCCTTTAGAATAAACCTGGAATTCCCTTTGATTTCCTTTGTAGTTTCCTCTTCTGGATTGAGAACCCCTGGACTGGCTTCCCCTATGATAGGATCTGCCATGAGGCTGATAGGGGGTTTGACTTTTGGCAGAGGGTTGAGCAGCTGAACTTCCACCTGCACCTGCATCAGGAGGAGGTGGTGGAGGAGGATGAGGATGTTGAAATTGAGAAGATCCTTTTTCATATTTCCTCTTTTTCTTCATGACTTTGAGTTGATTCTTTGAATATTGCATCCAGTGCTCAGTTATGGGGCAGTCATGAAGAATATAATATGGAATGTCATTGTTGTCCTTGACTTTGGCTGGAGGTACTCTCTTCATGGCTTTGCTCCTTGCCTTTCTCTTTCTGGCAATGGTGGCAGATGAGTCATCAGAATCAGTCTTGAACTCATCACTTTCAGAACTTTGTTCATCATAAAGAGCATCAATCTTTTTCATCAAATCTTTCTTGAGTTGGGTTGAAGCAGATGAAGCAGCAGTGATTGGAGAGCAGCAGATACAACACTTGTAGCAATTGTAGTTGAAGCAGAAGTAGAGGTTGAAGCAGCAGTAGATACAGAACTGGTAACAGAAGTTGAAGCAGCAACAACAACAACAGATACTGAAGTTGTGGCAGTAGTAATAACAATAACAGTTGGTGCAGCAACAGTTTCACTTACAGAAACAGCAATATCAGCAGCAGGAGGAATGCCATCAGCAAACACAGAAGGCTCAATATCATGTGCCTCTGTCATCTGCATATCCTTAGAAATTGACTCATCAGCAGTATCAGCAATAATATCAACAAAATTTTCAGCAGGAAGGGCATCAACATCAGAAACATCAACACTGCTTTCAGCAGGAGTAGTAGCAGCATATACTGAATGGACAAAGGAAGTTATAATGCTGGTATCACAACATGAAAAGGGCACAAGGGCCTTGGAGAGATCCTCTGGGTGCTGGACAACAACTCTCTCTGGAAAACAAGCTTTCTCTGGCAGACAACTGAAATACATTGAATCAAACACTGAGAGCAAGGACCTGATGTCCACTGGAAAGACTGCAACTGGAAGGGGAACTGGAGCTTGAAGAGCAACAACAGCAGCAACAACAACTGAAGAAACAGAAGACACAGCAGACAAGCTCTCTTCATAGGGCATCTCCCCCTGTCTAGATTCAGACAAGGTTGGATCAAGGCACACTGCTGAAGGGATTGCCTGGGGAATTAAGGAGAAGAGCCTGACAGAAAGAGCTGTCACTGACTGGAGTAATGGAGCCAAGGAGGTCTCCAAGAGAAGAGATAGCCTGGGGGCTAGGTATTCATATATCCTGTCAGCTAGGGCTGGAAGATCTACTTGCTCAGCAGTGACTGGAGCAGAGGTAGAGGATGGAGGTGGAGCTATTGGTGATGGTAGTGGAGAGCTGGGGTATTGGGGAAGAGATGGTTGAGGTGTGGGTAAAGTGGTGATGGAGGACAGTGGGATGGAGATAGATGGTGTGAAGGTGGGTTGATCAATGATTTCTTGTAGCAGGTCTTGGTAAGAGGTTGATGAGGAGGGCAGCTCAAGAGGTGATGAGGGTGAGTCATCCATGAAAGAATCATCAATAAGAGTGAATGGGGAATGGAGGGTGATGGTTCAATATCTGGTTGAGAGTAGGAGTATAATGGATGGAATGGTTCTTCTGTGACAGTTGGAATTGGAGATGGTATTGATGTTGGAGATGGGCTGGAGATGATGATAGTGGATGGAGTTTGAATGGTGGATGAAATTGGAGAAGATGGAATTGGAGGAGGAGGAGAGGCAGCAGCATGCAGGTCATCTGCAGGGGCAGAGACCTGAGGGGAAGTGACTATGACAGTCCTGGTGTCTGAAGGTGTGCTGGAAGAGGGCCTGCTGGGCTTGGTGATCTGCCTGTCCCATTTACCAAATAGGGCACAGGACAGTCTCTTGGAAGCATTAATGTGTATCGCAGAAGATACTAGCAATGCAGAGCATCTGTTCTGCAGAAAAAGGCCTAAAATTCTTCCAAAATTCACAAAACTCTTATTAAGTTTTTTTTTGATTAGGTCAAAGAAAACCTCTCCCCAGTTCAAATTCTTCCTGTCCACTATGACTCCCATTAAGCAGAGCTGATACCTAGAAATGGTATCATGAGCAGAGTGCTTAGCCAACAGGACTTTCCCAACTACATCAGCCAAGAATCTATATTCCACAGACAGATTCTTCTTCAGCAGCTTGCTAGGGTTAGCCTCAGAATGACCCATTTTTGCAAGCAAATCAGCATATTCCTCTCCAGATAAATCAGCAGAATCTCCACCAGTACTTAGCTCAAAAATTTCTGTCAGAATTGCTGGGGTCAAGGGTACCTGGGTGCCAGAAATTGATCCAACGATTGTGTTTTGATCCTGGTTGTGGGCAGTGTAGACCCACTCTTTAATTTCATCAGCAACAAGTTTAATCCTTGTGGTCATGATTGTAGCAAGTTTCTGCTCCTTGAACAATTCCAAGATGTCCTGGAAAACTTGATCTGTTGTGCTGAAGGATTCCATGTCAATGTCAAAGCCGGCATCAAATTTCATGGCGGCGAGAACAGCAACAGAAATGACCATAGTTACCTGTAAAGAATCAACAAACAAAACGACCAAGTGCAGAAATGTTTGGTGGGAAAGAAAGTTTTTGCAGAGAAATCGAAAGCGCAAAAGGAGAACGGCGGCGAAAAATGAATTTTATATTAGGGTTCGACGCAGAAAAGGAAAGATCGTTGAACTCAGTTCGACGATCGGGGCTGCTAAAGGAATCTGAAGAGTCTTCAATGTCGTCGATCTCCGTTCGACGATATTAGAGAGCGTCGAGCTCTGTTCGACGATCGTTCAGAGAACAAAATCGTCGAGCGTCGTTCGACGATCGCTGACCGGAAGAGATAGTTCATACTATCTAAGAAACGCTGAACTCAGGTCGACGATTTCGGAAATCGTCGATCTCCGTTCGACGATCTGGGGGAAAATCGTCGAGCGCAGTTCAGAGACCAGAAAAACTCTAGACACTAAGAAAAATCAAGATGTTTGCCTAGTCTTGGTCAATTTTTAAACTTTTAAAATCTTGGATATTATTTAAGACTTCCTCCATCTAACATTCCTAACTGATTTAGGAAGAAGGTGTGTTTCTTCTCATCCAAGAGCTTGGTGAAAATATCTCCCTTTTGTAAATCAGTTGGGATATATTGCAGTTCAATTTTATTCTTTTCAACATTATCCCTTAAGAAGTGATGCCTAATTTCTATGTGTTTTGTCCTATTATGGAGGACTGGATTTTGAGCTATAGAAATAGCACTGTTGTTATCACAAAAGATTTTTGACTTCTCTAAGTTGTAGCCATAGTCTAGGAGTTGGTTTTGAATTCACAAGATTTGTGAACAACAACTGCCTGCAACCATATATTCAGCTTCAGCAGTTGAAGTTGACACAGAAGTTTGTTTCTTACAAAACCAAGAGACAAGTCTGTCACCAAGGAACTGACAAGTTCCACTGGTGCTTTTACTGTCAATTCTGCATCCAGCATAATAGCATCAGAAAATCCAGTTAAATCAAATGCTGAATCTTTTGGATACCAGAGACCTAGATTTGGACAACTTTTAACATACCTGAGAATCCTCTTTACTAGTGTTAGGTGTGACTCTCTAGGGCTTACTTGGAACCTAGCACATATACATGTAGCAAACATTATATCTGGTCTACTACCTGTAAGGTACAGTAAAGAGCCAATCATTGCTTTATATGTTGTCTGATCAACAGATTTTCCATGTTCATCAGCATCCAATACAGCATTAGTAGGCATAGGTGTTTTCATACAAGATGCTTCAGATATGCCAAATTTCTTAACCAATTCATTTGCATACTTGTTTTGAGAAATAAAGATGCCTTCAGCATGTTGTTTGACTTGCAATCCTAGGAAGAAGGATAGCTCACCCATGCTACTCATTTCAAATTTGGAATGCATTAGATTGGAAAACCTTCTGCACAATTTTGAATCAGTAGAACCAAAAATAATATCGTCTACATAAATCTGTACTAGTAGGGTATGAGATTTATGAGTTCTAATGAAAAGAGTTTGGTCTACTCTAACCCTAATAAATCCATTTTCCAAAAGGAAGCATGCTAGGGTCTCATACAATGCTCTAGGAGCTTGCTTGAGACCATATAATGCTTTGTTCAACTTAAAAACATAATCATGATAAGTTGGAGAGATAAAACCTGGAGGTTGTCTGACATATACTTCTTCTTTGATGTCTCCATTTAGAAATGCACTTTTGACATCCATCTGATATACCTTGAATCCTTTATGTGCTGCATAAGCTAAAAAGATTCTGATGGCTTGCAATCTTACAACTGGTGCAAAAGTCTGGTCATAGTCTATTCCTTCTTCTTGAGAATATCCTTGAGCAACTAGGCTTGCCTTGTTCCTTACAATTACTCCTTGATCATCCAGTTTGTTTCTAAACACTCACTTTGTTCCAACAATGGAGTGATCCTTAGGCTTTGACACTAGTTCCCACACTTTGTTCCTTTCAAATTGATGCAACTCTTCTTGCATTACAATGATCCAGTGTGGATCTTGCTCTGCATCTTGAATGGACTGAGGTTCAATTTGAGATAGGAAGCATGTGTGCAACAGGTTTTGGTTGACCTGATTTCTGGTTTGCACACCAGCTGAGATGTCTCCAATTATTTGGGAAATTGGATGATCTCTTGATGTTACTAAATCAACAGGGGGTGTTGATTGTTCACCAACCTGTGTTGTTGTTTCCTCTTGTGGTACAACAACTGACTCTTCAGGTTGTTTCTCTTCAATGTGTTGAATACTTTCTTCATCTTCACTGCTTTCATTCTTTTGAGTAACCTGTAACTTGTTCAAGTCTTCAACAAGAGAGTGATCCTACAAAGGTTCTATGGTAGAAGAGATCTTCTCCTTGAAAGACATGTTAGATTCATCAAATGATATATGAACAGATTCCTCAATTTTTAGAGATGATTTATTATAAACCCTATAAACCTTGCTGATCATAGAGTATCCCAGAAACACTCCTTCATCAGCGTTAGCTTGAAATTTTGCTAAATATTTCTTGTCATTATTATGTATATAGCAGATACAACCAAAAACTCTAAAATAATCAACTTTAGGTTTCTTCCCTTTGAGTAATTCATGGGGAGTCTTTTCCTTTAGTTTATGTATCAAACTTCTATTCAGCACATAGTTGGAGGTGTTCACTGCCTCTGGCCAAAAGAATAGAGGAAGGTGAGCATCTGACAACAATGTAGTGGCAGATTCAATAAGGGTTCTATTTTTCCTTTCAGCTACCCCATTTTGTTGAGCAGTTATAGGAGCTGAGAAAGTATGCCTGATCCCTTCACTCTGACAGAACTCTTGCATAAGAAGAGAATCAAACTCTGTCCCATGATCACTTCTGATCAGGGCAATGTGAGTATTGAACTCAATCTGTATACATTTGAGAAACTCTGTCAAACACTTAAAGTTATCAGACTTCTTCCTCAGAAAGAACACCCAAGTGAATCTAGAAAAGTCATCTACAACTACTAAGGTGTAAGATTTCCCTCCTAGGCTTTGTACTGTGATGAGTCCAAAAAGATCCATGTGTAACAGATACAATATCCTAGGTGAATCACTCTTATTAAGTGACTTAAAACTGTTTTTAGTTTGCTTGCCTAATTGACAAGCCCTGCAGAGTCCTTCCTTCTTGTAGGGGCTAGAAGGTAGTCCTCTAACAAGGTTGTCCTTGGATAGCCTAGCAATAGTTCTAAGGTTTAGGTGTCCTAGTCTCTTATGCCATAAAATATTTGGTCTACAAACAGAATTGAACAGACAAATATCTACATCTGTTGAAAGAAAATCTACTAGATAGATGTTACCTTTTATTTTACCTGTCAACACAGTTGTGTTGTCCTCTGACTTGATCTTGCATAATGCTTTGCTGAAGGTCACCTGGTAGCCTTCATCACACAGCTGACTGATGCTTATTAAGTTGTGCTTCAGTCCTTCCACATAAGCTACCTTCTTGAATGTTATTGATCCAATCTGGACTGCACCATATCCTTTGGTTTGTCCAAAGTTTGAATCACCAAAGATAACTTTGGGTCCAACCTTGGCTCTAAAGGATGTGAGGTTGTCCTTGTTTCCTGTCATGTGCTTAGAGCACCCACTATCCAAGTACCATTGCTGGTTAGATGTTGGATAGGTCTTCACCTGCACATAAAATAATTTATTTGTTTTTGACCCAGTTTACCTTGGGCCTAGGTTGATAACCTTTAAACTCTGAAATGAAAGACATCCCAGGTTGACTCTTATAACCTTCAGGATGATATCTCCTTGGAGGTATAATCCATTCAGTATAAGGGTTAAAGATTTGGGATGAAGGACCCCTAGGATTGGATTTTGATTTGTCGTTGAAAGAATTTCCAGAGCTCTGACCTCTGTTCGACGATCGTGGAGCTGCGTTCGACGATCTTGGGTCAGATCGTCGAGCTCCGTTCGACGGTCGACTATGGCAGAGTTCAGGAACTTGAGATCGTCGACCTGAGTTCGACGATTTTGCCTGAGATCGTCGATCTGCGTTCGGCGATCGTCGATCTCCGTTCGACGATTTCTGCTGGGACTTAGTTTTCTTGGGCAGATCAGAATTTTTCCTAGCTACCTCTACAACTCCCTTTCCTTTGTCAGAAATGAACTTGATTGGAGTTGTTAGAACTATGAGTTGGCTGGATGAAACACCCAAGCCCAGTGTACTATTAAATCTGGAGTTCACTGTGCTTGTGATGTCCATCAGCTTGATGCTTCTCCCATTAAGGGATTCTTCAAGCTTCTTGGCCTCAGATAGCTCACCTTTCAGTGAAGTTATCTGCTCCCTACAACACTCCAACTCCTGAGAGAGTTTGAGGTTTTCTGACTTTAAGGTATTATGTTCAGATAAATGATTTCTGAGAGAGATAATTTCTTTCTCAGATTTTAGCACGTCTAAACATAAACTTTAAACTCAGATTTAAAGTTCTCTGAATTGAAATCAAATGAACTAATTACCTGATCTTCTTCAAGTGGAGTCTCTGAGTCTGACTCTGAGTCTTCTTCATCTGAATTATGTTGTGAGCCATTGATTGCCATCATGCAGAACTCTTTCTCTTCTACATCATCTTCATCATCACTGAAGCTGGATGAGGCTTCTGACTACTCTTCAGTCTCACTCCAGGATTCAGCAACAAACCCCTTTCTTGTGTGTTTGTTTTTGCTTGAGGAGGGTTTCCCATTGCCATTCCTCTTGGAGTCTTTCTCCTTTCTTCTTTCTTTCTTGTCCCTTCTGTCCTTGTTTTTGTTTTCTGGACAGTCAAGAACAATGTGCCCTGGTTTCCTGCAACCAAAGCAGATAATTTCCTTATTATTAATTGACTTATCATACCTTGACTTATCATGCTCCTTGTATGATCTCCTTCTGAAGTCCTTTCTGGCAATCTTGTAAAATCTTTTGACCAACAGACTGAGCAGTTCATCATTGCCTGTGACTTTGTCTTCAGGCTGATCTTCAGTTGCCTTGAAGGCTATTGTCTTCTCTTTTCTTGTGGCTGGTGAGGCAGCCTTCTGTTCTTCTTCTCTATTCTTGATGAGTAGCTCATAAGATTTGAGCTTACCCAATAGAGCTTCTATGGTGATCTCATTTAAACTTCTGGCATCCTTGATTGGCCAGATTCTTGAATTCCAAGTGCTAGGGAAACACATTAGAATTTTGTCATTGAGTTCAGTTAGTGATATCTCTTTTTCCAAAGTCCTGAGTTCACTGACTATCAGACTAAGTGTATTGTACATATCTCCAATTGATTCAGTTTCTCTCTTCTTGAAATTCTCATATTGAGATATGAGATGAGATCTCCTGTCCTTCCTCTCATCAGCTGGGCCTGAAACTATTTCAGAGAGTTTGTCCCAGATTTCCTTTGCTGAATTACATTCAGCCACCTTTTGAAAGATGTCATCAAACATGGTCTGGGCTAAGATGTTCATAGCCTTGACATCAGCTACCTTCCATTTCTTGATGTCAGTATCTGTTCCTGATGGAGGTGGAACAACATTTGTACTTGAGTTCTCTGGAGGTCTTGGACAAACTGTCAAAACAGAATTAAAAATATTCTCGTCAATGGAATTCATGTATAATCTGATTCTTGCTTTCCAAAGTGCAAACTTGGATAGATTGCACACTGGAGGTCTGGTGCTAGCATAATCTTTGTTTTGGAACATGATTTGTGAAAACAAAATCTAATAATGAACTCAAAAGAAAACAGATCTAATTAGGAATCTTTGGGTTCAGGTGTTAGCCTGTGCAACCACCAAGGTGTGGTATGTTTAACCAACCTGCCTCTGATACCAATTGAAAGTGCAGCTAGATCTGATATACTCTAGAGGAGGGTGAATAGAGTATATGATGCTTGAAAACTTTTTACAACAATTGTTGTAATCTAAGTGAACAGGGAAACAACTATTAATTCTAATCACAAAATAACCTACAACAAAAATTAATCACAGATCTAAACTAATCACAAAACAATCATAGCCATAAACAAAAGATAAAGACAAGCAATCCAGATGACACAAGGAACTATAGTGGTTCCCCTAAACTTGGGTACATCCACTCTTCTACCACCCTAAATAGGAATCCACTGCAGGATGAGTTGATCAGGTGTCCTGGGCACCAATGAGCTTTTGATAAGGTGCTCAAAAATCAAATCAGATTTTTTGATCAGGTGTCTTGCCACCAATGAGCTTTTGACAAGGTGCTCAAAAACCAAGCTCAAACTTTTGAAGGGAGTTTGAGAAACCCTTTACAGAGATGGGGATGAGAGAGTTTTGGAAGTTTTCTCTTTCTCAAAGCAGCTGAGAAGACTATGTGGATTTGATGGTGTCAAAGCTCCCCCTGAGTCCTTGAGATGTTCAGGAAATGAAGCTTTGCTGTAGGGTGATAGACCTTCAGAAGTTGATCTCCAGCAAATGATGATTTCAGCAACAGCTGAAATGTTAGGTGTCTGGAGTTTTTGAAAGATGTTGGCCTTGAACACTTGAGACAAGAGAGATCAGAAGATTTCAGAAAGTTTGATCTCCTTGGATGTGTGTTCTTGAGAGAATTCTTTGAGACAGAGAATATTTTGTTCTTGTTCTTCTTGTCTGTGTCTGAGTGATAAGTCATGGAGAGATTCAAAAAATCTTGTGTTTTATTCTCTGGACTGAATAGAAAATCATCCTCTGTCAAGAATAGCCGTTGGCCTGTCATTAATTGCATCCTTAATTGCAAATGTCTTCTGGAGGAAAGTCCAAAGAAACATTCTTTGATAATCCCTTGAAACTTGATCCAGAATAAATGAAAACGGCTAGACACGACGCTCCGGGCACCTCTACATCTGGACCCCCGCGGGCATATCACTAATAGTAAGGACGATGCTCTGACCTTGAGGGAAATGTCGTTTTTCTGGCGGGGTGTATTGTTACGCACATGCACGTAACTTATTTTATCTCGTCTTTTTTAAGTTTATTGATGTGAGCCCTCCTCTCTATATAAGGAGGTGGTATGAGAAAGTTCTTCTCATCTTATGTTATTAGGGTTTGGGTCTCTTCTTGGAGGAACCAACCTCCAGAAGGTCACGAGTATATCTCGTGATTGTATTCGGTATTTCATCTAGTGAAGTATTTATTTTCTCGTACGCGTATCAGATTGTCTGTAGATCCCGCAAAGATTGAATGAATTACAAAGTGACCAAAATCCCCTACAGTAACTGAATTGGAAGTTTTCTGGGTTTGGCTGGATGTTATTGAAAGTTTGTCAAAGTTTTTTCCATGATTGCATTGCCATTAAGTCAATTAACAAGAGAAAATGTTGCCTTCAAGCGTGATGATGAATGTCATAGTCCATTTGATGAGTTGAAAGAAAAGCTGACTGCTGCCCCGATACTAGTGATGCCATCAGGAACGTAAAGATTTCAATTTTTTGTTGATTTTTTTTATAAAGGTTTGGATTGTGTTTTAATGCAGCATGAAAGAGTTATTGCATATGCTTCCAAGCAGTTGAAGGATGCGGAGACAAATTACTCAACCCATGATTTGGAATTAGCACCTGTAGTGTTTGCCCTAAAGATATAACGACACTACCTATCTAGGGTCTGATGTGAAATTTTTATTTATGTTAATCTTTGACAACGAATGTGGCTAAAGTTTATTAAAAATTATGATGTGAATATTCACTATCATCTCAGAAAGGTTGATATTGTTGCAGATGTTTTGAGTAGTAAAAGTAACGTCACAATATCTGCATTGAAAGTGTATGACAAGCAGTTACTGCAAGACTTACAAAAGATGGAAATTGTCCCCGTTTTATCGCAAGAAGACAAAAAGTCTCAATTATATCACATGCATATTTAATATTCAATTAAAACATAATTATGGAAGCAATAACTTAGGACCCATTCTTAGTTTTGTGACTGGAGAAGGCCAATAAAGGTGAGTCAAAGAATTTCATGGAAAAAGATGGTTTACTACTTGTTGGAAAAGCTCATGTAAAGAGGCCCATATTGGAGCCCTTTTAGTTAGCTTTCTTCTTTTCTCTTCTTTAGTCCCACATCATGTATAGAGATCTTTTCTCTCTTTCACCCTCTTATAAATATGTATTCATACCTTGTATTTGATTATTGAGAAAGTATATACAAGTTTGAGGTTTCTCCACATGATATCAGAGGGAATCGGTCTCTCCTTGCGGCTAGCCCTCTGCTAACCGTACGGCCTCCTCTCGCACAGAGCGCGACCTGTTTCTTTTTACCCGCCTGCGGGTTCCCGGGCGGATAACTCTCTTTCTAACCGCGGCTTCCCGCGCGGTTGGACTCTTTTCTAGCCGCTCCTCCCTCCTCTCTCTCGTGGCTTCCACCTCTTCTCTTCCTCTTGGCTCCCGTGCTTTTATAAGACTCTCTAACAATTGGGGCCCTCTCTCTTCCCCTTTATCCGCACACATTCTTCTCTATCTGCGCGGTTTATCTCTCTGCCTTTTTCTCTCGCGCGACCTATCTTGTCCTCTACCCGCTGCGAATTCCCTACCTGCTGCGGGCTCCTGCGGATAGCTTGTCGTGCGGTCTTCTCTTGCTTAGGCGAGTTCCCCTCTAAACCGCCGCTGCCCTTCTCTGCTAGTCGAGCGGTTTGGTCTTCTGCTCCTCTTCTCGTGTTGCTTCTCTTCTCGCTGTAGCAGGCTTCTCCTGGTCTTCCCTCCGCGGACTCACGTCTCTCTTTGCGGCGTGCTTTCCTTGGTTTCTCTTCTACCCGCTGCGGGCTCTGCATTTTGGTCGCGGCATCGTCTCTTGCCGCTGGTGATTTGCCACTGAGACCGTGCGACTTCCCATCCCTCCTCTTTTCAGCGACTTCCCCGTCTACCCGCTCTGTTTCCTTGGTCGCGGCCTCTTCTGTGCTTGTCGCCCGACCATTGCCTTCCATCCTGTGCGGTTTCGGTTCTAACCGCTCGACCTGCTCCTACACTACCCACGCGGTCTCCCTTCTAACCGCTGATCCTCTTCCCGTCGGTTTAGACTCCTAATCGCGTGGCCATGGGATCTTCTCTTGACTCTACCGGGCAGGCGGCTTCCTCCTCTGCTGACCGCCCGGTTCCTGCTCCAGAACTTCGGGATGAACTGTGGATTACGACTATCTGGTTAGCCGGCAAGAAGAACTTCGTGGAGTGGGTACACTCGGTTCGCCGTGTCCTTCAGTACAAAGGCTTCCTGCATCACTTGACTCAAGCTGCTCCAACTCCTCATACTGATGACTGGTTGCGAAATGATGGTCGTGTTCAGACACGACTTCTCAACTCCCTTAATGACAAACCGTATCGCATGGTCATGTACCATGAAACGACCACATCGATGTGGGATGAACTTCATTCCCTCTATTCCGGGAAGGATAGTGTACAACACTTTTATTACATCATCACTGATCTACAGACTCTTAATGTTGGTCGGGCCACCGATCTCACCTCATTTGTTGCTCAGGCCAAAACTCTGGTTGAAGCATGGATTCAACATCAACCTCCTACAACGGATCTTGTTGTACAACGAGCTCAAAAAGAAGCCGTGGGCGGCGTCATGATGATGGTTTGTGTGCCACCACATCTTCATAGCATTCAGGTTCAGATTCTCTCCTCTGCGGCTACTCCATCACTATCTGATGTCTGTTCCATGTTGCTCAAGGTCTCACCACCTCCGGATAGTTCTGGACCTCCATCACCAGCTCTCCTTCAGCAAACTTCTGTGCCCTTACTACCCCTTCCACCTTCTGCTCGGGTGGGGGGTGGGGTGGGGGGGTGGGGGGTGGGGGGGGGGCAACGACTCTCGTGGCCGTGGTCGGGGAGGCCGACCACGACCAAAGTGTTCCTTCTGCGGGAAGGATGGCCATCTTGAGGCCACGCGCTATCGTAAACATGGGCTTCCTCCTCGTTCACAGGCTGTCGTCGCTGCTCACGACTCCTCGCTCACTCGTACTGACATTGACGAGGCCTGTCTTCAGCTCCAACAACTTTATGGTCTGCTCACTCGCCCGCCTGCCTCCGTTACCTCGGCTGCCTCCGTCTCACATGAAGGTATAACATGTCTCTCTACTAGTCCACTGTAGATAGTGGATTCAGGTGCCACTCATCACATCACCTCTCT
The DNA here is from genome assembly GCA_039583875.1 of Platanthera guangdongensis. Taxonomy (NCBI): domain Eukaryota; kingdom Viridiplantae; phylum Streptophyta; class Magnoliopsida; order Asparagales; family Orchidaceae; genus Platanthera; species Platanthera guangdongensis. The sequence goes on from CM077164.1 coordinate 144,243,347, forward strand.
GCGGCCACATCAGTACCTGGATACTCCTCATCCTAAGTGTATCACAGTAGCCAATGGGGACACTGTTCCTGTCTCCGGCTCTGCGGACATCTCTCTCACTTCGCTCTCTACGCTCCGCTCTTTTTGTTCCTGGCTCCCTTTCAATTTAGTTTCTGTGGGTCGCCTTACTACTGATCTAAATTGCTTTATAACCTTTACATCTTCTTTTCTGATACATGATCGACAGACGCGGAATATCATTGGTAAGAGACGACTGCAGAACGGGTTCTACGTTCTAGATGAATCCCCTACTATCCTCTCTTTCGTCTCCTCCGTCGATTGACATCAGCGTCTTGGGCATACTCCTTTGTCAGTCCTCCAGAAGGCTCTATCCGATGTATCTCTTCCTTCAAGTGCGACTCTTGTATTTTGGGCAAGCAGCCCCGTTCATCTTTTGTATCTCATTGTACCCGGAGCTCTGCTCCTTTTATGTTAGTGCACTCTGATGTTTGGGGGCGTACAAAATCACTAGCATTTCTGGTTATTGCTATTTTCTAACCTTTATTGATGATTATTCTCGAATGACATGACTATATTTATATCGGGATCCCTCCAAGCTTCCACGTGTCTTTCGGGCTTTTCTCCTTGAGACCCGCACACAATTCTCCACGAACATCAAAACTATTCGCACGGATAATGCTCGCGAATACACTAGCTACGAGTTCGCGCCGGATTTTGGAGTCATTCACCAAACATCGCGTGCTTATACCACTCAACAAAATGGCGTGACTGAACGTAAGAACCGCCATCTTCTCGATGTTGCTCGCTCTCTCATGCTTCAAATGCAGGTTCCCAAGGCTTATTGGAATTTTTCCGTCTTAACAATGCCACTCCGTCCTCCGTACTCCACAATGCCACTCCGTTCAACCTCCCGTTCCCCTCTACTCCCGCATTCTCTCTCACACCTCGCATTTTTTGTTGCACCTGCTATGCTCACAGTCTTAGTCTATCTATGGAAAAGCTAGAACCCCGGGCAACCAAACAAATCTTTGTTGGCTACTCGCGGACTCAGAAAGGATACATCTGTTATTCTCCTACTACCCGCAAGGTAACTGTCTCTGCTGATGTTACCTTTTAGGAGGATCTTTCCTTCTTCTCTGCTCAAGACCCTACACCCCAACCATCACCCGTCCTATGACCCCTCATTCCCGTTACCACTCCTCCCCCATCACACATTCCTGCCCAGCCTCCCACTATCTCAAAGCCACCTGTTATTCGTATTTACACTCGTATCCAACCTAGCTCCGTTGCCCCAATGCAGTTAGCTTCGACCTCTGACGCTCTACGTCCTGCTGATCCAGCACCAGAATCAACCGCTCATCCCATGACGAGCTATGTATCCCTACATCGCCTTTCCCCACTACTTCAAACCTTTGCCACTTCATTATCTTCTATTTCTGTACCTAACTCTGTGCAGGATGCTCTCCAACATCCTGGCTGGCGGGCGGCCATGGAAGAAGAAATGACTGCTCTCTGGGTTAACCAGACCTGACACCTTGTCCCTTTACCTCCCGGGTAGACACCTGTTAGGTGTAAATGAGTATTTGTCATCAAACATGCTCCTGATGAGACAATTGATCGTCTGAAGGCCCGCCTGGTGGCTCGTGTATTCACTCAACAACACAGCCTCGATTATGAGGAGACATTCTCTCCGGTCTCCAAACTCAACAACGTTCGTATCCTCCTCTCAGTGGTTGTGCATCGCCAATGGCCCTTACATCAATTGGACATCAAAAATGCGTTCCTGAATGACGATCTCCAGGAAACGGTCTATATGCAGCAACCTCCCGGGTTTGAGACCACGAGAGAGTCCCGAGTGTGCGAACAGAAAAGAGCAGACCAAAAATTTGGAGTAATGTAAACTTTATTATCCAAAAAAGGTATCTATTACAAAGGTATAACCTCCCTTTTATAGAATGGAAGAGATGAGAGAGATTACAATTAAGCAATGTGAGACTAAAAAATTACAGGTGTAAGCGGTTTAACATAAAAACAAGACGAACATGTCGCGCGGTTAGACGAATAGGCTAACCGCCCGGCCACCACAAGAGACAGGGAACAAACCGGCATAAGAGACCGCCAGACCGCCCGGTCTCTAAGCTGACTGAGACAAACCATCAGACTGCCCAGATAACCACAGCCACAGTCCAACATCAAACCGCAGGAGAGAGACCGACATACCGCGCGGTCTCTAAACCGCTAGAATCAGACCGCCAGACCGCCGGTCTCCATACAACAACACTCCCCCTCAAGCTGGAGCATATATGTCGATCATGCCCAGCTTGTCACAAATGTGAAGAAAGGAGGCGGACCCCGGCTTGGGGAAAATATCTGTCAGCTCTTTTTCGTAGGTGACGAATGAAGTACAAATTTGTTTCTTCAAAATCTCTTCCCGAATAAAGTGGATGTCGACTTCAATGTGCTTTGTTCTCTCATGGAAGACCGGATTTCTGGAGATGTATATAGCGGCCTTGTTGTCACAAAACATAGGTAGATGATGATTGTAGACCTCTCCTAAGTCAAGCATGAGAGCCCGTAACCACTTCAGTTCACATGTAGTCGACGTCATACTTCGATATTCTGCTTCGGCGCTGGACCTGGAGACGACAGACTGTTTCTTGCTCTTCCAACTCACAAGATTTCCTCCCACAAAGGTGCAAAAGCCCGACGTTGACTTGCGGTCTACTTTGTCATCAGCATAACTTGAATCAGAGTAAGCTTCAATGCTCAAATGACCATTCTTCTGAAAGAGAAGTCCTTTCGCAGGAGCTGATTTAATATACTCCAATATCCTCATAGCAGACTGTGGATGACACTGCCTAGGAGCTTGTATGAATTGGCTAACCTTGCCTACAACATAAACAATGTCGAGTCTGGTCACTGTGAGATATATGAGTTTACCAACCAGATGTCTGTACCTCGTAACATCAGAAAGAAGAGCAGAGTCATCCGTTCAGGTTTTATCTTCTCCAGTCGCCATGGGACATCGGGCAGGTTTAGCCCCAGTCAACTCTGCCTCTTTTCACAAGTCAAGAGCGTACTTCCGTTGGGAGAGGACAAGAGAATTAGGCTTCCGAGAAATTTCTATCTCCAGAAAGTATTTTGGAGAGCTCATATCCTTTGTGAGTAGGTGTTGCCAAAGATGCTCTTTGTCAGGATTTTTCCAGCTTGGTCATCTTCAGTAAGAAGAATATTATCCACATATACTGCAAGCACCACTAGACCCAGAGAAGTTTTACGAGTAAATAAGGAGTGATCAGCAGAACTTCTCGTAAAACCTACGGACGCCACAATCCCGCTAAACTTGTCAAACCAAGCGCGATGACTTTGTTTTAGGCCATAGATAACCTTCTTGAGCCGACAAACCTGTGTCTCCCCCGGAGCAACATACCCTTGAGGTTGCTCCATGTAAACATCTTCCTGAAGATCCCCATAAAGAAAGACATTCTTGATATCCAGCTGTGAAATGAGCCAATCCCTGTTGACAGCCACAGAGAGAAGAACCCTAATAGTGCTGAGACGAACAACTGGAGAGAAGATGTCAAAGTAATCAACGCCATAAGTTTGGGTAAAACTCTTGGCAACAGACCGAGCCTTGTAACGATCCACACTGCCATCGGGGAGGAACTTCACCACAAAGACCCAGCGACAGCCAACAACATCTGTGCCGAAAGGAGGAGGAACCAGGGTCCAGGTACCCTGTTTAGTGAGAGTAGCAATCTCCTCATCCATGACAGCTTTCCAATGAGGAATAATAATGGCCTCCTGGTAGGAACTGGGGGTGGCAGTGGCCGAGATAGCCAATGCAAAAGCTCTGCGAGAAAGGGTAAGACGATCATAAGAAACAACTGCAGCAAGCGGGTGTTGGGTACATGCTCGAACCCCTTTGCGAAGAGCAATGGGGATATCCAGGTCAGCGAGTTCCTCAGTATCCGGAGCATCCGTGGTGGAGAGAGCTGGCCCGGGAGTAGAGAGACAGCTACGGAGAGGAGGGAGATAGCGCGGGAGGAGGACAGGGCGGAGGAGAGGGTGGAGATGGTGGAGATGGTGGAGGTGGTGGAACGTTAGTAGGAGCTGAGGGAATGGATGAGTTGGTATGAGAAGTAGGATCAACAGAAGTAGAGGAGGAAGCAGGAGAGAAGTAAGATGTATTTTCAAAGAAGGTGACATCCGCAGAGACAAACTGCTTGCGGGTAACGGGGTCAAAGCAACAATAACCTTTCTGAGTGGTAGAGTACCACAGAAAGACACATTTAGTGGCCCGTGGTGAGAGTGTGTCACGGGTGGCAGCGGGAGAGTGCACAAAGGCGGTGCACCCAAAGATGCGCAGAGTAAGAGGAAACATATTCTTGTTCGGATAAAGAATGGAGAATGAGGTGACACCGTAAAGAACTGTGGAGGGAATGCGATTGATGAGATAACAGGAGAGGAGGACAACATAGCCCCAATAGGAGCGAGGAACATGCATTTGGGTCAGCAGAGTGCGAGCGACATTGAGGAAGTGACGATTTTTGCGTTCCGCCACCCCATTTTGTTGTGAGGTGTAAGCACATCTAGTTTGATGAATTTGAAGAAGTCAATCAAGACCAATTCTGGATTGGTGTAATGCAAGAAGAACTGAACCAGTTCAAAATGTGCAAGGTCTGGAAGTTGGTTCCCAAATCAGATGAACACAATGTCATTGGAGTCAAGTGGATTTACAGAAATAAACTTGATGGAAATGACATTGTAATAAAAAATAAAGCTAGACTGGTGGTCAAAGGCTATAGACAGAAAGAGGGGCTTGATTATGACCAGACATTTACCCCAGTTGCAAGGTTGGAAGCAATCAGACTTCCTTGCATATGCAGCCTTCCAGGGATTCAAAGTATTTCAGATGGATGTCAAGTCTGTCTTCCTGAATGGAGACTTGAAAGAAGAGGTTTATGTAGAGCAACCTACAAGTTTTGTAGATTCTAACTCTCCTACTACTGTATATAGACTTAAGAAAGCTCTTTATGGGTTCAAGCATGCCCCAAGAGCATGGTATGAGACATTGTCTATCTTCCTCATTGAGAACAAATTCTCAAGGGGGAAGATAGACAAGACCCTATTCCTAAGGTAATCTAAGGACAAGATCATCCTAGTCCAGATTTATGTTGATAACATAATATTTAACTCTACTGATGACAACCTCTGTAGAAAGTTTGCTAAACTTATGCAAGAGAAGTTTGAGATGAGTAGTATGAGTGAACTGAAATTTTTCTTGGGACTGCAAGTAAAACAAACTGATGATGGTCTATCTATATCCCAGTCAAAGTTCACAAGGGAGATAATCAAAAAATATGGCATAAAGAATGCTTCCACCATAACAACTCCCATGAGCTCAAGTATGCCTCTAGGGAAAGATGATCCAGGGAAGCCTGTTGATCAAACTTTGTATAGAGGTATAATTGACTCCCTTCTCTACCTCACTGCTAGTAGGCCTGACATTATGTATGCAACATGTGTCTGTGCTAGGTATCAAGCCTGCCCTAAAGAGTCTCACTACACTACTGTGAAAAGAATCTTGAGATATCTTAAGGACACCTCAGATCTTGACCTATGGTACCCCATGAATGGAGAATTTGAACTAACCGACTATTCAAATGCAAATTTTGCATGTTGCAAGGAGGACAGAACGAGCACTTCAGGCTCCTGTCAGTTTCTAGGTGGAAGGCTTATCTCTTGGAGCAGCAAGAAACAAACAAGTGTTGCAATATCAGAGTATATTTCAGCTGGAAGCTGTTGTGCTCAGTTGCTGTGGATCCAACATCAAGTTCAGGACTATAACATTCAAATAAGTAGAACTCCACTCTTTTATGATTCTACTAGTGCAATTTCTATAGCTAGGAATCATGTCTCCCATAGCAGCACTAAGCATATAAAAATTAGAAATCATTTCATTAGAGAACATGTGGAAAGGGAAGACATCTCCCTTGAATTTGTCTCCACAGACAAGCAAGTGACTGATATCTTCACTAAGCCACTAGATGAAGCCAAGTTCAACACCTTCAAATTTGAATTGGGTATGTTGAATCTTGTGTAGCTTCAATTCTCTCTTCTACTATATGCTGCACTGTTTATTTTGCAGGTAGAACATACTCTTCCTCCAGATTATGAAGAGAGTGTGCAACTGTAGAGGGGGAGCCAACCCAACAGCTGAACTAGATTCAGTCACAGTGAGAATATCTACTCCAGACAAATAGGGGGAGAAAAGTCCCTCAGTATGCTCCCTATTGCAGAAGTCAAAAAGGGGAGGATAGATGTCAAGGGTTGAGAAGAACAAACAAGTGGAACAGTAAGGATAACAACATGCCAGAGGGAGTAAGTAATTCTCCACAGGCTGAAGAAATTTGGTAACATTTCCACATTCTACTAATGTTTATTCTTTCTATGATGAATATGCTGTGTTGTTAATGACCTGTAGTGTTTTGACTTCTTTAAATAGGGGGAGATTGTTGAGTCTTTTGATCCCAATTTCCCAGATTTGTAAGAAGTCAAACGGGTCAATGATATCCACACATAATGTATTTGCTGTGTTCTTTAGTTCATGCATGCAGGTTGTCCATGATTGGACAGGTGAAGAAAATGAGTTTGGTAGTAAACTCATATTTCGTCGAGCTCAGCACGCTCGTCGTCGAGCTCATCTCAACACTCTGTGGGATAAGCACAAGAGTTCAGGTTTCAACTTTCGTCGAGCTCAGGTTGAAGTTCATCGACCTCAGCCACAAATCATCGAACTCAGCTCAACACCTGTTAAGCTAAAGCCAGAAAAATCAACTAAGACAAAAAGCGTTGAGATCTTTGAGAAGATCAAAGTTCGTCGAGATCAGCCCACAGATCGTCGAACGCAGCTAAAGCCAGAAAATCTGTCTAAGGCAAAAGCGCTGAGAACGCTGAGAAGAAGACGTTGAGACCGCTGAGACAGCTGAGAAGATAGTGTTGAGACCGCTGAGACAACTGGGACAGCTGAGACAACTGAGACAGCTGAGAAGATAGCGTTGAGACCGTTGAAACGACAGAGACAAAACTGGCTTGATTTCTCTAAGTCCAGAAGCGTTGAGTGAAGCAGATTCACTCAACGCTTCTAAAACAGGAAGCGCTGAGACAGCTAAGAGGTAAACAGCTGAGACAAACCTAGCTAGATTTTTTCTAAGTCCAGAAGCGTTGAGTGAAGCAGGTTCACTCAACGCTTCTAATGAAGAAGAAAGTGCTGAGACAGTTAAAAGCAAGAAACCGTTGAGACAGCTGTGAAGATACTGCTGAGACAGAAACTTGTCTCAGCTGAGAAGAAGAAAGCACTGAGACAAAGACATGTCTCAGCTAATAATGAAAAACCGCTGAGACCGCTGAGGCAAAACCGCTGAGACAAAGTCAGAGAAATTTCTAAGTTCAGAAGCGCTGAGAGCCAAGGCTGATGGCGTTGAGTGTCTTAACACCACTCAACGCTTGATGGGATTCTGGAAAATTTTTGAAGTCCAGATGTTGATGAACACCGCTGACGTCATCAAAGTTAAAATTGCAGGAAGCCGTTGAGGGAAAGATGTTGCAGCGCTGAAAGATGTTTTGTCCCTTTCTGATGGAGATGACGCTCACCAATCCTTGGTGGACCCACATTTTATTGTGCCGTTGATTTAAATCAAGACATATAAAAAGGAAACTCTAAAGGGATTAGGGTTAACGAATACACGGAGATCAAACGCAGAAAATACAGAAAGAGAAATTGAAAGAGGCGGCTGGACATTTTCTTCCCATCAAGCTTGAAAGCTAAAGTCCAGCCAAGTTAGCCTGAAGGCAAAGAAAGATAGCTGAAGCACTTCAAAGTTCAGCAAGGGTGTTCTATTCAGAACAGTGTAGCCGATTCATCTCTTCAGCAAGTTGATAGTTGCTTATCTGTGCAACAGAAAAGTGTGAGCTGTAGAAGAAGACTGATTACTTCTACAACAAGTGGGTTGGACTGATATCTGCTCAGCCCAACAAAGTTAACTCAGAAATACTTCTCTGCGTCAGTTGTTCTTATTTTTCTTTAAACAATTTGTATTATCTTCCTGCAGGATTCAGTAGATCTGAATCTGTGTGTAGGACACTTTGTGCCTGAGGTAGGTGACAAATATGCCACTGAGGTAGTTGCCCTGTTGGGACACTAAGGTAGGATCCAAGTGAGGATCTGAGCTGTAGGGCTTAGGTGTCTGAGGTAGGAGAGTGTTTCTCTCTGAGGTAGGATTCAAGTGTGGATCTGAAGTAGGGCTGTCCTCCCAGCCTGAGTGTAGGGTCTTGTGCCTGAGGTAGGTGACTGGAGAGTCACTGAGCTGTAGGTGACAAGTTTGTCACTGAGTTGTAGGCCTTGTAGGAGGCTGAGCTGTAGGTACCTGAAAGGGTACTGAGTTGTAGGAGTGTTGCAGCACTGTGAGAGTAGGGTTGTGTGCCTGAAGCTGTAGGGCTGAAGAGCCTGAGTGTAGGCCTTATAAATAAGGCTGAGGTAAGTGATCAGTGGATCACTGAGCTGTAGGAGTTCTGTAGAAGCTCTGAGGTAGAAACCCTTGTGGTTCTGAGTAAGGCTGTGGGCCTGAGGTGTAAGTTCTGAGGAGCATAGTGGAGGAGTTTGTGCCGAGTCCAACAAATAAGTTGGATAGGTGGGAGAGAAAGTGGATGTACCCAATTGGGGAACCACTATAAATCCTTGTGTTTGTTGTGTGCTTGTTTTCTGTTTTAATTACAGGTGCTAAAGATAAGCTCTAGATAATTTAGATTGATTGAAAACAACAAAAGAATTAAGAAAATATCAAAGAGCTATTCACCCCCTCTAGGTGATTAGCTAACCTTGAGTTAAATAACTTTCAAAATGTATTTTGTTATGGGGTTGTCGTGTAGTAAGCAAATGATGGCACTTTTCGTCAGTCAATCGATTACCACCTAAATGACTCGATACGATGCCTACTCATTTTGTTGTCATGTATCTGTAGTTTTATTGTAGCCAAAAAACAAATCGATCCATGATATTTGTTATTTATGCGTCATGATTCATCCCCAAATAATTATCTCATAACTATTGAACCCTTAAAATTTTTATCCAAATCACATCACTCAATCCCCATAATTGAATCACCTCATTGATCATGTTTTACGGTGTCTACCTTACACCATAATTTATAACCTAATTATCCTCTGATCACGTTATGACACACTATGTTGTAATATCAAAACAATATTAGATAACAACAATTGTCAATCAACCTATTACATTGCAGCTCTTAAATCATATGATTCATTACCACATTTAGATCAAACGATCAATTCTGAACTTATTAAATCGTCACCGTGCACTTCCATCCGTATAAAAAAATAAGCACTGACATTCACAACTTCCAAGTTATCGTGCATTAATATTATTAGTCGTAGTCATTTGGTCAATATGTCAATACGGGCTAGGCCGGGTTTAGCTCAATTGACCAAATTGGTTGATTAAAGAGATACCTAACAATCCCTATAATAAATTCCACCATGATGGAAGACATGCTAAACAAATTCATTGGTCTCCATTGAGCATAGTGGCCGGTTTCAAAGTAGTCAACTCCTCAATTTGATGACTCACGCTAGTCCGAGCTAGCCCAAACTCCTATTTTAACTTAGAGTAGCCTCACCTCAAATTTGGTGGGTTAACCTCTATAGTGTGTCTATATTGGGGGCACCCAGTAGGCCAATCAGTTTGGTTTGGTGGGATCAACACCTTTATTTATTATCATTTTATTAAATTCAAACTTGGTCCAATCCTCAAGATGCGGTCATCGATGGATAACCTCCATCCAAATAATCCAATGCCCTCAAGAATCCCAAGATCCCACGATCGGATCATCACCAATTAATTTTAAATTCACTGATTTTATTATTTAGAGTATTCTGATAATTTCCACCATTTGATCGTCAAGATGATGATCTCAATATAAGTTTCTCATTGAGGCGAACAAATCCGTGAAGAAATATCAACTATTGGACCGTTAGATTGGAAGTTATGAACATTTTAAGTTCTAAGTAATTTATCTTACACAATGCATCTATTAAAGTCGATCCAAGGGCCTAGATTTAGTCGCATCATGAAATGTGTTCGACTTCACAGTGGATTGGCCCCGATCCGTTGTGCGTTCAATCATTGGTGACTATTTAAAAAAAAAATTATAGCCTTCAATCACTTCCATACAATATTAGATGACCGAAAATGATCCAACCTGCTTCCTTCTTCCTCCCATTGGCGAACTAGGGTTGCGCCACCACCATCGGTGGGGGCCCTGACATGGGGCGGTGATGCCGCCTTTGGTGGTGGTCGTTATAGGTCTGCAATATAAGGGTAGTGGTCCGATTGTTGTCTGGACGCCGGATCTCCGACAATATATTATTTAAAATGATAATAAAGGGGCGCCACCATCTTAATCTTATTCCAGGCGATATCGCTTACTCGGTAATGGCCAGTGGGGTTCCGTTCTAGGTAAGACCCTAAATCTATACTTAAGAGAGGTTATGAAGTCACCTTGAGGTTGTTAGTGGTGGATGCAACCGAATCTATGCTTATATCTTAAATGGAGATTTCCACAGTTTGTCGGAGCTCCGTATCCGACATGGTTTGGTCTCCTTGGGTCGGTATGGGAAGCCGGAAGCAAGGGGCTTGTGGCGGTCAAATCTCTTCTTGCTTGGCAGTCGGCTCTCCATTGGAGAGAGATGAATAGTAAATGGGTATTGCCAGTTGAATGGAGGATGGGTTATGGTTGGGCATATGGTAACATATGATTCCTCCCATGGTCCAAGGCAATCACCAAAATGCCATTCAATCTATAGATTTACCTCCATTCCATTCAACTTGTGTCGTTTCGATTGAAACTAGTTGAATGTGCTCAAAATTGGTCCCAAAAGGTCTCGTTGGATTTGTATTGATTCTACAAGTCCAACACAGTTGTCTGCGGTCAAATCGAAGATCATTTACTCATCCTCGCATTTTAAGGCACTGTATAAGTCGATTTGACCCGATTTTATCAACATGTCCAATATTTGTTGGAATGAGGCCAAATCAATGGTGTTATGTTCGTATTAACCCACAAGTCAAATGATATTGATCAGTGCCAATTTCGAGTATGTTTACTCAAAAATTGCATCTAGGAGTTGTTTTATAGTTCAATACAACTAGTTTTAGTCAACTTCTCAAATACTCGTTAAAATGTGTCCAAACTAGATGTGTTGTATTTGTATTGACCCCACAAATCAAATGCAAAATACTAGGTTTGATTCCAAGTCTATTATCCAAAATTGCATCCCGGGACTGCCATATAGTTCACTACTGCTCATTTTAGTCAACTTCTAAATACATGGCGGAATTGCGTGCAATGAGTTTCATTGAGTAGGTATTGATCATAGGAGTGGAATTTCACTAGTAGAGATCAATTCTGGATTCATTGATCACAACGGGTTATGTTGGGAAAACCTTAGATTTAATTTAACAAATTATTTCTATGTGATTTTTTAACCTAGGATAATTACCCATGTTGTATAGTGAGGGTAATTTTGTCATTAGAAATCCTAGGAAGTCAGTCCAAGTCAAAGTCAGAAGAAGGCAAGCTGAAATCAAGAAGAAAATCAGCCGAGTGAAAAAATGCGTTGATTAGAAATCAACGTAGCGTCGACTGTAAGTCGACACAATGTCAACTAAAAGGTGACGTAACTCCGGTTGGAATTCGACGCACAATCTGAAGCAAAGTCGACGCATCTCCAAAGCAGAAGTCAATGCATGCGTCGATAGGTAATCTACATAATGTTGAATTCTCAACTATGTTGACAGAGACTTATTCTAAGGCAGAAGTCGACGAACCTTCAGTTAGAACTCATTGTAGCGTCGAATACACTATTAAAAAGGAATATTTAGAGGATTTCTTTCAGAATTATTTGAAGATTATGCTTATGATATTTATTTGAATCATTGGGGCTGTTAGAAGAATACTCAAGGAAAGAGATTTTCTACAAAATTACTGAAGGAAATATTTGGAAGAAATTTAAAAGATGGATAAGATTTTTGAAAACCATTTTAGAAAGATTTGATCAGGAATTATTCTATTCCTTCTAAGGCAATCATCTAAAGGAAGCATTTCAAAATGGTTTAGACAGAAATATACTTAGATTTCAAATGAAGAAGATGAGAGAGAAAAAATAACAATACAGAATATACAAGACAGAACAGATGGCCAATTGCTCTTCTTCTTGTTCTTCTTCTTCTCCTCCTTCTTTCTCTGCTACAGTCTTTCTGAGATAGTGGATCAAATCTTATAATCCTTGCTTCTTTTTCTCCAAGGATTAATCATTTACAAAAGATTCTGTCCACTGAAGTGCTAAAAAATCTTCAGAAATTGTTGAAGGAGGATTCAAATATGAAGACAACTTTCTACATCTTCTCTTTTTAATTCTCTCTTTCACTCCAGCTTTTGTGACAAGAGTTATTAGAATCCCTCTTGAAAGGATTCAATTGTTTGGTTAGATTACCCTATTCTAAGATCAGACTTTGTGGTTCTTAGAGTTTCCTTATCAAAAAAACTCGGACACTGGTTTTAAGAGTTTCTTTAACAAAAGACTCAAACACTAAGATACTGGATTCCTACCAAAGTGGTAGAATAGTATATGTACCTAGATTTTAGGGAAGCACTATAGTTTTGGTGATCTTTGTGCTATGCTCTTTTCTGTGCTTTTCTTTCTTATTTTATTTCCCACATCTATTTGTGTTGTGAATATTTAATTGTGGTTGTGTTTTTGTGGATGCGGTCTGAGTTTATTTGAATCTAGTTAATAGTTTTTATAAATAATTTTATATTCTATTCACCCCTCCCTCGGCATAAACTGTTCCATTTCAGGTTAGGTGACCTGATTAAGCTTGTGTGTTGGTCAATTGAGCCACCCATGAGTTCTTCTAGCTCAACTGAGAAAAAGGAGGGAAAGCAACACCTTTGGCTGGCGAGCCCCAGAAAAAAACATTAGCATGCGATAAAGGGGATATTGCAATTCTTAAAAGGAACCACTAGTATTTGTTTGACCTATGACGGTTACACTGTGAAGGAATGCATCTTAGTAGGATATGTTGATGCTAAGGTGATTTGTGTTAAAAGGTCTATGATAAGATATATCTTCCCCTTGGGAGACTTCACTGTTTCATGGAGATTGATCCTTCAGCTTATTATTGTTCTGTCAATGATCAAAGCTAAATATACTACTGCAGTGAAGACGGTCAAGAGGACCATCTAACTCATTTGGGTATTTGAAGACTTCGGCTTTAGCCATGAGTTTTCAAAGATTTATTGTGATAATTTTGATGTCATATGTCTTGCCAAGAGTCAAATTTCTAGGCATACAAGACACACCGATGTTCATTATTCATTCTTACATACGATAAAAGAGGAGAAAATAACCGAATTTTTTAGATTGATATGTTATGAATCCTCATAACGGCCGGTTCTCAAGACAACAATATCGATTGCGGAGGAAGGATGTGGCATCAAGCAGGGCTGAATCAACCGGTTCAGCTCCTTAATTAAAGCGGATGGTGGTTGGGGGCTAAACCAACGGGTTTAGCCCCTATTATGGGGGTTGGGGGGGGGGGGGGGCGACTTACCCTCCTGGGTCCGAAGGCTATTAATACCCATAGGGTATTTCTCTCTTTTTCCTCTCAAACCCTAGATATCTCTCCTCTCTCAAATTTCTCTTCCGTTCCTAACATTTGTATCAGAGGATTTCTGATTCTCTACTATGGTGACTCGCTTGTTGGAAGAATTCAATCGGTTGGCAATCCTAGAGGAGAACTGCACTGGGCTGTCAGACACAGTGACTACCGTTGAAGAAAAGCTGAGGGCATTGGAGAAACAATTGGAAGAACGACTTGATGCTCGCATGGAAGAGATCAAAAGCTTGTTGACCCAAAACATCATGGGCAAGGCTATAGTAACCAAAGAAGCCAGCGACGCTAAGCCGATCTGGATCTCGTCTCCTGTGCGTGGCGAAGACCCGATCGATCTCTGTGTGGGTAACAAAAGCAGCGACCTAGCTGCTAGCGTCAATAGGGGGCTCGAAGGAGACGACAGAAGGGCCGGAGGCTCACGACGTTACCTGATGCAGTTCGACGTAGCTCCAGAGGGCGGAATCGGCGCGTCGGGCTGGGATTCCCCCCTTACGGAAGAGACACCCGCACCCAGGGTTCCGACTAGACACAGGATGGATGCCAGGAGGGCCGTCGACCAAGGGAAATTTTGGGCCACTAGAGTACAAAAATTTTGTAGTCCTTCAAAAACTGAGGCAGAAATGGATGGTGATGATGGTATACCGAGCAAATTTTGAGAGGTTAGCAAACATGGTGCAGTGGGAAGAGAAAACACCACTAAATTGCTTTATTAGGGGTTGAAGGAGATATCAAGGATGAGGTGCATGCGTGCATTTCGCGCAGTTTGACCCACACCATCAACTTGACCAGGATTCAAGAGGAAGCGATTCAACTGACAAAAGTTAACATGGGGAAATGCGAAGAACACTATAAACCCCTTGGACATCAAGAAGGATCAATGAGCTACTGGGAGGGCGACTGTAAAAAAATTTACACGATCAGAGCTACAAACAAAGGAGAATGGGTTGTGTTTCAACTGTGATGAGTTCACTCCAGACCAAAAATGTCACATGATCTAGGTGTACATATTGAGGGAGGAAGACGAGGAAGAGAGGCCGAAAAGAGGGGAGCAGGGGAACGTCCTGGACATAATTGAGTTCGAGGTATCTAACCAGATCATGGAGGGAGGATCTACACCGCTCACTATGCGTATCGTGGGGCAGATCTACCAACAAACGATGACTATATTGGTCGACAATAGAAGCACTCACAACTTTGCCAACCCCGCCGTGACACAGAAGTTGGGGCAAGAGATCACCAAAGATGTCGCTTTCCAGGTCATGGTGGCGGACAAAAATAAGCTGCAGTGCGAAGGGGTGTTGCAGGGAGTGGGGTTCAGTGTGCAAGGATACGCATGCAGGATATGGTTCTGGGGGGCCCGTGGTTACGATAGCTGGGTAAAGTAACCATGGATTGGGACAACATGACCATAGAATTTTCTTAGGAGGGAAGGGAGTACTGCCTGCATGGGATCAGATCCTCACCGATGAAGGAGATCTCTCTTATGTGCTTAGAGAGACTGTGGGAGCAAGTGGACAACATGACTGTGATTATGGAGCTCATGCCTTATGCTACATCCCCGCAATAAGTCCAAGAACAGATGAAGCCACTACTCCAGTATCCAAAGGTATTCCTGGAAGCTTGATCGTTACCCCCTCGACAATTCTGAGATCACCAGATCAACATTTGACCCTACCGTTATCCATATATACAGAAGACTGAGATAGAACGAAGTATGAAGGAGATGCTAGCCGCAAGGATCATTCGACCCAACACCAACCCGTTTTCCTCATCCATCATCTTGGTGATGAAAAGGGACGGTTCGTGGAGGTTTTGTGTTGACTACCACACTCTGAATAACTCTATCATCCAAGACAAGTTCCCTATTCCCATGATCTAGAAACTCCTGGACAAACTACACAGAGCACAACCATAAGGATCATTCAACCCAGCACCAACCCGTTTTCCTCATCCATCATCTTGGTGATGTAAAAGGACGGTTCGTGGAGGTTTTGTGTTGACTACCACACTGAATAACTCTACCATCAAAGACAAGTTCTCTATTCCCATTATCTAGAAACTCCTAGACAAACTACACGGAGCACATCTGTTCACTTAGCTGGATTTGCGTTTTGGGTATCACCAAATCAAGTTGAAGGACGTTTAAGACCACCTTCCAGACACATGATGGTCACTATGAGTTCGTCATGATGTCGTTCGAGCTCTCCAACACACCCTCTACATTTCTAACAGTGATGAACGAGAATTTTCGGCCTCTCCTCCGCAGGTCTGTATTACTATTTTTTGATGACATTCTTATCTACATTGCCAACTGGGAAGAGCATCTCCAACATGTGGAACAAATGCTCTTGATACTCCGACAACACCAGCTCTATGTCAAACGCTCCATATGCTCATTTGGTCTGGAAGAGGTAGAATATCTGGGTCGCATTGTCTTTGTACAAGGATTCAAGGCCGGCCCCAGAAAGATTGAAAGCATGCAAACGTGGCCTAGGCCGCACACTTTTCGTACTCTCCTGGGTTTCCCCGGTTGACAGGCTACACAGGCGGTTTGTGAAAGACTATGGGAAGATAGCTCGACTGTTGACCTAACTACTTGTTTTCTACATAAGGATGCTTTCTACTGGCAGGAGGAATCAAAAGCGGCATTCCAAGCTCTCAAAACGGCCATATTTACAACCCGTTTTGTACCATAACATGAATTCGTTGACGGATTTACAACCTATTTTGGACCACCAGAGTACGAAGATTTTGAAGCTCTTCTTCAAAAATTAAGGCAAAAAGGGACGGTGATGGAATACCGAGCAGAGTTCGAGAGCTTAGCAAACAGAGTGCATTAAGAAGAGAAAACACTACTGAGTTGCTTTATTTCGGTGTTGAAGGAGCACATCAAAGATGAGGTGCATGCCTAAATGCTGCGAAGTTTGACCCGCACCATCAACTTGACCAAGATTCAAGAGGAGCGATTCTACTGACAAAAGTCAAGTTGGGGAATTCAGAAATACGAAGAAAACTATAGACCCCCTAGACATCAAGAAGAATCAAGGAGCTACTGGGAGGGCAACTGTAAAGAAATTGACATGGTTAGAGCTATATGCAAGGAAGGAGATGAGGTTGTGTTTCAACTGTGATCGAATTATTTACAGGCAAGGAAGGTGAAAATGATCGAATTATCTAGATCGATACCAAGATGAAACCCACAGATGTTTGCATGTAGTGGATGACACAAGAATTATATTCAATGTGGGCGGAGTATAAAATATAAAAATAAAACGACTAATATAACAAAAAAATGTTTGTATTACATTAATATCACATAATTATTTAAAATAGTTGATCAATTCGAAGATAGAGATATCATGTATCTCAATTCATTGATTAATGGATTATTTGAATATCATCATTCATTTTAAATATTTTTAATATTTCACGCAATAACATAATAACGAACTTGTTTATATAAAAAACTTTAAACAATTAATTTGTTCATAAAAAAGAAACAACAATATAATAACAAATTTGTTTAAAAAAACAATAAACAAAAGCATAACGACAAACTTGTTTATAAATAAAATATTTAAAACAAAATAACAATAAATTTTTATTTGAATTTTTTTGACAGAAAATATAACAACAAATTTATATAACAAAATTTTTTAAAAAATATGACATCAAACTTATTCTAATAAAATTTAAATAACAACATAACAAAGAGCTTATTTTAAAAAATATATTTAAACAATAACATATCAATCTTATCTATAAAAAAACAAAATGTTGTTGTTGGTAGAAATTTGATGTAAACTTGGATTAAGTTTTCATAATAAAATGTTTTAAATCAAATATATATTTTTTGTTATAAAATAGAAGTAGGTTTTGAAAAATAAATGGGTTCTATTTTTTTAATTTTTTAATTTGAAAAGAGGACGAGCATGCCAAATCGTGTTTTAATTGCAAATTCACTTTCCAACGTTGAAGTTCGCAAAACTGTTAATCGTTATTTGAGCGAAACTCCTTCGAGTGTCTAACGAGTTGAACCGTTGTGAGATCCGAAAATCCACAAGCAATTACACGAGAAATAATTTATGAAATAGCGGTAATCGTAGCACTTAGAACGTTCGCGGCAAGCTCTTAATTATTTAAATAAGTGCATAAATTTAAAACTAAATAACTGAGCAAGAGAAGGGGCAAAATTACTGCAGGAGACCGGTCAGTCTCAAAGTCGTGGGCAGAGGTGCTGAGCAGAGGCTGTCGGTTGTTCGATGGAATTGAGCGTTGTCGTGATAGCAATCCGCACAAGAAAAGGAATCTGGATGGTAGCCGGCGCTAGGAGATGAAAATTTCTGCCGACGTCGACTAATGGAAATCGTTCTCTGTCAGTGTGGCGAAGGTTGTCGATGCGTCAGAGGTTCTGCGTGAGGATCTGGAGCAGGGGCGGCGAGAACGATAGGGCGTCGCCGGTTGTCAGTGACAGGGGCCTGAGTTGTCGTCGAGTAGATCTGAATGGCGGCTGGAGCAAACGGTCGGTCGTCGGAGAGGCTCGAGCGGCGTCAGGAACAAATGGGCTATCGTCGGAGAGGAAACGACGACTGTGAGGGGCTGAAGTTCCCTGGACTCCTGGACCGCGATAGATGGCGGCGGCGTGGTTGCTGTTGCGGAGATTTGAGCGGCGGGAGTGAATGTCTGTATGGGGGAGGGGATAAACCGGCAATGCAATAATTAATTTAGAAATTAATTCATGCTGTCCATCCCCTTGTCTCATTGAACGGTGATTATTAAATAGTGGTTAGTAATATTTCCCTTCCAAACATAGCCTTTGCAATTATCTGCCTACTATTATTTGCCTGATCGTTCTCTTCAAAACACAATGATTATTTGTCTAATATTTCTTTTCCAAAACATTTGTTTTCAAATAACTATTTCAATTACTTATAGTTCAAATTAATTCTAAACATAATTTTCCTATTTCTTCCCATCCTTTGAATTTAAATTTTAAATCTATACGTATTAAATAATTTTAAGCTTGTCTGTTATGTCCTAACGACTAAAATTATCGGACCTTTTTATTCAAGGTCTTATTGGACGGTCAACCCGATGAATCAATCAACTTTAAAAAGAAAATGCGCGAAAGAAATACATGCTAATAAATAAATGCTTAAAATAAGATATGTGACTTAGGATGCATCAATTCTCCCGAGGTTGAAAGAGCTCGACCTCGACGAGACTTCGCAAAGACTGGCAATGAAATGATCTGACATCGTCGTTGGTGCTAGATTAGGTGGAATATCTGGGGCCTTGACAGGTTGCTCAACTGGTGGCCCAATGCGCTTCCGAATATGAACTAAACCAAACCTCCTGCAGTAAGCAATCACCCGACATCACCTGAACTCTAACTAACGACCTTGGTCTGTCCATCAGTCGTAGAGTGATAAGCGCTACTAAACTCTAGTATGGCGTCCTCTCGACACCATAATATGTTCCAAAAAATTGATATAAAATATTTAATATATTGATGCGATTTCACAGATCCGCTTATATCTAACTTAATATTACAAAATTTAAAATTGACCCCAATTTTATTATTTAGATGTTTCCAAAGAAATCTTTTAAATCACGTGTCTCTACGGGGCGTGAAAATTGTAGGGTTCATGGCTATCCTCCTAACATGACTCTTCCTAAGACAAGATATTTAATGTGACGATAAATTTCATTGTGTGGCCCTAAAGTCAGAGGATAGTGAGGTGGACTGAGAGTACAACAACAACACTCAAGACTTTATCCCACTATAGTGGGGTCGGCTATATGGATCCTTTGTCACTATTGTGCCCTATCTTTTGTCATAATCTCACTAATGTCTAAGTACATCATGTCTTTCCTTATAGTTTCATTATAAGTCTTTATTGGTCTACCCCTCCCTCGTTTAACATGCCTAGTGACTAGGGTATCACAACGCCTAACAGGTGCCTCTAATGGTCTCCTTCTATGAAGCACCGACACTTCAAAAAGCCCAGCGTGTCGGTGTCGGAGAGTCTGACACTCGTCCGACTCTCCGACACTCTCCGACACTCTCCGACACTCGAGTCGGAAATCCGACACTCGAGTCAGAAATCTGACACTCGAGTCAAAAATCCGACACGCTGGCTCACGCGGGACTCGCGTGTTTCGATCAATCGGACGCGCGTGTCCCGCACAATCAGACGCGCGTGTCCGGCTCAATCGGACGCGCGTGTCCCGCTCAATCGGACACGCATGTCCCGCTCAATCGGACGCGCGTGTCCCGCTCAATCGGACGCGCACGTCCCTAAGTTAGCTACTCATGGTGATGCGGGTGACAATTTGTCTTGTAAGTGTCTTTACCCCTTTCTATCATTTCAAGTTAGTGAAAGTTGATCTACTAGTGACGTAGATATTTTCTCTAGAAAAAAGAAGATTGAAAGTGAGGAAAAAAGTTGCATATGAATCCATTATTTTTACTGATGATATATGATGGTAATGTATTAATGTTCTATCATTTGTTGATCATTTGTTAAGTTTTGCATTTCAATATTTGATGAATAATATTTAACCATGGCTTAATTTATTTAAATATTTGTTAATTGTTATTTTTTTATTTTTTGTTAAATGTTTTAGGATTTTCATAATTATAAAAAATGAATATTGAATATACGTGTCCCAACGTGTCGGAATATGCTATTTTTTGAGTATTGATGAATCGCGTGTCCTGTCGTGTCGTATCGCGTGTCCTGTGTCGGTGTCGGTGCAACATAGGTCTCCTTTGTACGTGTCCAAACCATCTTACTCGAGCTTCTCATATCTTCTCTGCAATTGGTGCTACTCCTGTCTTATCCTTGATACATTTATTCCTAATTTTATTCAATTTCGTGTGTCCACACATCCACCTAAGCATTCTCATCTCCGCAACTCCCATTTTTTGCTCATGTACACAATTCATTGCCCAACGTTCAGAACCATAGAGCATCACGGGTCTAATTGCAGTACGGTAAAACTTGCCTTTACGTTTTAGTGGTACTTTACGATCACATAAGATCCCTGACGCGCCTCTCCACTTCAACCAACCCTCTTGGATTTTATGTGTCACATCTTTATCAATACTTTCGTCTTTTTGAACTATCGATGCAAGATATTTAAAACACTCGCTATGAGAAATATAAAGTCAATATATGATGGTGACTCTAGTGTGAGTTCCACGTGATCATCAAACAAAATATTTTTGGGCTCAAGGATATGCAATTGTACTAGAGTAGGTGCTCGAGAAATACTGAGCTCGAATCAGTATTGCCTACTAGCAGTGACACATCGCTAACAAATTCTTCTTCCTGAAGTAGGAGCTCGGGAAGAAACTCGGTGCCTAAAGGTTGTGATATCGTGGGGGCAAGTGGATTCACACTCTCAGTCGGGATGAGAGGATGACAAACAAGATGTTCTCCATCCTGAGCTCGAATTGGTGGGGTCAACGAGCTCGTCATGGAATTGACGGGGCGAGGAAGAGGACTATTGAGAGACTTAACCTCGAGTTCCATTAGGTGATATGATGGTTGGGGGTATGCAGGAGAAGCATAATGCATGTGCATTATCACTTTAAGGTTGTGAACAGAGGCGCACAACCTACTCAAATTCTTCTTGAAGTCTACAGTGATGAACTAAACGTTTTTTCTTTAAGATTTTCATGCGCTCCTCAAGGTTCTCCATTTTTAGGTAAGGATTTATCAAATTTTTTTTTTGAAAAAATGGAAAATAAAGATTTAATAAAATGAATTTTTAAATTAAATGGACATTAACAATTCTTATTTTTTAAATATTTTTGAAATCCAGATCGCGTGATTCGCGATAGGAGCGAATCACAGTACCTCTGATACCAAATTGATGTAAACTCGGATTAAGTTTTCAAAATAAAATATTTTAAATAAAAATATATTTTATTTGTTATAAAGTAGAATCATGTTCCAAAAAATAAATGAGTTCTATTTTTTTAATTTTTTAATTTGAAAAGAGGCCGAGCGGGCCAAACCGAGTTTTAATCGCAAATTCACTATTCAACGTTGAAGTTCGCAAAACCGTTAATCGTTATTTGTGCGAAACTCCCTCGAGTGTCTAATGAGTTGAGCCGTTGCGAGATCCGTACATCCACTAACAATTACATGAGAAATAATTTATGAAATAACGGTAATCGTAGCAATTAGAACGTTCGGGGCAAACTCTTAATTATTTAAATGAGTGCATAAATTTAAAACTAAATAACTGAGCAATAGAAGGGGCGAAATTACCACAGGAGATCGATCGGTCTCAAATCCGTGGGCAGAGGTGCTGAGCAGAGGCTGTCGGCCGTTCGCTAGAATTGAGCGTTGTCGTCGATAACAATCAGCACGAGAAAAGGAATCTGGATGCTAGTCGACGCGCGGAGATGAAAATTTCTGTCGGCGTCGACTACTGGAAATCATCGTCCGTCTGTGTGGCGAAGGTTGTCGATGCGTTAGTGGTTCTGCTTGAGGATCTGGAGCTGGGGTGACGAGAACTTTAGGGCGTCGCCGAGTGTCAGCGACGAGGGCTTTGAGTTGTCGTCGAGTAGATCTGAGTGGCGGCTGGTGCAAATGGTCGGTCGTCAGAGGCTCGAGCAGTGGCAGGAACAGACGGTTTGTCATCAGAGAGGAGGGAACAACGGCTGTGAGGGGCTGAAGTTCCCTGGCCTCCTCGACCGCGGTAGATGGCGGTGGCATAGTTGCCGTCGAGGAGATTGGAGCGGCGGGAATGAATGTCTGTACGGGGGAGGGGATAAAATGACAATGCAAGAATTAATTTAGAAATTAATTCCTGCTGTCCGACCCCTTTTCATTGCAGGATGATTATTAAATAGAGTTTAGTAATATTTTCCTTCCAAGCATAGCCTTTGCAATTATCTGCGTAATATTTTTTGCCCGATCTTTCTCTTCCAAACACAATGATTATTTGCCTGATATTCCTTTTCCAAAACATTTGTTTCCAAATAACTATTTCAATTACTTATAGTTGAAATTAATTCCAAACATAATTTTCCTATTTCTTCCCATCCTTTGAATTTAAATTTTAAATCTATACGTATTAAATAATTTTAAGCTTGCTCATTACGTCCTAACAACAACAATCAAGTCTTTATCCCTCTATAGTGGGGTCAGCTATATGAATCTTTTGTCGCCATTGTACCCTATCTTTTGTCATAATCTCACTAATGCCTAAGTACATCATGTCTTTCCTTATAGTTTCATTCCAAGTCTTTTTTGGTCCACCCTTCCCTTGTTTAACATGCCTAGTGACTAGACTCTCACAACGCCTAACAGATGCCTCTAATGATCTCCTTTGTACGTGTCCAAACCATCTTAGACGAGCTTCTCGCATCTTCTCTGCAATTGGTGCTACTCCTGTCTTACCTCTGATACATTCATTCCTAATTTTATCCAATCTCGTGTGTCCACACATTTACCTTAGTATTCTCATCTCCGCAACTCCCATTTTTTGCTCATGTACACAATTCACTGCCCAACACTCAGAACCATAGAGCATCGCGGGTCTAATTGCAGTACAGTAAAACTTGTCCTTAAGTTTTAGTGGTACTTTACGATCACATAAGATCCCTGACGCGCCTCTCGACTTCAACCAACCCGCTTAGATTCTACGCGTCACATCTTTATCAATACCTCCGTCCTTTTGAACTATCAATCCAAGATATTTAAAACACTCACGAGAAATATCTTGATCATCCAACTTAATAACGAAGTCATCCGTCCTTCTTATACTGCTAAATTTAAGCTCCATATACTCCGTCTTTGCCCTGCTCAACCTAAAACCCTTCTTTTCTAAAGTATCTTGGCAAGATTTAAGTTTTGCATTTACACCCTCGCGTGTCTCATCAACCAAAAAGATATCATCCACAAACAATAAACACCAAGGTATTGCCTGTTGCATATGTCTGGTGAGCTCATCCAAGATAAGGGTAAAATGATACGGGCTTAAAGCTGAATCTTGATGTAAGTCAACAGTGATAGGAAATTCCTGTGTTAATCCTTCAGATGTCCTCACACTTGTCACTGAATTTGTATACATATCTTTGATTATGTCAATATATAAAACATTTACACCTTTCTTTTCTAAGACTCTCCATAAGATCTCTCTCGGAACTCTATCAAAAGCCTTCTCAACATCAATAAACAGCATATGCAAATTTTGTTTTCTTTCTCGATAGTTGTCAATGAGTCTCATCAAAAAATGTATTGCTTCCATAGTTGACCTCCCTGTCACGAATCCAAATTGATTCTCCGAGATGTTAGTCTCCCGTCTTACTCTTTTTTCTATTACTCGTTCTCATTGTTTCATGGTATGACTCATCAATTTAATCTCTGTAATTAACACAATTTTGTATATCTTTTTTATTCTTATACAAAGGTACCAAGACACTTTCTCTCCATTGGTCTGACATCCTCTTTGACTTCAGTATCTTATTGAAAAAACATGTAAGAGACAAAAATCTTTCATTTTTTAGACATTTCCATACTTCGATGGGTATATCGTCTGGCGCAACCATCTTTTCATTTTCCATCTTATTTAGAACATCTTTTACCTCTGATGTTTGAATTTTACGATAAAACGTTATGTTCATGTACTTCTCTGATTTACTTAATTTTTTTCAAATTCAATTCATTGTTCTTTGTTTCATTATAGAATTGATACAAGTATTTTCTCCATCGCTCTTTTATATCCACATCATCCGTCAAAACTATATCTGTCTCCCTTTATGCATTTTACTTGACTTAAATCTCTTGTCTTCCTTTCTCTAGCTCGAGCAATTTTATGTCACGCTCTCCATCTTTGGTATCTAGTCGCTTATAAAATTTTTCATAAGTTTGACTTCTTGTTTTACTTGCTGTCTGTTTAGCTTCTTTTTCGGCGACATTATACCTAGCTAAGTTTTTACCATTCCTACAAGCGTATAGTGATTTATAGCTGACCCTCTTTACCCTCACTTTGTCTTGCACTTTCTCTTTCCACCACCAAGACTCTTTATTTGAGGGCACATTACCTTTTGATACTGCAAGTACGTTCTTTCCACTTATTCTTAAATGTGAAGACATAACTTCACATGAGACATTAGGATCAACATAAGGGTCATCAATTTGTTGTTTCATAACTGTCGTCTTGAAATCAACTAGTTTTTCATCTTCAAGTTCCACCACCGAATTTTTGCAACAATTTTGTTATTGTTTTGAATTTATTATATTTAATTTGTACATTTAACATCACTAACCTATGTTGTGTTGTCAATCTTTCTCCTGCTATGACTTTGCAATCCTTACAAATTATTTTATCAATTTTGCGAGTCATAAAATAATCAATTTGTGGCTTATTTGGTCCGCTTTTAAACTTAATTAAATGTTCTTCCCAATTTAAGAAAAACGTATTTGATACAATTAGCTCATGCGGTACGACAGAGTTTAAAATGGTTCGTCCTTCTTCATTCCTTTCTTCATATCCATTTCCTTCATGAATGCCGTGCAATCTACATTTTTCTTTCCTTTATGTCAATTTAAGTCTCCTCCTATGAAAATCTTCTCTCTTTGTGAGATTTTTCTCACTAAATCTTCTACGTCCTAATAACTAAAATTACCAAGACCTTTTTATTCAAGGTCTTATCGGACGGTCAACCCGATGAGCCAACCCTAGACCTCTAGATTAAAATGCGCGAAAGAAAAACTTGTTAATAAATAAATGCAGAAAAATAAGATGCATGACTTAGGATGCGACGGATGATGCATCAATATTGAACCCTAGATCTCTAGATTCAGAAAAAATACTATACCAACAATGCCAAGAAAACTTAGAATAAATATTTTTATTGTAATATATTTTTTATAGCGTATCTACTATGATAAACATGTTTCCTACTACTGAAAAGATTGTATTTTTAAAATTCAGTGTGGGCGACCGCCCATGCTCGGCCCCGTGTAGATCCGCCCCTGTTTGCAAGAAGGTTGTTTCATTGAATACATTCAAACTTAATTCACATCAAAAATTGTGCCGACGGACATGAATTGTTAGATCGATGGATTTTGTAAAAAATCGCAAAATGCTATTTTGCGATGAAAAAATAATAGCCTAAAATCCTCAACCCAAGCTCATAATGCTCCAAAATTTTAGACGTATTTTCTAGAGTATTTTAAAACACTCTAGAATATTGTGAAAGAGTCTAAAATATGATGAAGAATTATGAAGCTTTCTAGAACTTTCTAGAGAACTGTAGATTCTTCTAGATTGCTACAATGTGCAATAATCTAGAGTAATCTTATAGATAATTCAAGATTAAACACGTGAAGAAGCATGTATAATTGCATATTTATCTTATGTTTGGATAAGTCTAGATTATTCCATAGTTTGGGAGGAAGCCTTTGCGTCTATAAAAGAGTTATACCTCTCTCATTTTGTACCATCAAAGTTGGGAGCCATCTAGTCTTCACTTTGTAGTCGTCCTTTTGTAACTTTTTTCTCCAATTGCATATAGAATTTTATGGAAGTTTTGGAGTGCTTTCACTTAACGATTTTCTCTTTTGTTCACTATGTTCTTTCCCCAACATGTAGAACAATAGTTACAAAAGGCACCAAGTAGATGTGAGATACGGTAAATGTCGAAAGATTACATTGGAGAAATAGTAGACCCAATATAATTATGGATGAAAGCTATTTTCATAGTTTATAGGTTTAAAAATATGGGCAGTAAATAGACTTGAACGGGTGTAAAATAAGTATCCATAAAACCTGCAATACATATTTGGTGTAAAGAGAGGCCCAAAACCTTGTATATATTTCTTGAATGAATAGTTACAAGTATACACACACTTATATAGGAGAAGAAAGAAGAGAGAAATCCTAATACATGATGTGGGATTAATACAAGGAGAGAGAAAGAAGAAAACATGTGCCCTTAATTGAGCTTTTCTAACACTCCCCCGCAAGCTGGAGCGTACAAGTTGTAGGCACCAAGCTTGGATAAGAACTGATAGTATAACGGCCTGGAGAGAGCTTTCGTCAGGATGTCCGCAACTTGGTCGGTAGCAGGAACATGCTCCAAATCTATCTTCTTTGACTGTACCTTTTCCCGGATAAAGTGACAGTCAAATTCGATATGCTTTGTTCGTTCGTGAAAAACCGGATTCTTGGCAATATGAATTGCTGCTTGCCTGTCACAAAATAAGGTTGTCGGAGATGAGAGACGAACACCTAAGTCTCCCAGAATGCCTTCAAGCCAGGTTAGCTCAGAAACAACAGCAGCCATAGCCCGGTACTCGGCTTCAGCAGAGGAACGCGCAACCACAGTCTGTTTCTTGCTACGCTAAGTTATGAGGTGTCCACCAAAGTAAGTACAGAACCCAGTTGTGGAGCTCCTATCATCAATAGATCCTGCATAGTCAGCGTCAGAATACGCGACAAGAGATAGAGATGTGAATGGCTTGTACACGAGGCCTTGTCCGGGTGCGATCTTGAGATATCGAAGGATGCACTCGACAGCTTGAAGATGAGATGTCCGAGGAGCGTGCATGAAACGGCTCACAACTCCCACAACAAATGAGATGTATGGTCGAGTCACCGTAAGGTAGATCAGCTTCCCAACCAAGCGTCTGTAATATTCCGGATTTGTAAGCAGCTTGTCAGAGTCAGAGCTATGAGCCGAGAGCTTGTGATTTGCGTCCATAGGAGTCTCCGCAGGTTTGCACCCAGAATAACCTGCATCATGAAGGAGGTCCATACAGTACTTCCTTTGAGATAACACAAGACCATCAGGGCGTCGTGCGACCTCGAGCCCATGGAAGTACCGAAGGTTGCCCAGATTTTTGGTCTGAAAGGCGGAATTCAACTGTTCCTTGATCTGTTGTATTCCTGCCTTGTCGTCGCCAATAATCAGGATATCGTCAACGTAGACCAGAAAAATCACAGTCCCGATTGACCGGTGTCGGGTGAAGAGAGAAAAATCAGCTGAGCTACGAAGTGAAGCCACTAGCACAGACCGCCTTACTGAACTTTTCAAACCACGCACGCGGGGACTGTTTGAGACCATAAATGGATTTCTGAAGGTGACATACCAAAGACTCCCCCGTGGTCTCAAACCCGGGAGGCTGCTGCATATAAACTGTCTCCTGTAGATCGCCGTTGAGGAAGACATTCTTAATGTTCAGCTGATAAAGTGGCCAGTGACGATGAACAACCAAGGAGAGGAGAACACGGATCGTGTTCAATTTGGCCACGAGAGAGAAAGTTTCCGCGTAATCAAGGTCATGTTGCTGAGTAAAGCCCCGTGCCACGAGGCGAGCCTTCAGACGGTCGATAGTGTCATCCGCCGCATGTTTAATGACATAGACCCATTTGCAGCTAACAGAGGTGTGGCCAGCAGGAAGAGGAACCAGATCCCAGGTCTGGTTAGCCCAGAGAGCCCGCATTTCATAGTTCATAGCGGCCCGCCACCCTGGGTGTTGAAGCGCCTCTTGCACATTGTTAGGTATAGAAATAGAGGAAAGAGAGGTGGCAAACGCATAGAGAGGCGGCGTTAGTCTTTGTAGAGAGACGTAGTTGGCCAAAGGATAAGCTGTAGAGACGGGAACGTGATCTGCCGTAGCCGAGGTATCGCTGGTGGCGGGGAGCTGGGTCATGGGAGCATCCTTGGATGGGCGATGAGAGTAGACACGGATAAGTGGTGGAGGAACCCGAGGAGGAACGGGGGGGGGGGAGGAGGAAGAAGACGACACAGATGGCATGACCGGCACAGCAGGCCGGGGAATAGAGGGAGCAGAAGACGAGGTGGTGCTGGGTAAGTGGAAGGGCTGGTCTTCGCAGAAGGTGACATCCGCAGAAACGACCAGCTTGCCGTCAGTAGGAGAGTAGCAGACGTACCCCTTTTGAGTGCGGGAGTAGCCAACAAACATATACTTGGCGGCCCAAGGAGCAAGTTTGTCGGAAGGAGGGCCAAGAAGGTGGACATAGCAAACACAGCTGAAGATCCGCGGTGTGAGAGAGGTGAGGTTGGCGGAGGGATAAAGGAGTTGGATGGGTGAGGCAAAATCAAGAACAAAGGAGGGAAGGCGGTTGATGAGATGACATGCGGTGGATACAACAAAGTTCCAATATTCGATTGGAACGTGCATTTGGAACATAAGGGAGCGCGCAATATCGAGAAGATGACGATTTTTGCGTTCGGCCACCCCGTTTTGCTGAGGGGTATACACACATGAAGTTTGATGGATGACACCAAATTCAGTGCAGAGATTGGAGAAGGCACGACCCGTATACTCCCGAGCATTATCAATGCGAATTACTTTGAGGGGGGTAGCGAACTGCGTACGCATCTCAAGTAAAAAGGCGCGAAATACAGAAGTAAGTTCAGTTCGATCATGTAGTAAATAGAGCCACGTGGTACAAGAGTAATCGTCAATGAACGTGACAAAATAGCGAAAGCCAAAAATACTAGGGATTTTATAAGGACCCCAGACGTCAGAATGAACTAAAGATAATAGAGTACTACTCCTGGTACAGGCATGAGGGAAAGAAGAACGATGTTGTTTGCCGTAGATACAAGATTCACAAGAGAACTCTCATAAAGGTATATCAGGAAGAGCCCGCTTGAGAATCGGAAGGGGAGCATGTCCAAGGCGGCGATGCCAATCAACATTGGAGATGGCAGAGAGAAGAGGTGGTGGGATATCAAAGATGTACAGTCCATTCACCAACTTCCCCTTACCAATGGTACTCCGGGTGCGGCGATCCTGCATAAGAAAAGAAGAAGGTGAAAAGGTAATACAACAATCAAGGTCGTGTGTGAGACGACTAACAGATAATAAATTGAAAGGAGACCCCGAAACGTGAAAAACCGAGGAAAGAGAAAGGGTCGGCGTTAGCTGAAGAGCAGCGGAGCCAGAGACTGGTAGGGTGTCACCGTTGGCCACAGTGATGCGAGCATGATGAGGCGTCTGTAGATACGATGTGGGTTTCTGGGAGGTGATATGATGAGTAGCGCCGGAATCAACGATCCAACAAGGATTATGAGAGAGACATGTGATACTTTCCGCAGAGAAGGACACAACAGAGGTGGCAGCGGAATCATCAGACGCCATGCGGTTAGCAGAAGGAAAGACTGGGAGGCTAGCAGAGAGGAGGCCGGGCGGCTAGCAGAGAGGAGGCCGGGCGGCTAGCAGAGAGGAGGCCGGGCGGCTAACAGAGAGGAGGCCGGGCAGCTAGCAGAGAGGAGGCCGGGCGGCTAGCAGAGAGGAGGCCGGGCGGCTAGCAGAGAGAAGACCGGACGGCTAGCAGAGAGGAGTCCGGGCTTCTAGCAGAGAGGAGGCCGGACGGCTAGCAGAGAGGAGGTCGAACGGCTAGCAGAGAGAAGGCCGGGCGGCTAGCATAAGGAGGTCGGGCGGCTAGAGGGAAGCCGAATAGAGAAGAGCAGGTGCGGTAGAGGCAGAAGCCGCACGGTCTCGATGGACACACCAGCGACAAGAAGAGTCGCGACCAGGATGCGGCTTGCAGCAAACGAAGAGACCGCTAATCGACAAGACAAGTCGCAGAGGCTAGCCTAAGGAGAGAAAGTCCACATGGTCACGGTGAGGCCACAAGCGGGAAGAGAGAAAGCAGGCTGCGCGAATATGGAGGAAGACTGCGCGGATAGATACAAGATGAAGTGGGACCCACGTGAGAGTTTATAAAAGAGGGAGGAGGAGGAGAAGTGGAAGCCACGAGGAGAGAGAGCGGTGAAAAGGGGGCAGACCGCACGATATGGCGGCTAGGAGGGAGAAGAAAAACACTGGGCGGTTTCCAGGAGAACAGGCCGGACAAGCAAGTCCGGGCGGACAGAACTTGTAGACCGCAAACAGTAGACCGAATACAAGGTGGAGACCGGTGGCTCTGATACCATCTAAAGAGAGGCCCAAAACCTTGTATATATTTCTTGAATGAATAGTTACAAGTATACACACACTTATATAGGAGAAGAAAGAAGAGAGAAATCCTAATACATGATGTGGGACTAATACAAGGAGAGAGAAAGAAGAAAACATGGGCCCTTAATTGGGCTTTTCTAACAGTTGGTATTAAGTTGGGATATGACTATTGAAGATGATGATGAGTAAAATTCAAATTGTTATGGTTTTTATCTATTTAATTGCTCTTTACACGTTATCACATCTGCTAATAATATCTTCTTGTTCTTGCTCTTAGGCCTCTCACTTTTCTCTTGCGGTGTTTACATTTCGTAACATCTGTGCACAAAAAGACCCTTATGAAGATTTACACCAAGGGCTACTTTTGTGCATGCATTTTATAAAATGTAAACATTGAGGGGTTAATTGTAATTTTGAAAGTTAGAGGGGTGCAAGCTTGAATTAGGCAAACTTCGAGGAGTGGTCCCTTAAATAACCATATATATATGTTCAATATTTCTTTGACTTTGTGCAATACAAAATTCTAGAGAAACGTGGGTGTATTACTTCAGAACACTTTCTTGATATATCAGGCTTATAATATTTCTTTGACTTTGTGCAATACAAAATTATATATCTGCTCTCTTGTTTTTTACGTGGGAGAAGCTTTTATCAGGTTTCCTGATGGTACTGAGTTGCTATGTAAATCAGGTAGTACCTCAGAATGAATTTCTAAACTCTAACCAATATGGAACAAGCCTTGCCTTGGATTCGTGTGCTCTAGACTCCAACTGCCAAGTGTCTGCCGCTATGGACTATCCCCAATATAATCTGCATCAATACCTGCAGCAAAATCAATATATCTGCGGTTTACATGGCAACGGACAGGATGAAGTTACTTTCTTATCCCATTTTCAAGACATGCTTCCAATGATATCCCCGCCTCCCTCTGCGTTTTTAAGGCAAAAATGCGCGCTGTGGGATTGTCCGCGGCCTGCCCAAGGATCCGAGTGGTGCCAGGACTATTGCAGTAATTTTCATGCCACACTGGCCTTTAATGAAGGCCTTCCTGGTATGACTCCAGTTCTCCGTCCTGGAGGCATCGATCTGAAAGATGGCCCACTTTTTTCGGCTCTTATGGCAAAGTCGCAAGGGAAAGATGTTGGCATACCACAATGTGAAGGCGCCGCTACAACAAAGTCTCCATGGAATGCTCCTGGTAGGGCTTTGTTTCTATTTCTATGTTTATGTGCTTCTTCGAATAAACCTGACTTTTTGCCCAACCGTTGGATTTGGCAGAATTATTTGATCTTTCTGTTCTTGAGAGCGAATCACTGCGAGAATGGCTCTTCTTTGATAAGCCGAGAAGAGCTTTTGAAAGCGGCAACAGAAAGCAAAGGTCATTGCCAGATTATACCGGGCGTGGTTGGCATGAATCCCGGAAACAGGTGGTGAAAGAATTTGATGGGTTGAAGAGGTCATATTATATGGATCCGCAACCTTCTAATCATTTTGAGTGGCATCTTTTCGAGTATGAGATCAGTAACTGCGATGCTTGCGCGCTATACAGACTCGAGCTAAAGCTCGCCGATCAAAAGAAGAGCTGCAGGGCAAAAACTAACGTTGATTTGCTTGACCTGCAACAGCAGATGGGAAAACTTAGCGCGGAACGACAAGGTAAGGGCCGAGTTAAAGCTAGCGGTGAAAGCGTGGAATGCACTGCTTTGGATGCTGGCAACCAGAATGAAAATACTGAAAGCTCTCAACACAATCAAATATCTACTCTAAATGAAGGTCCTCTCTATTATGGCCCTCACCTCCCGTATGCTTATTCCATTGAGAGCTTAAATAATTATTTTGGCTCTGACTCGAAATAGCTGCGAGCAGTGGAGTTATTAGCTGAAAATGTGCTACTTTTATTGATTTCTTATCTTTCCTTTTAGCAGTATTGATAACTTTCCATCTTTAGGTTTCTCCATTTTTGTATAGTTTATCTGATAGAAACAAATTAACCTGGTTGAGAATCTTCCTTAATTTCATTTATTTTTTGCTTGAATTTTTTAAGTTATAGTATCGCATGGGTGGTGCGATCGATTATTGGATGTTATAGGAGTTGGGTCAAGACCTGTGTGATGTGTAATACATTGTGCATGTTATTTAAAATGACTCAAGCCAGCCTTTATACGATGGATTCCCTCATCAGCAGACAACAATTATTCTGGATTGTTTCTGAAGCTTCAAATTTGAGACGTCCTCATGCTTGCTGTATGGTTTCATAGTCAAGTGTACATGTTTTCGAAACTAAGGCTCGGTTTTGGGGGGCTTATTTTCACCGGTCAAGCGGCTCCGACTGTACGAACCGAGTCTTAATAGACCGCATGAACCGGACATTTATTAAGGCCCAGTTCATGCGGTCGGAACCACTTGACCGGTGAAAATAAATCCTCCCAAACGGAGCCCCACACATGGATATTATGGTAAAATAGATGTATGCACAGTAGTATGTAGTATTTATGGACCTGTTTGGGTAGAGTAAGCTTACAGAAATGAAATAAAAACCTTTTTTTTCTAACATTTGATTGGTGCGCAAGAGAAGAAATTTGCAGTTGAAAATGTATTAATCTTATCTTGCATTTGGTCTGCCTTGAAAATTTCATTTCCTTTTGCCCATCTCCTTTAGCATAGTTAGTACGGGGTACCCTTGGCACCATTTGGCGGAGGAACCTGTCATTATCGGCCATCATGCACCTTTTCAGCTGTAAGATTATGCACAATTGCAAACAGTTTTCTTCTTTATGTAAGATGTAATACTTTTATTGGCTTGGAAATGCTCTGTGGATGTTGTGATGTCGCGGTTACCTGAGATGGTTGTGAATACTTGTCTTTCTCTACTGTTTTACCTTGCAGGTAGGCACCCTAAAGTGGGCAGTTACAAGATGCGTAACTGTAAGTTTATGGCAGTCTAATCACCTAGAAGTGAGGGGGGGGGGGGGGGGGGATATGTGTGTTGGATAAAAACGCTTATGATTTAACTAAACATATTAGCTTATAAGCAATTTTATATCTTGAATTATTATCTATGATGTATAGTGAAGGTAATATGATCATACATATCCTAGAAAGTCAGTTGAGTCAAAGGCATGAGATAGGAACATTGAAATAGAGAAGAAATACAAGTTAAGTCAATATGCGTCGATATGAAATTGACGCAATGCTGACTGGAAGTCAACGTCACTTCGACTGGAAGTTGACGTCACTTCGACTGTAAATGGACTTCACTTCAACTGGAAGTCAGAGCAACAACGGAAGTTAAGTCGACGTTACTCTAAGGCAGAAGATGATACATGCGTCGATATGATATCGACGCAACGTCGATTATAAAGTTAAGTTCCAAACTTCATTCCTAAGGCAGATCTCGACGCACCTTCTACTTAAAGTCGATGTAGCATTGATATGAAATTCTTTCAAATGTTTCGAGTCGTTGGAAGAAAACTTATTGAAAAGAATTCTTCATCAATTTCAGAAAAGTTTTTATAGTTGAAGAATATTTTGAGATACTTTGAAGCAGAATTGAACGAATTTAATTCTATTCCTTCTGAACAGATTTTCTAAGATGAAGAAAAATTTGAATTTATTCAAAGAAGTATATACTCAAAATATAGAGAAGAGAAAAAAGTGACACACAATACAGAAGATAGAGTACTTGAAAAAATATAAGTCTAGAGCAACCTTCTCTTCTTCCTTCTTTCCTCTGGTTGCTGCAACAACATTATGAAAGGATAATTAGAAAAGGCTTGGGATCAAAAGGGCATGTAATTCTTAAAACTTCTGCTTGTAAGGATTCATCAAATACTGAAGTTCTAGTATACTTAGTGCCTAAAGTCTTCAAAAATTTGCTGAGAGAGGACTCATCTTTGAAGACTTCTTCTTCTTCTCACTTCTCACTCTTCTTCTTGTACTTTGAGTTAAGAGCTTTTAAAATCCCTCTTCAAAGGATCCGGTCACTGGTTCTAAGAGTCTCCTTGTCAAAAGACTTAGTCCTTAGTTCAAGATCTTCTTATCAAAAGATCTAGTCTTGGTTCAAGATATTCTTATCAAAAGATCTAGTTGTTGGATCTGAGTCTCTTTTGTTGTTAGTGTTATCATGGTGATCTATAAGTGGTCAAACATGTAGTCTCACTGTCAACGCAATATGAGCTTATGAGGTCACACATAAGAATATTGGAGAAGTTGGAAAGGTTTGTGTTGACATTGTAAGTATGTGATATGAGTGAAAGGCCAAGCCCGTGACATTTTAGATTTGGACCTATATTGTGAATATAGATGACCGGGTGAGTTGTCAGAAGACTCAAGGGAATTCGTCGAAAGGTATCTTGGTGTTTCGAAGAATCCGTCTGAATTCGCCGAGTGTATACTCTTGACATCTTGACGAATTGAACTTGGATTCGTCGAATATACTCTTGACATCTCAACGAATTGGACTTGAATTCATCGAATATACTCTTGACATCTCGACGAATTGGACTTAGATTCATCGAGTATTCTCTTGATATTTAGACGAATTGGTCTGTCTGGATTCGTCGAGTATTCTCGTGTTATCTCGACGAATGGATCTTTGATTCATCGTATATACACATGTTATCTCGACGAATGCTGTTAACTCAAGTTCGATCCTTTAAGTCTGATTTCGGTATGGTCTGCGGATAATTGTTGTTTCGGTCTTGGAGTATAAATAGACGAGATAAATGTTATCTCCCATGACTTAACCTAATTGATTGAGATCAAAAAGAGGCGACATTTTCTCCGACGGAACTGTTCCGCAACCTAGAAGTCGGAGCAGCCGATCCGTTGCTGCCGACCGTTCCGATACGTTGTCGTCACCAGAAATTATTTCCCAAGCTTCGTCTTCGTCACCTCCGCCTCTCCTTTAACGGATATAACAATCCGTGGAGACGTTGAGGGCATTCCTTCTTTCAACCTAGATCTTGTGTGATAAGACCCTAAGGGTTCTTCTTGCTCATGTGGATACCTATCGGGGAGTGAACATACTTCTACGCTCGGAACTCCAGCCACAAGTGTTCGTCGGACTTCCTTGGAGCATCGTGGTTGAGTAGTGACTCAATCCCGTTAAGGTATACTTTTTTTAAAAGTTGTTTTACTTGTTGATCAATGATTATCGCAAAATTCATTTCTCTTTGGGTTTTCTTGATTGATATTCCTCGACGCACATGTGATGTTCATCCCTCTTAGTAAAACCCAACATTGGTATCAAAAGATTCAGACACTGAGATAATTTATTCCTACCAAGATGCTAGAAGAGTGAATATAACCAAATTTTGGAGAACCACTATAATTTTAGTGTCTTTTGTTGTGTGCCTTTTTCTGATTGTGTTCATATTTCTGCACTTTTCTTCTTGCATTTACTTATTCTATTGTGTTTGGGAATTGTATTTTTAAATCTGAAAATACTTTGATTTACCTAAGTAAAATATTTTTAAATCTCTATCCCCCCCTCTAGAGAATTTTCAGAAGATTTACTCAACGGTACACCCTTTCAATGTGTTTGTGCTTCTTAAGATTTTAATGATTTATCTAGAGATCTAGCACAAAAACTAATCACATCACACAGAGTACATAGAGATCTATAGTGGTTCCCCAAAATGGGTACATCCACTTCCCCTCCATCTATCTAGCAACATGCTAGCTTAAGAAAACTCCAAGAAAACTTAGAGCGTATAGATCTTACTGCTCAGAGTACATGACTCCTATCTTAGGAATACAGATGGATTCCCAACCTCAAATCCCCTTCCTCAGGATCTACAACTCAGATCCTATCCCAGAATCCTGCATCAGGTTTATAGCAAAACCCTGCATCAGGTTCACCCTTGAACCCCATCTCAGATCTCAGGGAGATCTTACAACAAAAATAAGATTAATGGTTTGTTACAACAAGATTAGATTCAAGAAAAATAGGTCTTGAAAGTGTTGAGCCTTCTTAGTCTTTGATGAGAAAAAAGTCTTCACTGAATCAACATCATATCTTGACTAAGGCTCTGTTTGGCATGGTGTGGCGGTCATAAACACATGTGTTAAGCTGTCATTCGTTAAGGATCATCTAACAAAAATCATCCTTTTGAACATACAAGTGGATGAAGTTCCTTAGGTGGGTGTTAATGAGTGACAATTTAATCCACATGTTCATGATCGCCACCACCGAGCCAAACGGAGCCCTAATCTTCTTTAGAGAGTTGGATTTGTTTGCACCTTGTGACTAGAGTACTTCTTTACTCTTGAGAGATTGGAAGTAGAATGATCTTGAGCAAGATTAGGAGCACTAAATGATTTTCTATATTGATGACTCCTTCTGATAGTATTTTTCCGAGCAAGGTTAGCTGTCGACACTGCTTTTGGAGAAAGTTACCGTTCATTTGATTTTTCTTTTTCAAATTCCAGGATTAGGGTTTTCCCTTCACATCTCATCTGTATTTATATGATTGAGAGCAATAACAGCCGAATAGAAGAAACTTCATGCCAGAAATGTCTTCCTTGAAGGATTGATTTGATTGGTGCAATCAGCGACGACATGGATTTGAATATCTGCAATTTGAACTGTCACTACGATGTTTTATCTTGTCACGATGATCTTTCATCTTGTCACGATGATCTTTCATCTTATCACGTCGATCTTTCATCTTGTCACGACGACAAGTTTATTCTCCGTGATGATGCAAACCCTTCATAAACTTTGAGAACATTTATGTCAAAGTGTTAGTTATCAAGACAATAAAGCTTCTTCTCAGTGATACTTGTGGTCTTCAAGACTATTATTAATCTTATCACGATGACATTTTAACTTGTCACCATGATAAGACTAAGGCTTTAGATCTGAGTCTTTGGACTATCATGGGGGAGTCATTTCCAAACGATATAAACTAGTACTCAACATTCACTACTAGAAAAATGACCTTTAGCCATGGTTTTTTTTGCCACGGGGGAAAACCGTGGCTAATAATGAAGTATTAGTCACGATACCTATTTTGTGGCTAATAAGTTAGTATTTGACACTGATGACTAATTCATGACAAATAAAAACGTTTTTTCCACGATTTGCCTATTTCGTGGCTAATAAACTAGTATTAGCCACGGAAGCCTAATTCGTGGCAAAAAGAGGTATTTTTAGTCCCACACCGCCAATTAAAACATCAATTTCGGGTTTATATTGCCCATTCAGCAATGAATGTTTGAATTAAGCTGGGCTCGCGGGAGGGCTCGCGGGCGGATGCGCCGGCGGGCGGCGGCGGGTGGCGGGCCACGCTGACAGAATCTTTTTTATGTGAGCAATTATTGTTTGTTACAGGCCCTTTAACCACGACAATTGAACCGTCGCAACGAAGGAGCTTTTAACCACGACAATTGAACCGTGACTAATAATTGCTGAAAACAGGCGCTTTAGCCACGATTTTAATTCGTGGCTAAAATGTATCTGCCACAGATTCAGCGTGGCTAATACTATTAGCCACGCTCGCACTGCCCACGCCCATTTGTCGTGGGTAGGTCGTGGCTAAAAGGTTTTAGCCACGGTTTTTGACTTTTAGCCACGACAATCTGCCGTGGCTAAAAGTCTGTTTTCTTGTAGTGATTCCAATATGCTACTAATAATGTTGCCGCAACTTCTCGACGATATTTCCAATGGTCTCGACTATAATTGGCAAGCTACTTTAGCCTTTAATGAATTGTTGAATAAGTTACACCTCTTTAAAATGATAGTCATTTGTCTGAGCTTCATCATGACGATCTTTGACTTTAGCTGTATAGCTTCACGACGATATTCCTTGAAGCTTAGAGTAATTT
This sequence comes from Platanthera guangdongensis, assembly GCA_039583875.1. Classification (NCBI taxonomy): domain Eukaryota; kingdom Viridiplantae; phylum Streptophyta; class Magnoliopsida; order Asparagales; family Orchidaceae; genus Platanthera; species Platanthera guangdongensis. Next base: position 144,281,900 of record CM077164.1, read on the forward strand.
GGTGAGTATCTCAACTATCCCTTGGTTTAGGGTCGAGTTCATAAGTGAGTTTATTTCATTTAACTAAAAAATCTAGAAACACAATAATATAGATATTATCAAATGCGTAGTGTGTTTATCATTGACTTGAGGACTTCTTCAAATCAGGAATATTATGGGCAAATTTCTCAACAATCTCCCTCTATTTGAAAAAATCAGAACCTCACTCATTGATAGACTACACACAAAATTATTAAACAAAAATTCATAAAGACTTGAGACAACATTCAAAATTTCACATATAAATATTTATCAAAGTATTTAATAGATAACAAAATTATATTTGCGCTAAGCTGTGTATCAACCATTCTTCAGGGACTCTTCTTCTTTTCAGCCTCTATCTCTTTTTACTTCTGTCTCCAAAATAACCTAATGGTTTTGGAATGTATCTGGAGGAAACTTGAAGAGAATCAGGGTTGTTCTTGTTGTTCTTGAAGTAATTTCTTCTCTTTGTCTCAAATTCTCGGTGTTTTTACCATTCTGCAGAGGGGTAGAGCTTGTCTAAATCCTTTCCAATATTCCCAAAGTTGATCAATGTATTCAGGATCATGTTCCTTGATGTGTGGCTCCATACCTCAATGTTTGGATCATTCTTCTTCTCTCTTCTTTTAAGCTAGAAATTCCTCATGGGACAGTAACCCGCTTTGCCTTTTTCTTTGATTGCTTGACTCCGCAACAGCTTGCATTTCTTCAACAACATCTGACCTCTTCCTTTGAGCAAATTCTTCTCGAGTTGGCTCTTCTGAATAATTAAGGGGAGGAAGATTGAGAACTAAACGAATCCCCTGAAGAATTCATATAGTTTGATCAGCTCCAACATTCTTCCCCTTTTGACCTCTTCAACTATTGTTTGTTGAAGATCAACCTTGTCGTTTTCAATTCTTCATGTAAGATTTTGATTAATATTTTCTTGGTATTGAAGTATGTCATTTCTACATGTAGTAACTTTGTTGGTCACATGTGCTATAACACTTTTTATAACATGTCTACTTGATTGATAAATTTCATTCACATTATTATTAAGAGCATAAAGGGCTCTTTGATTTCCATCCACTGCCTGAGTTGATCTTGTAAACCAATCTATAATCTGAAAAATTGACATCATTAATGTCTTCTTTAATGATTTTATCTCTGTCATCATGTAATCTTTTACTTCTTTAATGACATGTGAAATATGGTTTTCAAAATACCTCCTCTGCTCTCCCAGTAGAACTCTCATCTGATTTATATTGGAACTTGAAGAGTCTTTTGTGAAATTTGCCTTGGAGGTGCTGAGGGACTTTGGTTACTTCACTGACTCTTTCCACTTCAGATTTTCGTACATGTCAGTCATTTCAAAATCATCATACACAGAGTTTGGAGAATTTGATGTACCATATGAATTGTATTGATATTCTCTGTAAGACCAGCTTAGCCTTTGTGAAGGACAATATCTCTGCAGAGACATTCCTCCACTGATTCATAAACCATTGGAACTGATTCTTGATGGCCTCGGAGGTCTTTCTCCTCAGGACCAACACTATCTTCTCTTGCAGAAATGTCCATTTGGTCCCTTTGGACATCCAATACAATGAGGGTTGCATCCTCAACCCTTCGAATAATAACTATATTCTCCACTTTTAGAGTAGGGAGCTCAATGTGATACTCCCCCTCAATAGTAACAACATTTTGTCTCAAATCCTCAGTATCTTGGGCTAAGAACTCCCTTAGAGTCTCCCCCACAACTAGAACGCCTCTTTCAGCAGTAGTGATAATTTATGTAACAACTTCACTGATTATTTCTTCAGGAACTGTCTCATCTATGGTAGTAGGTTCATCAGATTGGGGCACTTCAGCAACCAAGGTCTTTCTCAATGGCTCTAATATTTGTTCAGAAGCTCTTCTTTGAATTTCCTCCTCCTCAATGTTTGCAGGGTTTGGGCTTGGTGCACTTTCATCACACTCAAATGAGCTTTCCTCCTCCACAATAACTTTCTCCACTTTTCCCGATTCTTTTGATTGCTTTGGAGCCTTGGGGATTACCATCTCCCACCTTTCTGGGATTCTGATATTTATTTTCTTCATGTAGTGGTTGGGAGAGCCTAAATTTTTGTTCAACTGGTCCGGCAGGCTGTTTAGTAGATATATTGACAGAATCATTTCAAATTTGGGTGTAATGAAGCTATCCTGGATCTTATCAAATAACAACTGAGCCCAATCACTTTTATTGCACATAATAATCTTTGTTATGAGCTCAGACATATCTCTTGATATTCTGTCATGAGACATTGGCTTACACAAGAGTGCTTTGTCTATGATGTCTGAAAGAAGTTTTCCTTTGATGTTGAATTAGGCCCTATGCAGTGATCCATAGGACTTCTCAGGATGTCCACACCATTTCTTAGCTTGTAAAAAATCTTCATTATTGATTTCATCTTCCTCATTATCTTCATCAAATCTAGGCAGGTGCAATGTCTTTGTCAGTCCTTTGGCAGTCATCCTTAACAATGTATCACCAACCCTTGTTTTGATGGCCTTCCCAAAAGTGCTCATCTTTGGCGTTGCATATGTAACACCTCCCCTGTAGTGGACGTATAATATGGGTCCGGCCGGGGCCCCACAGCATACGAACGCCACAGCTTTAGTATTATAAGTTGATATAACTACCCAAACTCAAAACACTTGCACAACACAGCGGAAACAAACATGATTAGAAGTTATCCAGCACTAAAGAGTAAAACAAATGGCCTTTAGGCCTAACATCAAGTGTCCAAAAGAGACATAATACATCAATCATGAATGTGCTCAGCACTCCTAGTCTACCTCGGCATGCAAGCCGGACAAAAGAGTCTCAAACAACATCATCATAAATGTAGTGCTACAAAAGAGGGAAAAACACCTCATGGGCTTAGGCCTTTTTGGCCGGCGTGCTAGCTCATGCATGCGATCCTTGCCCTGTAAAAATTATTAGTAACGTGGGTCAACAAAGGCTGACCTCAAACTTGTAACGACACATCTCCTCCCGGCCGCCCCTAACGGACCCCGGGGAACCCTCCAACCTGCAAGTCAGCACTTCATATGCAATAAAAATAGCTATAAACAGAAGAACATTTAAAACAGGCTTGGATGTCTCAATCATCAAACATGTTCTCTATTGGTTGAGCATATAAAGAAAGGGCCTACTATGGAACATGAATGCAACACTCGGGCTTCACCCAAGGTACCCTACTGCGTATGCATCTAGCACAACATCACATCATTTGGGTACTCACATTTCCCCATTGGCATAAAGCCGCAAACACTAAGGGAGACACCTCTCCCTCAAACGGCGCACAGGCCGCCACAAGGAAATCTTGCCAAGGCCCCACCCGCTCGTGGGCTTAGCCCCGGGCTTGCCTACAAGCTCTGACGTCTCATGTCAGGATTCCAATAAACACAGACCGACCGATTCTGAGAAGCCTTGCTGGACCCCACCTGCTCCCGGCCTCTTTGCCCGGGCTTGCCCCAAGCTTGGCATTCTCGTCAGTCTCACAGAAGGGGACTAGTCTCGCCGGGACACTCTCCACACATGACGCACATGTCACGGGATAGCCAACCGACCACGGAGACATAGCCACTCCTTGGCACATCACAAACCAAGACTAAGTACATCGTAATCCCTCTTTGTACTGCAGCGTTCCCGCGCACCAAGGAAACCATCTCCAACTCGTGCGGAGCTAACCTTATCCACCAAGGAAACCATCTCCAACTCATACAGAGCTAACCTTGTCCCTCAAGGAAACCATCTACCGCCACGAGGAGCTAACCTTGTCCGGGTTCGACTACACGTACCTTTTCAAGCAAACGGGACAATCACCACCACAACACAAACGACATCTTGCCGCAACGGAAATCTCTACGAATCCCTAAGTTCGTATGCAACATCACCGATTCGGACTAACGGTCGCGACCACGGCTTCACCCACCATGCCTAATCCACTAGCGAAGCGGATCTCTAATGCAAAAATATGCCGGGGACGGACTCAATCAACCCGGAGGTTCCTCTTGAACCTTGGCAAACCAAAACCCCTCTCATTTGAGAGTTTGGTGCCCAAAAATTAGAGAGAAAGAAAATAAATGATGCTAGTACATGCATCCTAAGGACCGAGAGGAGAGATGTCGTTACCTTCCGACTCCTCTTCCTTGTCATGGCAAAATAGTCGGATGGAAATCTTCGCAACGATCTAAGCTTCACGGATCCGGACTCGGTTCGCGATTTGGAGCTCCGAAACCCTTCCTACAGCCCAAGACCTTCTTCTTCTTCCTCCTTGCTCTAGCTTTTCTCAAGAACTTAGAAAGAGAAGACTTGGAAAACAATGAGGGTTTCCAACCCTAAAATCGGACTTAACTTCCCAAGAGATGGCCTGAACCGTTAGATCCCCAAAACCAGAAAAAGAATGGCCGCGATTCGCCTGGAAAATATAAGATCTGGGCCGAACACGGCCTGGCACACGTCCGTGTCCAGGGCCGTGTGCCTCATTCGCCGTCTCAAATCGACGCGCCTGGAATCGCACACGGGCATCCGACACGCCCGTGTTCAACCCGACACGCCCGTGTCCCCAGTGACACGGCCGTGTGGCCGGCCGTGTGCCTCCAACAACACGGCCCCGAAACCAACCCGAGAGCTGACACGGCCTGGGACACGCCCGTGTCCCAAGCCGTGTGCCAAGTCTCGACACCCGTCGACAGGCTTTGTGTCGACACCGCGAAAAAATGTCGAGCGAAGATCGTCGACCAAGCGGGACACGCCCTGTGACACGCCCGTGTCACAGGCCATGTGCCCCAGTCTCGACACCTTGTCGAGCAAAAGTGTCGACACTTGGGACGAGTGTCGACACGGCCTCGACACGCCCTGCGACACGCCCGTGTCGCAGGCCGTGTGCCCCACTCTCGACACTTTGTCAAGCGAAAGTGCCGACACTTGGGCCGAGTGTCGACACGGCCTCGACACGCCCTGCGACACGCCCGTGTCGCAGGCCGTGTGCCCCACTCTCGACACTTTGTCGAGCGAAAGTGTCGACACTTGGGCCGAGTGTCGACACGGCCTCGACACGCCCTGCGACACGCCCGTGTCGCAGGCCGTGTGCCTCCTGCCAGAAACCCAAAAATTTTCCAGAACTGCAGACTGAACCTCTTGCAAAACTGGGGTGTTACAACTCTCCCCCACTTAACAGAATTTCGTCCCGAAATTTCAAAACAAAAGGGTACAAAACTTAAATTGTACCTGACATGAAGAGTTCTGGATAATCTTCTAGCACGGCCTGTTCTCGTTCCCAAGAGAACTCCTCACGACCGCAGTTGTCCCATCGAACTTTCACGAGTTTGACTTCTTTATTCCGCAACTGCCGAGTCTCCGAATCCTCTATAGCAATTGGAAGGACTCGCGTCCTCAAGTATTCCTCAATCGGCACCGATGCCGGCTCAATCACCACGCTAGCCTCCACCAAGGCTTTCCTCAAAACGGAGACGTGGAAGACGTCATGTAATCCACTCAAATCTGCGGACAGCGCCAACCGATAAGCTGCTTCTCCTACCCGCTCAACAACTTCAAAAGGCCCCAAAAACCTTGGACTCAACTTCTTGAGTCGGCGAATCCGTGAGACGCCTTTGAACGGCTTGACCTTCAGATAAACCCAATCACCAACTACAAATTCCAACTTCCGGTGACGAGCATTAAAATATTTTGCTTGCCTGTCTTGCGCCACCTTCATACGCTCTTGGATGGTCCGTACCAACTCACACGCGTCAACCACCCCGTCCTTTCCCAACAGTTTGGTGTCTCCCGCCTCTGCCCAAGACATTGGCGTTCGACACCGCCTCCCATGCAAAGCTTCGTATGGCGCCATTTTTATGCTTGCTTGAAAACTATTGTTGTACGCAAATTCTACCATGAAGAGGTGATCCTCCCACCTCTTGCCGAAATCAAGAACGCACATTCTCAACATATCTTCCATAGTACGGTTCGTTCTCTCCGTTTGCCCATCAGTTTGAGGATGGAACGTCGTACTGAACTTTAGCTTCGTGCCCAAGCTCTTCTGAACCAATCTCCAGTCCTTAGACGTAAACCGTCCATCTCGATCACTGACAATGCTCTTAGGAACTCCGTGCAGTCGCACAATGTTGCGAACATACAACTCCACCAGCTTCTCCACGCTGTCCTCTTTCCGATTTGGGATGAAGTGAGCCACCTTGGTTAGGCGATCCACGATCACCCAAATAACATCATTACCATGCTGCGATCTAGGCAAACCATGCACAAAGTCCATGGAGATGTCCTCAAATTTCCACTCAGGAATTGGAAGGGGCTTCAGGAACCCGCCCGGTTTCTGACATTCGGCCTTCACCAAGGCACATGTTTGGCAACGACTCACATACAAAGCTACATCTCGCTTCAACCCCGGCCACCAAAAGGATTTCTTCATATCCAAGTACATCTTTGTACTGCCCGGGTGGATGGAGTACTTTGAGAAGTGAGCCTCAAACATCAACTCCTCACGGAGATTGCCAAACTGCGGTACACAAACCCTTCCATCCTTTCTCAAGATTTCCCCAATCATCTCCCAGGCGCTGCTCTCGCCTTTTTGAGCCTCCAACACAAAAGGTTGAAACTCCACATCCAATCGAGTCGCTTCCCGAATACAATTGGACAAGTCGTTTTGCACTTCAATCCAGTTCAACCGAGCCACGCTAGACTCGCCTCTCGCAACACATTCCAATCCAAGGGACTCCCATTCCCGTACCAACCGCTCATCATGAGCTTCGATCCAATTTCCTTGCCCCGAGTACTTTCTACTCAACGCGTCCGCCACCACATTGGCTTTACCCGGCGTGTACTGAATCGCCACTTCATAGTCTCTAAGAAACTCAACTCATCTGCGTTGCCGCATGTTCAAGTCCTTCTGATCCAAGAGATACTTCAGGCTTTTATGGTCCGTGAAGATCTCCACCCTTGCGCCATACACATAGTGTCGCCATATTTTCAACGCGAAGATTACCGCCGCCAACTCCAAGTCATGGACGGGGTAATTCCTCTCATGAGGTTTCAGCTGTCTAGACCCAAAAGCTATCACCTTGCCATGCTGCACCAACACGCAACCCAAACCGCATCCCGATGCGTCACTGAAAATCTGAAATTCATCGGTCCCTTGCGGTAAACTCAGGATTGGAGCCATCATAAGCCTCTCCTTCAGGGCCTCAAATGCTTGGCCGCACTCTTGGGTCCACACAAACTTATGGTCTTTGCGAGTGAGTGAGGTGAGGGGTAGAGCTATCTTCGAGAAATTCTCCACGAATCTCCTATAGTACCCGGCTAGTCCAAGAAAACTTCGGACTTCCGCCACGGTCCTCAACACCGGCCAATCTCTGATGGCCTCCACTTTCGCTGGATCCACTGCCACCCCATCACCACTAATCACGTGGCCCAAAAACGCCACCTTGGCTAACCAGAACTCGTACTTTGAGAACTTTGCAAACAATTGGTTCTCCCTCAACACTTGCAGGACCACTCTCAAGTGGGTCTCATGCTCCACTTCAGACTTGGAGTACACCAAGATGTCATCAATGAAGACAACCACAAATGAATCCAAGTAATCCCGAAACACTCGATTCATCAGATCCATGAACACCGATGGTGCGTTCGTCAACCCGAACGGCATCACCGTAAACTCAAAGTGTCCATACCTTGTACCAAAGGCAGTTTTGGGTATGTCCTCATCTCGAATTCGCAGCTGATAGTAGCCTGACTTCAAGTCCAACTTCGAATATACCATTGACCCCACCAATTGGTCAAACAAATCGTCTATCCGAGGAATCGGATACTTATTCTTGACGGTCAATTTATTCAGCTCTCGGTAGTCTATGCATAGGCGCATGCTACCGTCTTTCTTCTTAACAAACAACACCGGTGCGCTCCACGGTGAAGAACTGGGTCTAATATATCCTTGCTCCAACAGTTCCTGTAATTGTACCTTAAGTTCCGCCAACTCCTTTGGTGCCATCCTAAAAGGGGGACGCGACACCGGTCTAGCCTCCGACACTAACTCGATCGAGAAGTCGATCTCCCGCCGAGGAGGCGCTCCAGGAAGTTCATCCGGAAACACATTCTTGAACTCTGCCACCACTGGCACTTCCTCAATAGATAGCTGGGAGAGACGAACCTCCAACAACGCTACCAGCGCCACACCTCCCTGGTTAACCGCCCGCATCATTTGCATGGCCGTAATTAGGGAATTGGCTACTCCACAAAGGCCCACAAATTTGACTTCCGATTGCCCCTTACTCTTTAGGGTCACTACCTTGGATAAACAGTCAATGCTGGCGCGCTGCTCTGCAAGCCAGTCCATGCCCAAAATGACATCGAACTCTACTAATGGTAACACTGCTGCTTCCAAAACAAAGGCAACTCCGTCTAGCTCCCAAAAAATGCGCCCTTTAACCCCGGTGGTCATAGATGACCCATTGGGCATGCGCACTTTCAGCTCTGCTCCCGACGAGAAAGACCCAACTCCTATTTTTCGGACGAAGCTCTCCGCAAGAAAGGAGTGCGATGCTCCCGTATCGAACAATACCCTAGCTGGGTATCCGGAAACTAACACGAAGCCTACAACAAGACATCTCACAAAAAGGGGGTCTAAAAGTATGAAGCACAAATGCAAACTTAAATTTTCTTCATACCTGTCACCACATCGGTTTGACGGATCGCTTCCTGCTGTCCAAGGTTGTAAGCCCTTGGTTGCACCGGTTGGAACCGAGAAGCGCTTGACTCCGCCATCTTTCCTTTCTCTGCAGCACTGGGGCCCGAGCGCACAGACTGCTCCTGCTTTGACTCTTGCCCCGCTCCCCCTTGCTGACAAGCACGGGCTATGTGCCCAACCTTCCCGCAGTTGTAACACGTCGGCGGTCCCCTAGAGTGAGAACCCCCAGGCGTCCAAGTGCTCCTCTCATCCGATCTGGAAGTGTGAGGCTTCCTCCTCCACCTGCTCCCATCAGACTTTACATGAGATTGGGAGGGCTTCCCTTCCCCATGCTTGGGAGTAAAACCCTTTCGACGCTGGGTTCGCTCCAGATCATTCTCCAAACTCCTGGCGGCTTCAACTAGCTCATTAAATCCCGCCCTCTTCATGGAGATGAGGGGCTGTCTCAGATTCTCCCTCAACCCTTGGTAGAAGAGGTTATCCCTCTCTACATCATCCGCCATTGTCGTTCCCGCATAACGACCCAAACGGGTGAACTCTTGCACGTATTCGTCCACCGTTTTATCTCGCTGCATTAGATGCAGAAACTGCCTCTGCAGGGCCAACCGTGTTGAAACTGGAATATACCTCTTAAGAAAAGCGTCCCCAAACTCTTCCACTAACGGGGTGCGTCCCGGGAACTGGCGGCCGCTGTGGCTCACCCACCACAATTTGGCGTCTCCTTCCAACATGAACGCCGCATACTCAGCTTTCTTTTCCTCTGGCGTCACTGCCGCCCTTAACAGTTCTTGAATACGAACCCACCAATCCTCCGCATCCGTTGGCGTTCCAACACCCTTGAAAGACGGGGGATGGAAACTCAGGAAGTACTTCATGTGTCGGTCTCCATGTCCTACCACCACCCTTTCTGCTAAAGGCTCCACTCGCCTGGCTTCTCCGCCTGGCACGGCCGTCGCCGTGTCTGGTGTAGCAGGGGTTGCTACCTGGGCTGCAGCCGCCGCTTGCGCTGCCACCATCGCTTCTGCAAGCATACGGCAGAAGTCAGCCAGGTTTACACCCGTGCCCAGAAGACCTGGAGCAGTAGCACTGCTCGCCGAGAGATCATCCCTTACTCTTGAGGTGCCCGGCTCGTTGCTTGCACTCTTCAGGAAAAACAAGAAATAAGGGATTAGTCTCCAATCTCAAGACTAAAACATAAGGACACTCACGGTCCCGCATTACTCTTATGTGGATAACTTCTCTACGCACTGACCTTGAATCAAACCTTGCTCTGATACCAAATTGTAACACCTCCCCTGTAGTGTACGTATAATATGGGTCCGGCCGGGGCCCCACAGCATACGAACGCCACAGCTTTAGTATTATAAGTTGATATAACTACCCAAACTCAAAACACTTGCACAACACAGCGGAAACAAACAGGACTAGAAGTTATCCAGCACTAAAGAGTAAAACAAATGGCCTTTAGGCCTAACATCAAGTGTCCAAAAGAGACATAATACATCAATCATGAATGTGCTCAGCACTCCTAGTCTACCTCGGCATGCAAGCCGGACAAAAGAGTCTCAAACAACATCATCATAAATGTAGTGCTACAAAAGAGGGAAAAACACTTCATGGGCTTAGGCCTTTTTGGCCGGCGTGCTAGCTCCTGCATGCGATCCTTGCCTTGTAAAAATTATTAGTAACGTGGGTCAGCAAAGGCTGACCTCAAACTGTGTAACGACACATCTCCTCCCGGCCGCCCCTAACGGACCCCGAGGAACCCTCCAACCTACAAGTCAGCACTTCATATGCAATAAAAATAGCTATAAACAGAAGAACATTTAAAACAGGCTTGGATGTCTCAATCATCAAACATGTTCTCTATTGGTTGAGCATATAAAGAAAGGGCCTACTATGCAACATGAATGCAACACCCGGGCTTCACCCAAGGTACCCTACTGCGTATGTATCTAGCACAACATCACATCATTTGGGTACTCACATTTCCCCATTGGCATAAAGCCGCAAACACTAAGGGAGACACCTCTCCCTCAAACGGCGCACAGGCCGCCACAAGGAGATCTTGCCAAGGCCCCACCCGCTCGTGGGCTTAGCCCCGGGCTTGCCTACAAGCTCTGACGTCTCATGTCAGGATTCCAACAAACACAGACCGACCGATTCTGAGAAGCCTTGCTGGACCCCACCCGCTCCTGGCCTCTTTGCCCGGGCTTGCCCCAAGCTTGGCATTCTCGTCAGTCTCACAGAATGGGACTAGTCTCGCCGGGACACTCTCCACACATGACGCACATGTCACGGGATAGCCAGCCGACCATGGAGACATAACCACTCCTTGGCACATCACAAACCAAGACTAAGTACATCGTAATCCCTCTTTGTACTGCAGCGTTCCCGCGCACCAAGGAAACCATCTCCAACTCGTGCGGAGCTAACCTTATCCACCAAGGAAACCATCTCCAACTCATACGGAGCTAACCTTGTCCCTCAAGGAAACCATCTACCGCCACGAGGAGCTAACCTTGTCCGGGTTCGACTACACGTACCTTTTCAAGCAAACGGGACAATCACCACCACAACACAAACGGAATCTTGCCGCAACGGAAATCTCTACGAATCCCTAAGTTCGTATGCAACATCACCGAGTCGGACTAACGGTCGCGACCACGGCTTCACCCACCATGCCTAATCCACTAGCGAAGCGGATCTCTAATGCAAAAATATGCCGGGGACGGACTCAATCAACCCGGAGGTTCCTCTTGAACCTTGGCAAACCAAAACCCCTCTCATTTGAGAGTTTGGTGCCCAAAAATTAGAGAGAAAGAAAATAAATGATGCTAGTACATGCATCCTAAGGACCGAGAGGAGAGATGTCGTTACCTTCTGACTCCTCTTCCTTGCCATGGCAAAATAGCCGGATGGAAATCTTCGCAACGATCTAAGCTTCACGGATCCGGACTCGGTTCGCGATTTGGAGCTCCAAAACCCTTCCTACAGCCCAAGACCTTCTTCTTCTTCCTCCTTGCTCTAGCTTTTCTCAAGAACTTAGAAAGAGAAGACTTGGAAAACAATGAGGGTTTCCAACCCTAAAATTGGACTTAACTTCCCAAGAGATGGCCTGAACCGTTAGATCCCCAAAACCAGAAAAAGAATGGCCGCGATTCGCCTGGAAAATAGAAGATCTGGGCCGAACACGGCCTGGCACACGCCCGTGTCCAGGGCCGTGTGCCTCATTCGCCGTCTCAAATCGACGCGCCTGGAATCGCACACGGGCATCCGACACGCCCGTGTTCAACCCGACACGCCCGTGTCCCCAGTGACACGGTCGTGTGCCTCCAACAACATGGCCCCGAAACCAACCCGAGAGCTGACACGGCCTGGGACACGCCCGTGTCCCAAGCCGTGTGCCAAGTCTCGACACCCGTCGACAGGCTTTGTGTCGACACCGCGGAAAAACGTCGAGCGAAGATCGTCGACCAAGCGGGACATACCCTGTGACACGCCCGTGTCATAGGCCATGTGCCCCAGTCTCGACACCTTGTCGAGCAAAAGTGTCGACACTTGGGACGAGTGTCGATAAGGCCTCGACACGCCCTGCGACACGCCCGTGTCGCAGGCCGTGTGCCCCACTCTCGACACTTTGTCGAGCGAAAGTGTCGACACTTGGGCCGAGTGTCGACACGACCTCGACACGCCCTGCGACACGCCCGTGTCGCAGGCCGTGTGCCCCACTCTCGACACTTTGTCGAGCGAAAGTCTCGACACTTGGGCGGAGTGTCGACACGGACTCGACACGCCCTGCGACACGCCTGTGTCGCAGGCCGTGTGCCTCCTGCCAGAAACCCAAAAATTTTCCAGAACTGCAGACTGAACCTCTTGCAAAACTGGGGTGTTACAGCATAGAACTACATCAGTTCTATATTCATGATGACATTTGGTTCAGATAATACATACTCCAGTCCAGTTACTGTCAGTAGTCCAATGACACATTTGATTTCATCAGTAGCTCGATCGAATCCACCTCTGACTAATTCACTTTCCATCATCTTCACTTTTCTTTGGTGCCATGTTTAAGAATTGAGGAATGAAAAGTTGGTGTCATCGCGAGTTGTCGAGAATGTTGAACTTGTCATTTCAATATCTTGGGGGAAAATAAAGTGGTAATCTATTTCTAAACATTTGACCTATTTATATATTCTATTTTGAAATGTCAAGAAGCACGCACCTGGTTGCGCTAGTTGAACATTTCAATGAATGATCCAATGACTGAGATTATGAGATCCAATAAGATAGATTGACTGTTTGTCAAAAGTATGCCGTCTTGATATCACGACGATACAGTCAGGTTTTTTGAGTTATTCCTACAATATTCTAAAGTATTTCCTGCATACAATTTGTTAAGTTCCAAGAGCATAATATTTGGCAGGTATGGACATGATAGAGAAAATTTATATTAGTTTAGCAATAAGTCTATTCTAGGTTTAACATTCGTAATTTAAATTTAAAGAAATTAAATTTTGCTTCATCACGAGGCTTGATGAAGATATTTGCTATTTGTTTATCTGTAGACACATATTCTAAACAAATATCTTATTTTTCAACATGCTCCTTAATGAAATGGTACCTAATTTCAATATGCTGGGTCATGTTGTATGACACATGGTTTTTAGTAATTAAAATTGTAAGACCCCCCCCCCTCCCGGATCCCAAAACACGGCACGAAGAGGGAGTCTTATGCCCGGAACAGCCGCCTTGCGGTAGCATTAGCGTACGGGCTAACCTGTACCACAAGACGCCTATCCCGCCGGCTACAACAATATCAATAAATCATGCCAACCCAACCAAATAAATAAACATGAGAAGTCAAAATCCACACTAAGTATATAAAGTCCAAATACATCAATAAAGAGAAGCTAAAACATGCTTCTACAATATATCAGAGTACAGCTAGTCATTGCCCAAACGGGCTACATCAGAGTATCAAAAACTAACATCAGTAACAGACGGTATCGACGGCACCGTCACATCAGGCCCTGTCTCCCTGGCCTGGCTGTCCTGCTGCGTAGTCTGCGGCTGCTCTACCTACGGCGTGACCTCCTAAAATGGAAGACGTAGCAACCGTTAGTCGAAACGACTAAGTGGTTTCACATCCGCTCCCCCGGCGACTCCTCGGCACCGGGCGGAGAAAAGGAACAAGAGTATAGTATATGTAACAAGTAAGCAAGTAAAGGAAGTGCAAACAGGTGGCAGTAGTGTAAGAGAAACAGTATCATAATCAGCATTTATATAAGAGCTACAACTAGACTAGCAAGTATAAGAGCTACAACAGGAAAGTAACTTAACTTATAAGAATGCCCATACAAACTTATAAGTTAAGGATCGGGTTACATAAAGTAACTCATCGTATAAGAGTGCCCATACAAACTTATACGATGAGGATCTTGTTGTGCAATGATATGAAATGCTATGAATGCTATGCAATGACTCACCCATGCACACTCATGCAATTGCTATGTCGACACAGACTATAGTTCCCACTTTTCGAGCAGGTAGCTAACCTCTCAGGCATCAGCCGCCGTGGCCAGGCGGTGACAGTAGAACGGGCACTTCTACTACTAGGCGGGTATCACACTACTTCACCTAGGCCTCCGTACGCCTCAACGCTAAGAACACAACAGCGGAGCCCATGCGTACTATGGCCCAGCGGGGTCTTGGGTAGATGTGCACCAAGAACACAGCCCGAACTGGCCTTGTGTGACCCGGAAGGGGCCTCGGAAGAAAGCACGAGGACACAGCCCAACCGTCCACATGGTCGGAGGGGCCTCGGGAAGTGAACACCGAGGACACAGCCCAAACCGACCAAGTCTAACTGCCAACTCCCGCCGGTGTGACGACTGGCGAGCCCGTAGACCTGCCACACTATCCTTAACCCGGGATTACGACACCGCGTGTCGACTCACACCACATGCAATTTCACACCAACATCACATGGAAGGGGCCTCGGAAGCAAGCACGAGGGCACCGCCCAACCATCCATCCACACCTCATCTCAACACAACCAAAACAAGTGGCGGTCAACACCGCACTCACAAACTTACACAATACTACCCATAGGGAGACGACTCTCTAAGTATTGGACTACCAAATTCAATCCACTAATCAACATACACATGGCCATAGTTTAATCTTCTATATGTCTTTCCATATGAACTCTACATAAGACTTATATGATGCGTATATGTTATAATCTATCAACATCTTATCAATTCGATTCAATTAAACATAAAGGAAACCATCCAAATCTCAAGACAACTTGCAATAATAAATCAGTTGTATGCATTCTAAATAATAAACACCATCATTCAAAGTTCTTCGGTGATTAGCATCAATTATTTAATCTTGACAGAATTCCACCGACTCTTGTTGCACTTTATATAAAACCAGAATTCTAAGTGTATCACTAATCTGGACAGCAATTTCGACCGGAGATTCCCGAGGCTACAGGAATCCGGTGAAGTCGTGTAACCCCTCGTTGGAAAGATCTTTTCATGATCTACAACTTTCATATTCAGATCACAACCCAGATCTGACAATAACTTACTCGAAATCGGCTTCAAAGTTCACTGCGCACAGAACACAATTTCTGTGTACAGGAATTGCCGGACAGCAAACTCGATTTGGTTTTCCCGGGGCCACAGACATCACCTGAAGTCGTGCAACCACTCGTTGGAAAGGTATTTCCAAGGGCTTCAACTTTCATGTTAAGCCGGAAGCCTAGATCTGCCCATATCCTACATAAAAAGGGCCTAGAATATCGCTGCGCGCAGAATACAGATTCTGCGCGCATCTTAAAGGAAAATGAACGGCATCGGTTCATCTTTCTCGTCAAGGCGATCGTTCCTAAATCTTCCAGAAATATTCTCCTCCCTTATTCAACCTCAAAGGCCAAAACTCCTCACGAAACCATTCACCCATCATCGTATTGAAGAAAAGGGGAAGGGTTGAAGAGATCTAAAATCTAGGATTCAAATCCTAGCATGGCCAAACCTAGAAAACTTCTCCTCACCATCAAGTTCTCTTGAAACGATGTCTCTCCTAATTATCTAAGATCTAGCACCAAGGGAGAGGGTAGGAAACTCACGTTGGCTCCAGCGGTACCACCATTTCCGGCCATGGATCGCGTAGTTCTCCTTGGCGGCATCTTCTCTTTCGCGGCGATGGCGGATCTCCTTCGGTAAAACTTGCTCCTGCAGTTTTCCTCTCACCAGGAACTCTCACAGGAAATAGGGGAAGGAAATAAGGATGAAAAACGGCTAGGGTTTCTCTGCCCCTTATAAGCAAAATGTGACACGGGTAGGGACACGGCCGTGTCCGTACCCGTGTCCTGCTTCCGCGAAACGGCCGTGGCGGTTTCCATGTCGGTTCACTGTTTGACACGGGTCGGGACACGCCCGTGTCCCAACCCGTGTTCACATGACACGGCCGTGTGCCTGGCCGTGTCATCGGCCGTGTGCATCTTCAGTTACATCTCGACACTTCTCGTCGAGCTCAACTCGACGCACACGGGTAGGGACACGGCCGTGTCACTACCCGTGTCACCATCTCGACGACTCTCGACGATTCGACACGGCTCGTCGAGATCATCTCGACGCACACGGGTAGGGACACGGCCGTGTCACTACCCGTGTCATGATCTCGACGTCTCTCGACGATTCTCGACGATCTCGACACGCCTCGTCGAGATCGTCTCGACGCACACGGTAGGGACACGGCCGTGTCACTACCCGTGTCACTTCTCTCTACACTGATTTCTCCACTTCTCCACAAGTGCAGCCCAACTCCCTGCACTTCTCAGGACTTGAGTCAACCCTCCTGACTCAAAAACTCACACACTAGGGGCCTAGAGCGATTCGGGTCGTTACAAATCCTATAAACAAAATAAAAGATTTCGTCCCCGAAATCAGGCTTAGGCTGTGTGGAGAAAAGCTTAACAGGAAGTTTATTATATGTTTTTAAATAAGATTACCTTGGGCAAACAACTCCGGGTAGCGTTGCTGCATCAAATCTATTGGCTCCCAGGTGTACTCCTCCTTCCCATGATTCATCCATTGCACCTTCACTAAGGGTACACTTTTGCGGCGCAAAGTCCTTGTCTCGCTATCAACAATCCGCACCGGCTGTAGTCGCACAGACCTATCTGATGCTACTGCGCCATCAGTAGTGGGAATATACTGGTCGGGCCGCAACAGTGCTTTTCGAAGCGACGACACATGGAACACGTCGTGGAGATTTTTCTAGTTCTGGCGGTAACTCCAACCGATAGGCCAACGGGCCGATCCTTTCCAGTATAGTATAAGGCCCAACATACCTTGGGCTGAGCTTTTTCACTCCACGCACCCGCGACACTCCATGCATCGGCCGAATCTTAAGGAACACTTTTTCGCCCACCTGGAACTCCACCATCCGATGCTTTTTATTATAATATTTCGCCTGTCGACTTTGAGCCTCCAACATGCGATCCCGTATCAATCTGACCGCCGCATCAGTATCATCTATGTATTCGTTTCCCAATGCCTTCGGATCTTCATCTTGCACCCAAGACAAGGGAGTCCTGCACCTTCTTCCGTAAAGGGCTTCATGGGGCGCCATACCGATGCTTGCTTGATGACTATTGTTGTAGGAGAATTCCACCAGGGGCAAGAGTCTTTCCCATGGCTCTCCTCTGTCCAACACACATAGCCTCAACAAATCCTCCAGCGTTCTGATTGTCCGCTCTGACTGTCCGTCAGTCTGAGGATGAAAAGCGGTACTAAAGGTTAGGCGTGAGCCCAAATACGCCTGCACCGCCTTCCACTCATTTGATGTAAACCGACCATCCCTATCCGAAACAATCGTCTTGGGCACGCCATGATACCGTACAAATTGCTCCACAAAAAGGCGTACCAAAACATCCACGTGTGCTTCCTTCTTCATTGGAATGAACCGGGCCACCTTTGTCAGTCGATCCACAATAACCCACACCGAATCATTCCCAGAGCGGGAACGAGGTAACCCATGAACAAAGTCCATGGAGATATCCTCGAACTTCCATTCGGGGATGGGCAGCGACTGCAACATACCACCGGGACTCCTGCATTCAGCCTTCACTCTTTGACACGCTTCGCAATGGGTAACATAGTAGCGAACATCCTTCTTCATTCCCGGCCAACACATGGTCTTCCGCAGTCCGGCATACATCTTAGCAATACCCGGATGCACTGAATATTGAGAGGAATGCGCCTCTCTCAATATATCTTCCCGAATTTTGCCGCCCTTGGGAATATAAAGTCGGCCACGAAAATAAACGAGGCCGTCTTTGAGTGTGTACTCATCGGTGGTCCTATCTTCAATTGCCTTGATTGCCGGGGCCAAGGACGCATCCATTCCTTGCTCCACCCGAATCCGATCTCGGATATCACAAATTATGCTCATGTTGGCCAATACTCCGCATACTCTGCTGAGGGATCCTTGAATACTAGAGTAATTTCCATCTCCTCGATCATCCGAGCCAACTCCATACTCTTCAGCCGCGACTCTGGGCTAGAGCCTGGCACTTTTCTACTCAAGGCATCGGCTACCGAGTTCGCTTTCCCGGGGTGGTAGTTCATGGTGAACTCATAGTCGCATAGAAATTCCAACCACCGCCGTTGTCTCAGGTTCAACTCCTTCTGAGTGTGAACATACTTCAAGTTTTTGTGATCGGAAAAGATCTCGCAGTGGACGCCATATAAATAATGCCTCCAGACCTTCAAAGCGAACACCACTGCTCCCACTCCAAATCATGAACCGGGTAATTGCTTTCATGTTTCTTTAACTGCCTTGAAGCATAAGCGATCACATGCCCGTGCTGCATCAGCACCGCTCCCATCCCTTGATATGATGCGTCCGTGTAAACTTGAAATCCTTCCTTCCCAGACGGAAGTGCAAGGATGGGGGCGGAGGTAAGCCTATCCTTCAACTCTTGAAATGCTGCTTCACATTTAGGTGTCCACTCAAATGGCACACCCTTCTTCGTCAAGGAGGTAAGAGGAAGGGCAATCTTGGAGAATCCTTTCACGAACTTGCGGTAGTAGCCAGCAAGTCCAAGAAAGCTTCGTACATCGGCCGCCGACTTCAAGGGCGACCACTCCTTCACGGCCCGCACCTTAGCTGGGTCCATAGCTAATCCTGCTCCACTGATCACATGCCCCAAGAAGGCAACCTCCTTAAGCCAGAATTCACACTTGCTAAACTTGGCATACAAGGCGTGCTCCTTTAATTTCTTCAAAACTAGGGTCAGGTGCTCGACATGCTCCTCCTCCGTCTTTGAGTAGACTAAGATGTCGTCGATGAAAACGATGACGAAGATGTCCAAGTATGGTTCGAACACCTTGTTCATCAGGCTCATGAAGGCCGAAGGTGCATTCGTGAGCCCAAACGGCATTACTGTGAACTCATACAAACCATATCTCGAACTGAAGGCTGTTTTTTGAATATCCCCCTCTTGTATCCTCAACTGATAGTATCCAGAGCGCAAGTCTAGTTTAGAGAACCAATGCGCTCCCACTAATTGATCGAACAACTCGTCGATCCGAGGTAGCGGATAAGTGTTCCGCACCGTTAATCGATTGAGTTCCCGATAATCTATGCACAATCGCAGGGTTCCATCCTTCTTCTTTACGAACAATACGGGGGCACCCCATGGTGATGAACTGGGGCGAACGAACCCTGAATCTACTAGTTCTTGTAGTTGAACTCTAACTCCGCGAGTTCTTTCGGGGCCATTCTGTACGGAGTCTTAGATACAGGCTTGGCACCTGGTACTAAATTAATCTGAAAATCGACCTCTCTATGCGGTGGTAATCCTGGTAGCTTCTCAGGAAATACCTCGGGAAAATCCCGCACAACCCGTACATCCTTTAATTCCAACGCTTCCTCCTTCAACTCGAACCAGATCATGAAGACCTCGTCCCCCTTCATATGAGCTTTTACAACCTGGACGGAAGATAACATCATGCGAGGAGCGAAGCCAATACCTTGGAAGATGACGTCAGAGTCTCCATGTCTCAAATAGATCCGCTTCTCTGCGCAGTCGATCCTTGCGAAGTGCCAATCGAGCCATGCCATGCCCAAAATGATGTCGAACTCCGGCATTCTCAGAACCGTGGCCGGTGTATCAAAGGCTTTCCCATCAATAAATAACTCCAACTCGCACTTGGCGGTCGCGATCATCTCCGAGCCGTCCGAAGGCGTACACGTCGGGCTATTCCCGTGAAGTAATGAACATCACCCACGTCTTTTATGAACTCTTCGGACATAAAAGAGTGTGAGGCACCGGTATCAAACAGCGCATAGGCCGTCTTCCCGCCAATAATCACGGTGCCTAAGTGTCAACGACCAAAACTTATTGCTAGTGTCTAATAAGTTCTATTCAATTCGTGTTAAACCATGCAGATATGTAAATTAATTAAATCATACCTGCAATCACATCTTGTGGGTTCCGTTCCTGCGCCATGTCAAGCGCGTACACCTGATCCCGGACCGGTCCGGGGTTTCCTCTTGGCGGTCCTCGTCCTCGACCACGCATATATCCCCGTCCTCGTGGAGCTGGTGGAGGGAGAGCAGGAGGGAGAGCAGGAGGGAGAGCAGGAGGGACGTTCCCATATAGCTATGGGCAAAAACGTCGGATGTGGCCCGGCTGGTTGCATTCGAAGCACACCAGACCACGACGCCCTTCAGGTTGTTGAAATCGCTGAGGCTGTGGGGGTGGAGGCAACGCAGGCGGCTGCGGAACTGGATGCTCCACCCTATAGTTTCGGTGGACACGCCCTCCACCTCTTTGATAACCTCTTCCTCCTCTGAAGTCCCGTCTCCTTCTATTACTTGGGCTGGCTTCCATCACGTCCTCCACAGGCCTCTTACTACATCCCATGTGGTCCGCCTCCAATCTTTTCGCCATATCAATGATCTCCGCCAAGCTACCATCCGCTATAAACAAAAGGAACTGCCTTAGGGGATCTCGCAGCCCTTTATAGAAGCGCTTGGCATAACCTCTGTCATCCAACTCATAAGAGTCCGCAAACCTTGCGAGATGCTGGAATTCCCGCTGGTATTCTGTAACCGACTTTGATCCCTGCTTTAGTAGAAGGAACCTCTGCTCAAGCTCATCTCGGGCCGATGTAGGGATAAAGTGCTCCAAGAAACCTCCGAGAATTCACTCCAACTTATCTCTGTGTAGATCCGGCCTTGGAAGGTAGAGCCCATGAGGGACTTCCACCACCTCTTCGCATGTAAGTCCAAGACAGACACTGCCAATGTTACTGCCATGTTGGCCGGCAACGGATTCCAGCCAACAACTCTTGTATCGTGTCTAGCCATTCCTCTGTACGTACGGCTGACTCCGTCCCAAGGTAGACGGGAGGGGAGAGAGCCCGAAAGGTGCTCAGCCAGTTGGAGCTCGGGGCCTGTTGTTGCACCGGAGCCTGCTGTGCCTTAAAAGCATCAAGAATGGCGGTGAGTGTTTGCCCCAACTCAGACTGTTGGAACTGAGTGGGTATGGGAGGGGTAGGAGTACCCCTCATCGGCTCAACATGCAGTGGAACCTACATGTACACGACAAATTTGTGGTCAGGTTGGCTAATCGTAGGGTCAAAGTTGGACAAACTTAATGTGAATTACATATGGGCACACCACTGCTTCCGCTAAGTCAGTTTGTCCCCAAACTGACTAACCAAACGGGGGTGGCACCATTGTTGAATGACTTCGTAGTTAAGGATCGTGGCAAACTGATACCATTTGTAAGACCCCCCCCCCCCCTCCCGGATCCCAAAACACGGCACGAAGAGGGAGTCTTATGCCCGGAACAGCCGCCTTGCGGTAGCATTAGCGTACGGGCTAACCTGTACCACAAGACGCCTATCCCGCCGGCTACAACAATATCAATAAATCATGCCAACCCAACCAAATAAATAAACATGAGAAGTCAAAATCCACACTAAGTATATAAAGTCCAAATACATCAATAAAGAGAAGCTAAAACATGCTTCTACAATATATCAGAGTACAGCTAGTCATTGCCCAAACGGGCTACATCAGAGTATCAAAAACTAACATCAGTAACAGACGGTATCGACGGCACCGTCACATCAGGCCCTGTCTCCCTGGCCTGGCTGTCCTGCTGCGTAGTCTGCGGCTGCTCTACCTGCGGCGTGACCTCCTAAAATGGAAGACGTAGCAACCGTTAGTCGAAACGACTAAGTGGTTTCACATCCGCTCCCCCGGCGACTCCTCGGCACCGGGCGGAGAAAGGAACAAGAGTATAGTATATGTAACAAGTAAGCAAGTAAAGGAAGTGCAAACAGGTGGCAGTAGTGTAAGAGAAACAGTATCATAATCAGCATTTATATAAGAGCTACAACTAGACTAGCAAGTATAAGAGCTACAACAGGAAAGTAACTTAACTTATAAGAATGCCCATACAAACTTATAAGTTAAGGATCGGGTTACATAAAGTAACTCATCGTATAAGAGTGCCCATACAAACTTATACGATGAGGATCTTGTTGTGCAATGATATGAAATGCTATGAATGCTATGCAATGACTCACCCATGCACACTCATGCAATTGCTATGTCGACACAGACTATAGTTCCCACTTTTCGAGCAGGTAGCTAACCTCTCAGGCATCAGCCGCCGTGGCCAGGCGGTGACAGTAGAACGGGCACTTCTACTACTAGGCGGGTATCACACTACTTCACCTAGGCCTCCGTACGCCTCAATGCTAAGAACACAACAGCGGAGCCCATGCGTACTATGGCCCAGCGGGGTCTTGGGTAGATGTGCACCAAGAACACAGCCCGAACTGGCCTTGTGTGACCCGGAAGGGGCCTCGGAAGAAAGCACGAGGACACAGCCCAACCGTCCACATGGTCGGAGGGGCCTCGGGAAGTGAACACCGAGGACACAGCCCAAACCGACCAAGTCTAACTGCCAACTCCCGTCGGTGTGACGACTGGCGAGCCCGTAGACCTGCCACACTATCCTTAACCCGGGATTACGACACCGCGTGTCGACTCACACCACATGCAATTTCACACCAACATCACATGGAAGGGGCCTCGGAAGCAAGCACGAGGGCACCGCCCAACCATCCATCCACACCTCATCTCAACACAACCAAAACAAGTGGCGGTCAACACCGCACTCACAAACTTACACAATACTACCCATAGGGAGACGACTCTCTAAGTATTGGACTACCAAATTCAATCCACTAATCAACATACACATGGCCATAGTTTAATCTTCTATATGTCTTTCCATATGAACTCTACATAAGACTTATATGATGCGTATATGTTATAATCTATCAACATCTTATCAATTCGATTCAATTAAACATAAAGGAAACCATCCAAATCTCAAGACAACTTGCAATAATAAATCAGTTGTATGCATTCTAAATAATAAACACCATCATTCAAAGTTCTTCGGTGATTAGCATCAATTATTTAATCTTGACAGAATTCCACCGACTCTTGTTGCACTTTATATAAACCAGAATTCTAAGTGTATCACTAATCTGGACAGCAATTTCGACCGGAGATTCCCGAGGCTACAGGAATCCGGTGAAGTCGTGTAACCCCTCGTTGGAAAGATCTTTTCATGATCTACAACTTTCATATTCAGATCACAACCCAGATCTGACAATAACTTACTCGAAATCGGCTTCAAAGTTCACTGCGCACAGAACACAATTTCTGTGTACAGGAATTGCCGGACAGCAAACTCGATTTGGTTTTCCCGGGGCCACAGACATCACCTGAAGTCGTGCAACCACTCGTTGGAAAGGTATTTCCAAGGGCTTCAACTTTCATGTTAAGCCGGAAGCCTAGATCTGCCCATATCCTACATAAAAAGGGCCTAGAAGATCGCTGCGCGCAGAATACAGATTCTGCGCGCATCTTAAAGGAAAATGAACGGCATCGGTTCGTCTTCCTCGTCAAGGCGATCGTTCCTAAATCTTCCAGAAATATTCTCCTCCCTTATTCAACCTCAAAGGCCAAAACTCCTCACGAAACCATTCACCCATCATCGTATTGAAGAAAGGGGAAGGGTTGAAGAGATCTAAAATCTAGGATTCAAATCCTAGCATGACCAAACCTAGAAACTTCTCCTCACCATCAAGTTCTCTTGAACCGATGTCTCTCCTAATTATCTAAGATCTAGCACCAAGGGAGAGGGTAGGAAACTCACGTTGGCTCCAGCGGTACCACCATTTCCGGCCATGGATCGCGTAGTTCTCCTTGGCGGCATCTTCTCTTTCGCGGCGATGGCGGATCTCCTTCGGTAAAACTTGCTCCTGCAGTTTTCCTCTCACCAGGAACTCTCACAGGAAATAGGGGAAGGAAATAAGGATGAACACGGCTAGGGTTTCTCTGCCCCTTATAAGCAAAATGTGACACGGGTAGGGACACGGCCGTGTCCGTACCCGTGTCCTGCTTCCGCGAAACGGCCGTGGCGGTTTCCATGTCGGTTCACTGTTTGACACGGGTCGGGACACGCCCGTGTCCCAACCCGTGTTCACATGACACGGCCGTGTGCCTGGCCGTGTCATCGGCCGTGTGCATCTTCAGTTACATCTCGACACTTCTCGTCGAGCTCAACTCGACGCACACGGGTAGGGACACGGCCGTGTCACTACCCGTGTCACCATCTCGACGACTCTCGACGATTCGACACGGCTCGTCGAGATCATCTCGACGCACACGGGTAGGGACACGGCCGTGTCACTACCCGTGTCATGATCTCGACGTCTCTCGACGATCTCGACACGCCTCGTCGAGATCGTCTCGACGCACACGGGTAGGGACACGGCCGTGTCACTACCCGTGTCACTTCTCTCTACACTGATTTCTCCACTTCTCCACAAGTGCAGCCCAACTCCCTGCACTTCTCAGGACTTGAGTCAACCCTCCTGACTCAAAAACTCACACACTAGGGGCCTAGAGCGATTCGGGTCGTTACAAAAATTGTGCTTGAAGAGTCACAATACATTGTAGTCTTGTTAATCTTGATATCATAGTCCTCTAGCTGATGTTGGATCCATATCAACTGAGCACAACAACTAACATCTGAGATATATTCAGATTTAGTTGTGGAGAATGTTACACTTATTTGCTTTTTACCGCTCCATGATATCAATCTCTTCACCAAGAATTGGCATGTTCCCGATGTGCATTTTCTATCTTCTTTACAATCAGCAAAATCTGCATCTGAATACCCAGTCAATTCAAAATCATTATTCATAGGATACCATAGGACAAGATTTGGTCCAAAAACTGAGTCTTTTGATAATGACACTCTTAGAACCAAGAATGAATCTTTTGAAAAGGGAATCTTAAAATTATTTACAGTTACAAAGTGAGATAGAGTGAGAAGGTGAAGAAGAAAGAAGAAGATAATTCTTCTAAGTTGAATTCTCTTTCAACAGATTTCTAAGAACTCTTTTGGCACTAAGTGTTCTGGATCTTCTTGATTGATGAATACTTGTTACGAAAAAGATGCAAGAATTATATGCTCTTGATCAAATATATTTCTGACTGTTCTCTCAGAGTTTCTTGTTCCTGTTGTAGCAGCAGAGAGGAGAAGGAGAAGAAGAAGAAGTCTCTATAGTTTTTCAATCTCAATTCTCTGTATTTTGTATTTTGTATATTGTGTTGTGTATTATATCTCATTTTCTTCTTAATTATTAGTATTTTAAACCCTTGGAGAATTTTGAAATTCCTCTATTAGGAAAATTGTCTTTAGAAGGCATAAGATAATATTTTTCTATATTTGTTTTCATGAATTACGCCGACCTCTTCACAACTCTTCCATGTATATTCAGGATTTCTGTAGAGAATTCTTCCCTTAATCATTCTTCTAAAAAGTTTTGAGGATTCAAAAAGAATTCCATAGTAATTATCTTCAAATAACTATGGACAAATTCTCAATTTTTCATTCTGGATTGCATTCGATGCTACATCTACTTCTAGTAGAAGGTGCGTCGAGACCTTCTTTTAAAGTAGAGTTATGTCGACCTGATCAAATACTCGATGGTGCATCGATATCTTATAGACGTATGCATCGTCTTCTGCTTTGGAATGGCTTTGACTTAACTTCTAAAGTTGAACTGACTTCCACTCGAAGGTACGTCGTCTTCTAGACGACTGTGCATCAATTACTATTCGATGCAACCGTGCCTTAAAAGATTTCCCTTCTCTATTTCAACTTGTCTTTTTCATGTCTTTGACTAAACTGACATCCTAAGACTTTTATGAACATATTACCCTCTTTGTGCACCTGGGTAATAATCCTAGGGAGTAAAACCACTTATAATTAATTTGTTAAGTTAAATTAATAGGGCCTTTCCCAACATATACCCCTGCTCTAGCAACTCTTGCAACTGAACAATTAGCTCAGCCAGTTCCTTCAGTGCCATATTAAATAGAGGACGCGACACCGGCTTTGCACAAGGTATTAAATCTATCATGAAGTCGATTTCTCGCTGAAGGGGTGCCCCCGAAAGCTTATCGGTAAACACATATTCAAACTCTGCCATCACTGACACTTCTCTAATTGCTAACTTCATTGGAATGAGTCTCAAACAAAGCTATGAATGACTTGCTTCGTTGGTTTACTGTATGTAACATTTGCATGTTGGAAATTAAGGAGCAAGCCACTCTGCTTATGCCCTCGACATTGACCTCTGCTCGACTCTCGCTTCTCATGATCACCACCTTCATCAAGCAGCCAATATGATGAAGATTTTATAGTTTGAAAATAATTCAAACTAATATCCTGAAATAGACAAGTATATCTATCAAACTATAGTATACAATACGTCGTATTAGACTTGGGGCACGCTGAGTACTCTTACTTCAAAGAACTAACTATTATCATATTAACTCAATTTTTGGGTTGGGTTTGCAAAAAGAAAAGTGCAATTTTTAAAGGATGATTTAAAAATTTATAATAAAGACTAGCACACGATCTTGAATCACCTCGAAAAGAAACAATCAAAATAAATAAACTTCTACTCACTTAAATGACGATGCTTAGACCGTGGAGGTTCCCGTAATATGAGCGCATCTTTATCAAGGAATACACCCACCTGAGTTTAGGTAGTTCGGCCGAACTCTCATCCTAATCGAATTTCCTAAAACTCGCCTTAAGTAGTAAACTCCACTATTGGATTTGACTCCAATCCGAGATATTTACGTCATCCTCTCTCGAGGGTTGCATTCATCTTCGTTTACTCATGAGCGATCGATCTGAATTCAAAATAAATCGGGGGTAAATCTTAAACATTCGTTAAAAGCGAGTAGAAAACAAGTTAGAATGAGAAGTGTTGAAACCAAAAACTTGGTCTATGTGGAGTTCGGGGTCCCAAAAGAGGGGTGACCTCACACCTACTACACTCGGGGGAACGTCACAGACCAAAGACTTAGGAAACTAGGAATAGACCCTCGACTCTAGCGTGGAGGTCCCACCTCACACCCGGAAGGCCTTTGAGGTCTCCCCCTCCCTAGCCAATGCTGAGCTAGGTGCCTTGGAGGAAGAAAGCAAGGGGGTTCAAGTGGCTAAGAAGTAATCCTCTCCAAGTCACCCCTGAGGGTCTATTTATAGTTTTCTGGGAATGACCTGCAAATAACCAATATCCGCTGCTCTGAAATTACTGAAATGCCCCAAAATTGGTCTGCCAACAGCCAAATCCCGCTATTCTAAACAGCTAAATGCAGTCCACCAGGGGAAGCCCCTCGAGCCAGGGGAGCAGGCGGCAAGGGGCGAGCTCGGCGGCCTGGGGTAAGCTCGGCGGCCTGGGGTGAGCTCGGCGGCCTGGAGTGAGCTCGGCGGCCTGGGGTGAGCTCGGCGGCCTGGGGTGACCTCGGCGGCCTGGGTTGAGCTCGGCGGCCTGGGGTGACCTCGACGGCCTAGGGTGAGCTCGGCGGCCTGTGGTGAGCTCGGCGGCCTGGGGTGATCTCGACGGCCTGGGGTGAGCTCGGCGGCCTGGGGTGAGCTCGGCGGCCTGGGGTCCCACCTCACAATTTTTAAAGAATGATTTAAAAATTTATAATAAAGACTAGCACACGATCTTGAATCACCTCGAAAAGAAACAATCAAAATAAATAAACTTCTACTCACTTAAAGAGGGGTGACCTCACACCTACTACACTCGGGGGAACGTCACGGACCAAAGACTTAGGAAACTAGGAATAGACCCTAGGCTCTAGCGTGGAGGTCCCACCTCACACCCGGAAGACCTTTGAGGTCTCCCCCTCCCTAGCCAATGCTGAGCTAGGTGCCTTGGAGGAAGAAAGCAAGGGGGTTCAAGTGGCTAAGAAGTAATCCTCTCCAAGTCACCCCTGAGGGTCTATTTATAGTTTTCTGGGAATGACTTGCAAATAACCAATATCCGCTGCTCTGAAATTACTGAAATGCCCCAAAATTGGTCTGCCAACAGCCAAATCCCGCTATTCTAAACAGCTAAATGCAGTCCACCAGGGGAAGTCCCTCGAGCCAGGGGAGCAGGCGGCAAGGGGTGAGCTCGGCGGCCTGGGGGGTGGCCTGGGGTGAGCTCGGCGGCCTGGGGTGAGCTCGGCGGCCTGGGGTGAGCTCGGCGGCCTGGGGTGAGCTCGGCGGCCTGGGGGAGCTCGGCGGCCTGGGGTGAGCTCGGCGGCCTGGGGTGAGCTCGGCGGCCTGGGGGAGCTCGGCGGCCTGGGGTGAGCTCGGCGGCCTGGGGTGAGCTCGGCGCCCTGGGGTGAGCTCGGCGGCCTGGGGTGAGCTCGGCGTCCTGGGGTGACCTCGGCGGCCTGGGGTGACCTCGACGGCCTGGGGTGAGCTCGGCGGCCTGGGGTGAGCTCGGCGGCCTGGGGTGAGCTCGGCGGCCTGGGGTGACCTCGGCGGCTTGGGGGAGACCCCTCAAAGGGGTCGGGGGGGGGGGGGGGAGACAAATATCTCATTCCCCCTACTAGTATATTTCCAAGGCCAAGCCAAAATTGGCCACCAAGAGTGCAAAATTTCTCAAAAGCTTAAAAAACATAAAGCTGGTCCTGCGCCTGCCGAGGGGACCCTACTCTGCGAATACGGGGTTGTACAGGAAGATCATTTCGTTCCTCGGTTCATCTTGATCGAGTGCTAATAGAGATTCAGCTACTCATTATGGAGGGGGAAACAAAATAAAAGATAGGAAATTGCATGATTAAAAATAAGAGAAGATAAAAGATGACAAATGCAATTTTTATTTTATAACAAAAGAGTACACCAGTAAAGAAAAATTACAACACATATAACGTGGAATTAAAATTTCAAAGAAGGAAATATAAAAACAAGCAACAAAACACTCTAAAGCTCTTTGAAACTCTCCTTATTCTTCTCAAAAATTATCCCATCTTGTGTTGTCTTCCCTCCCTTTTATATATGTTGAAGTGGTTCTAGAACCATCCAAAAGAGCTAAGGCAAGGGGATGAATCTAGATATGAGAGAAAATGATGGCTCCAAGGGGGAAGGAATGTGTCTTCTCATGATCAAGAGGGGTGATGAATGTGGGCATCCATATGAAGAGTTCATATGCATGGGGGATGTATATATGACAGCCATAATTAAAGGTTTGATGGTGCATGAATTGGAGGTGGGCCATATTAATTAAATATTGCTTAAGTAAAGGGAAAGATTAGGTGGCAAGTTTGTTTGGGGAGAGAGCAGCTTATGGGGAGTGGATTATTATGTGCTTGCATTTAAATCATTAAGATAAGTAGGAGTGAATGAAATTCATGTGGATGGGAATGTATAGGGAGGTTCGGGTAGCAGCTATAGGAAATGAAAGTTGCGGGCATGCATTTGATGGTGCGACTTCATGGACTTTGGTTGGCGTTGTTGATCTTGTAAAGAATGGACTTGATTGTGGTTGTGCATGAGCTCCACGAAATCATTACGCCGCGAGCTTTTCTTGATATAGCGATGGGGGTTGCATGAGGTTCACTTGATGGGTTCGGCCAATGCGATGACGTTCGCAAAACGTCATAAATAAAACTCAAGTTAAGGAGCATAAAAAACAATGATCTGATTTATAAAAAAAACTATTTAAAGAGCAAATTACTATATAATTATGAAAAAATATATATACTTTTATATATGAAAATTAATATTTTTGTGCTAATAATTTAAGTCAAATTAAGAGTTATCACAATATTAGCTTGTTGCTCATCAAGCTAATTCATCCCCAAAATCACATCGAATTCTGCTAGTGGTAGGATTTCCGCCACCAACTCGAAGTCAGATTCACCTATTCTCAACCAAATATACCCCTTTTTCTCGGTGGTCATGAGAGACATGTTTGGCATTCACACACTCAACTCTAACTCCACCTCAAATGGATCGACACCAATTCTCCGAACAAAAACCCTTGCGTCGCTGAGTTCGGTTCATGTATCTCTCAAATGTTCGATTAGCCTCAATCAGCTTATTAAAACTTGCATTCTTCAAGGCTATGAGTGGATGACTCGGGTTATCTCTCAACCCTTCATAGAAGAGGTTATCCCTCTCCTCACCATCAGCCATGGTCGTCCCCACATAACAACCCAAACGAGTGAACTCTTGCAGATACTCGTCTACCTTCATGTCGTGTTGCACTAAACACGGAAACTTCCTTTGAAGTTCTAACCTCGTCAATAATGGGATATAATGCTTCAAGAAAGTGCTCTTGAAATCTCCCATAGACGCGATGCGTCCAGGGAACTGTCGGTCGCTCTGACTTACACACCACAACTTCGCGTCACCCTCCAACATGAAGGCCGCAAATTGGGACTACTTATCCTCGGGGTTTTCTGACACTTTTAGGAGTTTCTGAATCCTAGCCAACCAATCCTCTGCATTCGTCAGTGTGCCGAATCCCTTGAATGTAGGAGGATGAAAACTCAAAAAAAAATCTTCATTTGACGATCTCCTTGCCCAATCACACTCTCTGTTAACGGCTCTGCATGCCCTTGTGCTCCATCTGCTGTGGCAGGCATCATAATTGGGGTAATACGCATCGTAACCTGTGCGGTCAGTGTTTCGACTCTTTGCACTCTGACCGCTTGGGCCGTCATCATTGCTTCTGCTAGCTTGCGACAGAAATCTGTTAGGGACACTCATATTAATGAGTCCTAGGACAGTAGCACTACTTGTCGAACGGTCCTCTTGCATCCTTGATGTCCCCACTTTGTCACGACCACCCTAGTATAAGCAAGATTTGAACACATGGACACTTATGGTTCCAAAGATCACTCTTATGTAGAGAACTCCTTTACACAATCCAATTACACTAAATCGTTCACTGCTTGTCTAGAACGCATAAACCTAGATTTTATACTAAATTGTAATGCCTCCCTTGCAACAACCATATAATAAGGGTCCGGCCAGGATCACACAACATAGATTTGCCACAGCTTTAGTATTATAAAATGATAAAAGAGCCGTTCCCCTCACAAACACAAGTATACACATAGCGGAAACAACTTAATGAAATACCTAGAAATTGTCCACATTTATATATGAGAAATTCGGCCTTATGGCCAACAAAAAAAGTAGCAAAACTCCTAATCTAACTCGACATGCAAGCCAAAACAATAGCAGGATAAAAGTAAAATAAGAGGAGGAACACTTCATGAAGCTTACGACTTTTTGGCCGGCGAGCTAGCTCCAACTTGAAATCCTTGCCCTGAAACCAACACAAAAGATGAACAACAAGGGTCAGTCGGGGCTGACCATAACTATGTAACAACACCTCTCCTTCTGAACGACCCAACGGACCCTGGGGAACTACATCACCCTGCAAATCAACACTTCGTATGCAAATGAAATAAAACATATAAACTTGCATAAACATCTAATGATCTATATTCCACAAGCATCAAACACATTTCTATGTTGAGCAAGAAGTAAAAGGGTAATCAATACAGCATGTATGCAACACGAGTTTCACCCAAGGCACCCTATCATGTATATGAGACTAGAACATCATCATATCACAACAACATCGGGGTACTTACACCCCTAACGACATACCAACTGATTATAAGAACTCTAGTTGAGATCCACCCTCACATGGATAGTCCCACCATTAGGCATGCACATCATCTTAGTCGTTCTTGTCAGTCGCATCAAGCCATCTTAACCAATTCTAAGAATCCTAGCTTAAACCCCACCCGCATATGCTCACACCATCGGGCTTGACCATAAGCATAGTCGTTCTCGTCAGTTTCACCAGGTCATTGCAACCGATTCTAAGAACTCTAGCTTAGACCCCACCCGTACATGAATACTCACACCATCGGGCTTGTCCATAAGCAATCATTCTCGTCAGTTTCACATAAAGGGACTTCTGTCATCATGACACCCTCCACACTTGAATTTTCATATCACGAGGCCAGTCAACCGATCATAGAGACAAAACTACATCTTAGCATACAAATGAACATCACAATCCACCCAACCAACCACTACGCACATTCCTCACTCTGAAATATACATTCAGTATCCTAAAAAAAATTTGTCTTTTAACGACATTTTCGCCGCAATCGCATTTCTAGCACAAACACTAAATACACGTCAAACAACATCATTGAATCGGGCCACCGACCATGGGTTTGACTTCACCCACCAAACCTAATCCGCTAACAAAACTGATCTCTAATGCAATCATGTCAGAGACGGACTCAATCGACCCAGTGGTTCTTCTATAACCAAGACGAACCAAATCCCTCTCATTTGAGGAATTCGGTGTCAAAAATGCAGAAAAAGAAAGCATGAAAACACAAGATGTCATGCATGCATTCTAAGACTGGGAAGAGAAATGTTGTTACCTTATGAAATTTTCTACTTGCCATGAAAAGCATGAAATGCACAGATGAAAAAGAGCGCCTTCAAGCCATCTCCTCGCTGCCGGTCTTAGATCGATGATTGGAACTCCGAAGCTCCTTCAATGGTGAAATCTCCACCTTCCTCCGCTCTCTCTCGCTCACCGTAGCCGCAAACTCATGTTGAGTTAGAAAATGAAGAAAGAAGGGCTCTCGTAGTTTTAGGGTTCAAAGGCGAGTCGATCTAGGCCCTTAGATCAAGATCCAAAGTGATCCAAAGACCGAAATCGCAAATTAATAAATATGGGTCCGCCAGCTACCATGCGACGGTAGAGGTTATCGCGCCGCAATAATGCTAGTCAACATATCCCGCCGACAAACCACTCTCGCCAACATAGCCCACATCGACTCAACCAGGAAAACAAGCTGCCGTGCATCGGTAGAGGCTACCGCGTCGCGGTATCTCTAGTCGACATATTCCCATCGAAACATCTCTCGTCGACACAACCCATGTCGACTTAACCAGCCAAAAAGGCTACCGTCGGCGGTAACTCCTGCTGCGCCGGCTTAGCTTTCAGATACCGCTTGTCTTGGTATTTCGGTTTCTAAACCATGAAAAATAGGATTTTACACAGCTGGTCTGCCAGAGCTGGTTCATTTCAAGTACAAAAT
Organism: Platanthera guangdongensis; assembly: GCA_039583875.1. Taxonomy (NCBI): domain Eukaryota; kingdom Viridiplantae; phylum Streptophyta; class Magnoliopsida; order Asparagales; family Orchidaceae; genus Platanthera; species Platanthera guangdongensis. The sequence continues at coordinate 144,315,220 of CM077164.1, forward strand.
GGCCTCAATTCAATTATGATGCATTTCCACTCAAAAATTAATTAATAAAAAGGAGTAAGCAGTCATTGCTAAAACTTAATCCCAAAACTGATGAATCAGATGAACATATCCTATTGCAAGAACTTACAATGAAAGCTTGCAGGAATGTCAATTCATGTCATCAAGATTGCTTCACTCGCTACAAATATTAATTCAAAATACATGAGAATTAATGTCAAGCCAACAAACACATCAAGCTCTCTCTAACCACCACAAGCAGATAAAACATAGCTAATCAGAATCATCGGATAAAGTGGAAGTTTCCGATTGCCGAACACTTCTCATCGGGGCACGGGTCCTATGATTTGCCGAGTCTTCACCCTCGTAAAATATTACATGGGCTTTGGAAAGCCTCTCCTCTAGCACCTCTGTACTGAACTCGTCGCTTCCTCCAAGTTCGTCAAAACCGACCTGGAATCAATTCATTTCAGATTAATAAGAAAGAAGGGGATTATACCAATGAATCGTTTGCTATTCATTACCACATAATCGTCAACTTTGGCATTTTTCACAAGAGCAAGTGTTGGAAGCACCATCACCCTAAGCCTCTCTGTGAGAAATGGGCTTTTCTCTGCATGAACTTTGACAAACCGTGTCTCTATATGCTGCTTTGCAAGAATACTCAGGTGTTTATCTATTACCTGCATGACATATGCAAGACGTGACTCATTATCATGAAACAAGGAAAAATGTAATATTAACGGATTATGGAAAAGCTTTAACAAATCAAAAGCTAACTCAAACAATAACTTCAGATTCAAACGGCTTTTAACAGCTCAAGGTGGAATCAAGTAGATTCACGAGAAAACATAAGAAACAAAATGTTACAAATGCTTGAATAACTGAGACTTGGACTCTGTTTGGTACAGTTGTGGTGGTCGTGAACGCATGATAGAAATTGCCATCATGAACACAGAGATGGGAAAATATGGTCATGACCTTGTAGACTCTTTGGATGAATTTTATTTTCAGTGAACTTACAAACCAAAAAGAATTTTACTGTTTGGTAACATGGCGGTGCGATGGCAGTTTAAATTAAAATAACTACACTACTATGCAACATAGAGGCCGAGAATTAATTTGGTTGCGTATTAAATAGAAAAAAAATCACCGGAAAAAAAGCTGATTTAAGATTTTGGTTTGTGTAACATTTGCCTTATTAAATAAATTGTTTAAAAGAATCTACATATAATGATAATATAAAATAATTGACGCAACAATCAGCATGCATGAAACGTGTAGCCTTGATTGGGAAGACAGGGCAAACAGAATTAATGTTAATGGAATAGAACCTCAGAACGTAAAAATAGGAAACTCAACCTCAATATAGGATCCATGGTCCACTTTTTTTTTAAAAAAACAGTATTTAGAGATTTGGTAGTCGCAATCAAAGCTACTCAAAGATCCTCTAAAGTATGCTACTATGCTTGCGTTGTTTGTGAACGGCACAACAAATCCTCCATCCCAAAAAAAAAAAACAAAAATCTCTTTAGAATAACGCAACCATAGTTCTTTCTAATCAACCAAATGTCCCAGTGTTTTTTTTCTTCAAGTGATTAGAAAAAATTTCTATATGAAATTAGCAAAATACTATTATTCTTCTCCATAAATTATAAATACTTATTTCTAATCACTTAAAGACAAATTGTCTAATTCGGCATGAGGCTTAAATACATTTAAAAATGCAAATCTTACGGGTCCTATTTTATAAAATCAATATAAAAAAGACAAACACTGTAATTACATAAGAAACTAGAAGTTAATAGACTAAGATAAAACTTAAGTTGATTCTATGAACTGAAAACACATCATTAAGTGGTGAAAACATGGGTATAAAATGATACGGATTATCAGCGACCAGAAAGAGACCACTCCCAACCTGACTTCTCAGGTTACAATCGAGATCCCGATAAAAGTATATTGGGGGACCAAAATGATCCACAGTCTACCAGGCCCATAAGGGATTGCTATCACTTGCCTAATAGCTGTAAAACTAGCTTGCTTAATAAAGCATGGGGAAATCAAATCTGTTGTGTGTTATTGTTGATCGGACTTTGGAAGGCTATAAAAGGATTGGTTGCATGGAGGATGTGCAAATGGATTGATATATCAGGCTAAGAGAAGTCTTTGCATCCAAAATTTAGTTATAGATACTAATACCGTATCTCTGAGATCATTCTACTCAAATCCGTAAGTGAGCTTCTCTAGTGAGAGGATCTTGTTCTGTGAGAAGAGCACGAGAAGCAGTTAAATTTCAACAAGCTAAATTCTTAGTTCTTCTACTTAGGTTTTTTACTTGCTCGGTGAATGGTTGTATTATGTTATACATGAACATGCAGGCACTATGAAGGGAAGTTATTGGGTTATTGTGGTAGGAATCATGGTGTGATTAGTGTTAGGTTTTGTTTGGGACAGCTTATGCTGATGAATAATCTCTACTTAAAACGTAAAAACAGTTTTTCAACTGTTTGTTTGTGCAGCTTATATAAAATCACTTATTTTATAATGGATGATAAACTGATTTTTCAAAAGCTATCAGGGTCTAGCTTATGGTTTCTCATAAGCGCTTATCCCTTAAAAAAACTCAGAGTTGATTTTTTTCGCCCGGGCGTGATTTTTTCGCAAGCGTGTAATTTTTTCACCAGAGCTCGTATTTTTCGTTCGAGGGCGTATTTTTCGCCCGTGAGCGAATTTGCAACCCGGGCGCGAATCTTCCGCCCGTCTGCGAATTTTCTAACCCAACGCGAATTTTTCTCCCGAGAGGGTTTTTTCCACCCGGACGTGTTTTTTTGCTCGAGAACAATTTTTTCGCCCGGGCGTGATTTTTTCACCCGGGCGCGATTTTTTCACCCGGGAGCGTTTTTTTTCACTCGGATGCGGATATTTCGCCGAGGCACGAATATTTTCGCCCGGATGCGAATTTTATGCCCGGGCACGAATTTTTTGTCGGGGGAGAATTTTTCCACAGGGACGATTTTTCCGCCCGTGCGCGACTTTTTCGCACGTGAGCTGTTTTTGCGCCCTGACGCGATTATTTCGCTCGATAGTGATTTTTTCGCCCGACAACGATTATTTTCACCCAAGCACGAATAATTCGCCCCCGAGAATTTTTTTCGGCCGGACGCGATTTTTTGGGCAGAATGCCTTTTTTCACTTTCGTGCAAAAATATCGAGTGCGAGCAAAAATATCGCGTCCGACCAAAAAATCGCGCCCAGGCAAAAAATTCGCTCTCAGGCGAAATATTCGCGCCTGGACGGAATATTCGCGCCCTTGCGAAACATTCGCGTCCGGTCGAAACATTCGCGCCCAAATATCGCGTGCGAGCAAAAACATTGCGTCTAGGAAAAAATATTGCGTCCGGCCGAAAAATTGGCGCTCAGGCGGCGCGCATGTGCGGAAAATTCACGGCCGTGCGAAACATTCGCGCCCAGACGAAAAATTCGTGCCCGGGCGAAAATTCGCCCCCGTGCGAAAATGCGCGCCTTGGCGAAAATTCTTGCCCGGGCGGAAATTCGCGCCCGGACGGAAATTCGCGTCCGGGCGAAACTTCGCGCCGGTGCGAAAATTCGCGCCCGGGTGAAAATTCGCGCCCGGGCAAAAAATTCACTCTCGGGCGAAAAGTTCGCGCCCGGGTGAAAAATTCGCGCTCATGCGAAAAAAATGCTTCCGGGCGAAATAACCGCGCCCGAGCGAAAAATTTACGCCCGGGCGACAAATTCGCGCCCGGGCGAAAAAACCACATCGGTGCGAAAAAATCGCGAACAGGTGAAAATACCGCGTCCGGAAAAAAACCGCGTCCAAGCGAAATATTTGCGCTCAGACGAAAAAATCACAGTCGGAAGAAAAAATCGCGTCAGTGTAAAAAATTCGCACCCATGCAAAAAAAATGTGTCTGAGTGAAAATCGCATCCGGACGGAAAAAACGTGTCCAAATGAACAGAATTTTACAAATGAATGAAAATTTAGATAATCACTTATGAACAAACTATCCAAACAATATACTGCTTATTTATCATTGTTTTTATAAAATCTCTTTCAAATCATCAATTTTCAATAAGTAATTTATTCATCATTATAAGTTGTCCCAAACATAATCAATGTAGAAAGGTGAATGATCTGTGCTTAGTTTATATTTCACATGTCTTTGTTATATGAAAAATCATGTTCTGGAACAAAAGAAGGTAAGCATGTCTTATTAAGATTAATAATTTAATAGTTTCATGATAAGTTGCTTGGATAAAAATGATGGTTATGTTGCTATGTTGGACAAGTCATGTGGCAAAGGTGCACGTGATGATTTTGTTGCCACGTTGAACATGATGCAATAATATGAGAGCATGGTGATGTAAGGAAACTGAAATGAAGGTAAGAAGGAATTTTTGTATTGATTTCCTTATGTGAATAGCAATAGATAATAGAACACCTTGAGAGTTGAGCCTCATGATCTAGTTATAATGCCAGGGGAACCCCAGAAGCAGCCTAGGTGGTGCCAGAGGATGGAGACATTTGCTCCCTCCGGAGTAGATATTGCAATGGTGATTGTTGTTAATATTGAGACTCGTCTTGATTAAGTTACCAACACGTTTGGCCAACCAACTAAACGTAAATTTAAAAAAACAAGTATTCTTTATGGAATACCTACTTTGTCGTACCGTACAGAATATATGAGTGGGATGACCAGATCTAATGATGAATAGACATTTTAATGATCTTAGTGTCTCTATTTATAGTTCTCTTTTCCCGTAAGGTATAAATCAGTATTATTAACCATGCTTTGTATATTGATATAAAATTTCTCTGTGTGTGTTACCAACACAGAAAATTAATTGTAATAGAAATTGAAAATAAGATATAAATCACGAGGGATACTCATACCTAACTTTAGGAGGCTGGTTCCTCCTAAAAGTCCCTCTTTAAATGAGAGATCACAAAAACCCTAATGAGCTAAGATACCCAATACTCGCAAGTCCCCTCCTTATATAGGGAGGAATAACCACTTACAATTTACCCTAATACCCCTTACTATGTAAAAGTACATAGTAATCAAAACAAAATAACAGGTTTCATGTCATCTTCGCCGCATGTGTGTAACAATATATCCGGCCTGAAAATCGACCTCGACGTGAAGGTCGAAGCGCCGCCCTCCGTCTAATGGTGGTATGCTAGCAGGATGGCCACTGCGGAGGTGCTCGAGACGTGGTCTGATGGTGCGTTAACAATCGCAAGGGCATCAAAGTCCATGGCACAAACCAGACCACCAGACCACGTCTCGAGCTAGGAGAGTAGGGCTACCTGCAATGAAAACACAAACCCTTAATCCGCAATTCATGATACTCTTGATTGGAAAGGCGCTGAGTAGGGATAGGATAGTTGTTGTGTGGAGGCACAATGGGTGGGCAAGGTAGAGGAGGTGGCAGTGGAGATTTAGGAGAAGGGGTAAAGTATGGCTGGTAGAGGGATTTGTAAGGAGGCGATGAAAAAGTAGGGTCCCCGGGCATCGCAAGGAATTTAGCCTCCACGTGTAGGAAGAGGTCCATGGCTTGGTCTATGCATGAAATAGACCAAGTAGTGGTCGGGTGGAAGACCCGGGACGTAGGTGACCAACTCAAAAAATTCATTCATGTACAAGCCAATGGAGCTGGTCAGGAAGGCCCTGCAAAGATGTTCGATCACGTTGTCGGAATAGTGGTGATCATAGAGTTGAATGAGTTTCTCGATGAGTGCTGCCCAGATGATGCCGGGAGAGAACTGGCGGAGCCAACAGACCCAATGGAGGGAGGAACTTTCCATGTCAATAAGAGTTGTAACTTGTGCGCCAGAGGAATTTGGTGAACGTCAAAATACTGCTAGGTGCGGGCAATCCAACCCAGGGGGTCAGTCTCATTGAATGTTGGTATGTCGATGTGGGGGAAAGAGGAAGATGCAATCCCGACAAAGAGGGTTCTTCGAGAAACAATGTATCAGGAAATCCCAAGTCCGAGGCAACATTAGGTCGGAAGTGGACGGGTTGCATGTTATGGAGTAGGGTCGTGTTCAAGGTCCTCCACACTGGATTCCATCGTTGGGTGGCGGGTCTTTGCATAAGAAGGCGGTGAAAGAGCGGCGGGGGTCTGCTGGACACTGCAGAGAAGCAGCGCGTTGACTAAGAGTTGCCGGTTTAGGAGTAACGGCATGCAAAAAGCAGTATATGGTTGAATGGAGGGCGTGAGAAGAAGGCCACAATAATACTGGAAAGGGTCCGTCAATCAGAATGCATGCGCGATCGGTGGAGCACCGCCGAAGGTTGATGGTGGAGCTGAATGCGGAAGATAGGGCGGCAATAGGGCTAGGAGGCAGTGCAGAGGAGGGCGCAGAGGTCTGGCATGTGTTTGCAGGGAAGCGTCGAGCCCACCAGGGGAGAGATTGGTCTCCGCGAGACATGCCTGGTTGCGGGCGAACAAACGCAAGCGAAAGGAAGAGAGACCGACACAAGGCTGGACACTCGTATGGGCTGCTGGCGTGCAGGGAGCGACGATGTTGAAGCCTGAAGTGGAAGTAGCCGAACGAAACAACGAAGGAACTGCTCGTAACGTCAAATTCGGTGACCAACATACAAAAGGGGGCAGGTCGAAACTATGTTACCAACACAGAAAATTTCTTGCAATGGAAATTGAAAATCAGATACAAATCACGAGTGATACTCGTGTCTAACCTCAGGAGGTTGGTTTCTCCTAAAAGTCCCACTCTAAATGAGAGATCACAAAAACCCTAATAATCCAACATACCTAATATTCCTAAGTTCCCTCCTTATATAAGGAGGAAGAATCACTTACGTTTTACCCTAATACCCCTTGCATATATCTTATTACCATACAAAGCATACTTGGGAATTCTCTAGGTTCCTACTCGTCCGTCATTCACCTTTTTTTAGTACTTATATTTATATATATAAGTGGGGGGATGAGTAGTGGTGAGATCTACTATTCATCCGCCTGCTATATGTAATAATATAATATTTATCATATAATAATATTTATTATATCTATATATAGATGTAGGCAGAAAAATTTTTAAGTGAGGCACCTAAAGAAATTTTTTTGCGGGGCAGATAAAATTTTATCTATTACAAGTACAGTTCATAAGGGGGTCTTACGATTGGCCGCACCAGTACCCCGACCGCGATATTGTCCCCGTCCAATGACACTCCCTCCACTCGCAGCCCCCTGAGCGCATTAGGAAATCAAGCGACTAGTGCTCAGGGGGGATGCAAGCGATGTGTGTGTGTGTGTGTCTATATGTGTGTTTGTATGTGTGTGTCTATATGTGTTTGTATGTGTGTGTGTCTGTGTCTGTGTGTCTGTGTGTTTGTGCCTTTGTCTATCTCTGTGTCCGTGTCTGTTTCTGTGTCTATGTCCATGTTTGTTTGTGTTTGTGTCTGTCTGTGTCTTTGTTTGCGTCTGTCTGTCTGTTTGTGTGTGTATCTGGGATTGTGCGTGTTTATGTGTGTCTGTGTGCGTCTGTGTATGTGTGTGTCTGTATGTGACTATGTGTTAGTGTGTCTATGTGTGTGGCAGTGTCTGTGTGTGCTTATTATTATATAAAGGAATTGAACCCCCATCAACAGTGCAAACATTGGTAACGACGTATTTTGGAATTTTGGTTTTATCCTTAAGCCTCCTTCGAGCTCCACCATGTTTTTCGCAGCCACATCCTAAGGGCAACTTTCTCTTCTTCCTCATCTCTGGATCAAGCAATCGTGGAAGCAATCTAGATTTTCTCCTCATTCTTAACTGCGAGGACTGCTAGTGTTGCGATCACGTCCACCAACTCCGGCCCCGATTTTTTGCACCTCCATCACTGATCTTACGATTAGATCTGATTTCCCGCACCTCCGCCTCCAATCTTGCGAGGTATGGGTTTATTTTTGGTTTCATAGCTCCAACTTTCTGATTCTTCTCCCACAGCTTAGAAGATAGATGATTTCACTTCAAATCTTTCCAAATCTTAGTAGTGTTGGAGAAACAAAAATTATTAGCATCGTTGTTGAGGAAGATCTCATCGCAGAGATCAATGATTGGCGATCATCGATCGTTAATAGGTAATCGCCAAATTATCAATCAACGAATGCCAATCAGTGATCCCTGAAAGTTCACCGATCGCCGCCCAGCCGACACCGGAATATAACAGAAGATAAAAAACCATGTTGGTGAACCAATGAAAAAAACAAATTGGTGCAAGGAAACGGAGAGAACTTATGACAAAAGAAGAACGTGAAGCTGAACATGCTCTTATACAAATTTGTGTTACACAAAGACGGACACATATGATAGAGGAACAACGTGAGACACATTGACAAATTCAATTTTGATTTGTCATTCTTTGTTTGAGCTAAATCATTTGTTATCCTTTTTTAGACCAGAAATGACAATTTTAATCTTTTTCCCCTATAATCTTAATGGTTTCGTCAATTTTTGAAAAACTGCAACTCTCACTGAAGATTGCATTTTGTAAAGAGAGGCCTCAAACCTTGTATATACTTATTGAATTGATTGTTACAAGTATGAATACATTTATATAGGAAAAAAGGAAGGAGATAAATCCCAATCCAAGATGTGAGACTAATACAAAGAGAAAGAAAAGAAAAAAAAATGGACCCCTAGATGGGCCCTTAATTAGGCTTTGCTAACTCCCCCGCAAGCTGGAGCGTACAAGTCGTAGGCACCAAGCTTGGATAAAAACTGGTAGTATAGTGGCCGGGAGAGAGCTTTAGTCAGGATGTCAACAACTTGGTTTGTGGCAGGAACATGCTCCAAATCTATCTTCTTTGACTGTACTATTTCCCGAATAAAATGACAGTCAACTTCAATATGCTTTGTGCGTTCGTGAAAGACCGGATTCTTGGCAATATGTATTGCTGCTTGACTATCACAAAATAGGGTCGCAGGTGATGAGAGACGAACACCCAAGTCTCCCAGAAGGCTCTCAAGCCAAGTTAACTCGGAAACAACGACAGCTATAGCCCGGTACTCAGCTTCAGCAGAAGAGCGAGCAACCACAGTCTGTTTCTTACTACGCCAAGTTATTAGATGTCCACCAAAGTAGGTACAAAAACCAGTTTTGTAACGTCTATCATCAATGGATCCCGCATAGTCAGCGTCAGAGTACGCGATAAGAGATAGAGATGTGGATGGCTTGTACACAAGCCCTTGTCCTGGAGCGTTCTTGAGATATCGAAGAATGCGCTCGACAGCTTGAAGATGAGATGTCCGAGGAGCATGCATAAAACGACTCACAACTCTCACGGCAAAAGAGATGTCTGGACGAGTAACCGTAAGATAGATCAGCTTCCCAACCAAGCGTCTATAGTATTCCAAATTTATAAGCAGCTTATCGGAGTCAGAGCTGTGGGCCGAGAGCTTGTGATTAGCGTCCATAAAAGTATCCGTGGGTTTGCATCCAGAATAGACGACATCATGAAGGAGGTCCATACAATACTTCCTTTGGGATAACACAAGACCATCAGGGTGTCGTGCAACCTCAAGCCCAAGAAAATACCGAAGGTTGCCAAGATCTTTGATCTGAAAGGTGGAGTTCAACTGTTTCTTGATATGTTGTATCCCTGTAGTATCGTCGTCAATAATGAGGATATCGTCAACATAGACAAGTAGGATCACAGTTCCGGTTGACCGGTGTCGGGTCAAGAGAGAAAAGTCAGCCGAGCTCCGGATGAAGCCAATATCACAGACAACCTTGCTGAATTTTTCAAATCAAGCGCGCGGGGACTGTTTGAGACCATAAATAAATTTCTGAAGATGACAGACCCGAGACTCCCCCGTGGTCTCAAACACGGGAGGTTGGTGCATATAAACAGTCTCCTGCAGATCGTCGCTGAGGAAGACATTATTAACATCCAGCTGATAAAGAGACCAATGACGATGAACAGACAAGGAAAGAAGAACGCGGACCGTGTTCAATTTGGCCACCGGAGAGAAGGTTTCCTCATAATCAAGGCCATGTTGCTGAGTAAAACCCCGGGTCACGAGGCGAGCCTTTAGACGCTCAACGGTGCCATCCGCCGCATGTTTCACAAAAAAAACCCACTTGCAGCTAACACAGTGTTGGCCTGCAGGAAGAGGAACCAGATCACAAGTCCGGTTAGCCCAGAGAGCCCACATTTCATCGTCCATGGCCGCCCGCCACCCCGGGTGTTGAAGCGCCTCCTGCACAGTGTTAGGAATAGAAATAGAGGAAACAGAGGTGACAAAGGCGTAAAGAGGTGGAGTCAGTCGATGGAGAGAAACGTAGTTGGCCAAAGGATGAGCTGTAGAGGCGCGAGATGGATCTGCCGTTGTCGGGGTGTCGCTGGGAGCAGGGAGCTGGTGCAGGGAATCATTCTTGGAGCGACGACGAGTGTAAACAAGGATAAAGGCGGAGGAACCCGAGAGGGGGCAGGAAGAGAGGAGGATGGAGATGGCAGAGAAGAGGGCGTGACAGGTACGACAGGCCGGGGAAGAGGAGGAGAGGAAGACGGGGTGGGGGATGGTAAGTGGAAGAGCTGGTCTTCGCAGAAGGTGACATTTGCCGAGACGACTAGCTTGCCAACAGAAGGAGAGTAGCAAACATACTCCTTTTGTGTACGGGAGTAGCCAACAAACATATATTTTGCCGTCCGATGAGCAAGTTTGTCGGAAGGGGGGCCAAGAAGATGAACATAACAAACACACCCAAAGAACCGCGGGGTGAGAGAGGTGGGGTTGGTGGAAGGATAGAGGAGTTGGATAGGTGAGGCAAAGTCAAGAACAGACGAGGGTAGGCGGTTGATGAGATGACAGGTTGTGGAGACGGCAAAATTCCAATATTCGATCGGAACCTGCATTTGAAACATGATGGACCGAGCAACATCGAGAAGATGACGATTCTTCTGTTTGGCCACAACGTTTTGCTGAGGAGTATACGCACACGAAGTTTGATGGATGACGCCAAATTCGGTGCAGAGATTGGAGAAGGTGCGACCCGTATACTCGCGAGTATTATCAGTGCGGATGATTTTGAGTGGGATGGCGAACTGCGTACGCATCTCAGTTAGAAAGGAACGAAACAAAGATGTAAGTTCAGTACGATCATGCAATAAATATAGCCATGTAGTACACGAGTAATCATTAATAAAGGTGACAAAATAGCGAAATTCAAAGATACTAGGGACTTTATAAGGGCCCCATACATCAGAATGAACTAAAGATAAAGGAGTACTACTCCTGGTACAGGCAGGGGGGAAGGAAGAACGATGTTGTTTGTCGTAGATACAAGATTCACAAGAGAACTCCAGTAAAGGAACATCAGGAAGAGCCCGCTTGAGAATCAGAAGGGGAGCATGCCCAAGGCGGTGATGTCAATCGACAGCGGAGAGGGCGGAGAGAAGAGTGGAGCCAGAGACCAGTAGAGTGTCACTATTGGCCACAGTGATACACGGAGGATGAGCCGCCTGGAGATACTGGGAGGGCTTCTGGGAGGTAATATGGTGAGTAGTGCCAGAATCGACGATCCAGTGGGGTCTATGAGAGAGACAAGTTATACCTTCCACAGAGAAAGACGCAACCGAGCCGGAGGAGCGGCCGAGGGCATCCTGTAGCTAGTGGAGTTGGGTGCGGAGCTCATCGATATCTAGGCGGGTAGTGGACGTCGGATCCTGGGTAGAAGCCCAAGTGGGAGTAGGAGCAGCAGAGGAAGTAGCAACACGGTGGGGGGGAACCCATGCTTGCAGTAACAGGTAGCCTCAAGATGACCACCCCGGCCACAATATGTGCATTTCATAAACGAACGACCACCACGTCCTCGTCCCCGAGACGGAGGTCGGCCCTCTCAAGTGGAAGATCCACGAGCAAGAGGGGGGTCGGAAGGAGAGGCTGTTGAAGAAGAGACTGTGCAAATCCGGGAGGAGCCTCAGTAGGAGGCGTAACTCTAAGCAGCATTGAGCAGACATCAGACAATGAAGGAGTCGTCGTGGAAGAAAGGATCTGAGCCCGAACACTATGCAGGTGGGGCAGAACACGGGACATCATCATCGCAATGGTGACAACCTCTTTCTGGGCCCGTTGAGTAGCTAGATCAGTAGTTGGAGGCTGATGTTGAATCCAAGCCTCGGCCAGGGTCTTTGCCTGGACAACGAAAGAGATCATATCGCCGGGAGCACCAAGAGCAAGGTTCTGAAGGTCGGAGAGAATATCATATAAGTGTTGAAGACTGTTGTGCCCAGAGTAAAAAGAGTAGAGCTCCTCCCACATGTCCTTGGCCGTGTCATGATACATGGCCATCATGTAGGGCTCGATGTCCATAGAGTTGAGGAGCCAGTACTGCACCTGACCATCATCGCGAAGCCAATCATCGGAGGGAGCATCGTGGGTAGCTCGGGTCAAGTGGTGAAAAATACCCTTTGTTTGCAGAACACGACGAACAAAGTGAACCCATTCGACGAAATTTCGTTTCCCAGTCAGAGAAATGGTAGTAATCCGTAGCTCATCACGGAGTTCGGAAGCTGTAGCAGCCGCACGGGCTGACGGATCAGAAGTAGCAGCAGATGCATCGAAAGCCATGTGGCTAGCAGAAGAGGTCGGGCTTTTAGCAAGAGAAGTCGGGCGGCTAGCAAGAGAGGTCGGGCGGCTAGCAAGGTTTGAACCGGGCGGCTAGCAAGAGAAGCCGGACGGCTTGGCAGAGAAGCCGGGCGGCTTGGCAGAGAAGGCCGGGCGGCTAGCAAGAGAAGCCAAGCGGCTAGAAGGAGAAGAGGTCGAAGAGAGAGAGAAGTCGGCAGAGGAAGTAGTCGCACGGTCTCGGCAGACACACCAGCGACAAGAAAAGTCGCGACCAGGATGCGGCTAAGGGAAGAGGAGAGACCGCTAGCGACAAGATAGGTCGCAGCGGCTAGCAGTGAAGCGGTTAGAAGAGAAGTTCGCACGGTCAAGGTGAGTCCACCAGCGACAAGGAAAGTCGGACCAGGATGCGGCTAAGGGAAGAGGAGAGATCGCTAGCAACAAGACAGGTCGCAGCGACTAGCGGTGAAGAGGTTAGAAGAAGTCCGCACGGTCAAGGTGAGTCCACCAGCGGCAAGGAGAGATGCCACATTCTAGATGCGGACTGAGGCGAGAAAAGAAGAACCACGACGACTTTAGAGAGGTCGCGACAAGCGGGAAGAGAAAGAAACGCGAGAAAGGCCGCGCGGATAGCAAGGGAGACCGGGCGGTTAGAGAAAGAAACAAGAGAGGGTGGACCCCACGTGTGAGAGAGATTTATAAAAGAGAGAGAGGAAGAGGAGGAGGAGACATGGAAGCCACGAGAGAAACAGAGTTATGGAGACAGCGGCTAGAAAAAGACAGGCCGCACAACACTGCGGCTAAGCTGGAGAAGGGAAAGCCGCGCGGACAGCCGGGAGAACAGGCGGTTTCCAAACAGAGGCCGGACAACCTAGCTCGGGCGGCTAGGAAAAAGGAGACCGTGAGTAACCGCGAACAGAGAGACCGCAAGAACCCAAGGAGGAGACCGGTCCCTCTGATACCATGTAAAGAGAGACATCAAACCTTGTATATACTTATTGAATTGATTGTTAAAAATATGAATACATTTATATAGGAAAAGAGGAAGGAGAGAAATCTCAATCCAAGATGTGGGACTAATACAAAGAGAGAGAAAAGAGAAAAATGGGCCCCTAGATGGGCCCTTAATTAGGCTTTTCTAACACATTTTATGGTATGAAATTTACATATAGGAAAGCAAGATGTTATAGGCCTTCCCCCTTGACCTTGTGACCGGCAGAGGAGGAGACGCGACATCGATCGGCACGCGGTACCTACGCGGGTTGCGGCTAAGGCAAACTCATGGGTTATTTGTCATGGGTTTAGAGAGAGAGAGATAGGGATAGAGGGGGATTGAGACAGAGTGAGAGAGAGAGATTTGACTTCCAATTTCTTACATACCATCAAAATCCAACCAGACACTATTTAAGTTCACAAACACGCCCTCATTTGGGCTTACGACAATGGACACAATACGTTAAAAATAACACACAAAATAACATAACATAATTTTGAAGATACGAAGATAATTGGCATCGTCACGCCACATAACATCGCAGCCCCCGTCCGAAGACAACTTGTCTTCAAGCTGGATCGAAGGGTATTGGAGTGTCTTCTCCGCCAGTCGCGTCATCAATGAGAGGATCATCTACTTCGAGCCAAAATAAATGTTTGCATCGATGTCCCGGCGAGAAACGTTCATCACAATTGTAGTACAAGCCTTTTTTGTGTCGCTCGGCCATCTCGGAGCGGGACAAACGGAGGCGAACAGTAGGTCACTGTGTATCATCCCAGAATGGAGCTTTGTCAGGAAAGCTGGATAGAGAGTAAGCGCCCTGATAGTCCCGGCGTCCCGACGTCCCAAAGGCGGACGATCTAGTAGTAGTCGCCGTTCATAAGCCCTAGCGAGGCTCATAGCTGTTGAGTTTTTCGGATCTTGGAATGAGCAGGAGTTGTATCAACTAAAATGTTAGATCACAGACAGAGACACATGTAGCAACAAGAGTCTTTATTGATAACAACAGTCTTCTAACAAGACGAGACATACATGGCGAGACATGATTCGCCAAAATAACCAAAGGGAAAGCAAAAACAATTACAAGGCAAATCAAACCGCGCAGACTGAACAAGTATCCGTCAGTTCTACTGCTGCACTATGGAGTCCGCACAGACCGCCAGGTCGCCAGACCGCAAACCAGGCCGCACAGACTGCCCGTTATTCCAATGTCGAGCTCTAGCCGCCGATCTGCAAGCCGCCTGACCGCGAGGTCGCCTAGCCGCCAGACCGCACAAGCTGCAGATGCCGAACTGAACAGGCCGCCTGAAGCAGACGACTTATTGAACCGGGAAAGTAGTTGCCAAAGAGAAGATCGTCTGGTTGCTATCCGCGATATGCTGTTTACCGCCTATTGCTAACCGCAGAGTCCGCACTATCCCTGACCTCAGTCAGAACCAAGTCCTGCCTTTCCAGCACTATCAACACATCACAAACCAGTCAACTCCTTCAACCCGCGCGGATATCAAAATCCAGTCCGCAACAACTATTTGTGAGTTCACTTACTGTTTATTCACACACAATTGATGTGACAGGAGGTCCTATTTATAGGCACGATGAGGAGTGTGGTCATCGTCCTAGCCGATAGGATCACCGCCTCATCCCGCAGTAAGAACAAGTATATCCGCAAGCCGCGGATACTCATCCAGTCCGTCACGACCTGTGGAAGATAGCCAGACCTCCTAAGCAAAACCAAGGCCGGACATCAAACCCAGTCCGCCTTGTTGCCAAAGGCCAAGCCAGGACGCCGCCACCAGCCGAACTCTGCAGCAACACCTTGTCCGCCTATCCGCGGACACAGCTCCAGTCCGCAACCCAAGTTTGCAACCAAAGCACATCAGCCAAGCTGCCGAACTTGGCGGACACTGCATCAGTCTGCACGCCTTGCGGACTCAACTCCAGTCCGCATTCCCCAAGCTCGCAACTAAGGCACACGACACTGCTGCCGAGCTCGGCGGACTGAGAAGCAGTCCGCGCTTAACTGCGCGATCTCCCCGGACTGAGCCAAACCTGGACTTGGTTCAGAACCAACCAAGTCCAAACCACTGGCCACAAAGGCCAGTCCGTGCTTACTGGCGGACACTGGATCCAGTCCGCCAATCCCGACGAACTCCAGCACCTGTTCGCACTAACTGGCGACCTCCGCGGCTTCCGCTTGCCGCTCCACCAGAGCTAAACCAAGGCATCTGTCAAGCCGGTCTATCGAGCTCCAGTCCAGTCCGCTTCTTGCCGGAATCCGCGGATAGAGAAGCTATCCGACTTGTTACCTTCTGGGAACAAGCTGCCTTCCGAGCATGAGCCGGCCTGGCTGGCCGCCGCCTCTGTTCGCATAGTCCGAGCGAACAGACCGCCCAGGCCGCCAAAGAACAAGCCGTCTGCAACAGCTTTGCCGACCTGGCTATCCGCGAGTCCTGTCCGCATAGACCGCGCGGACAGGTCGCCCAGGTCGCCAAATCACCCACTTTCACTTCACCATTTTCAACACTCCCTCTTGAAGTGAGAAGTGGTGAGCAACCCCAGCAGCTCCCGTAACATTGCACCTGGTCCCTCTGATAGCGTCATCGAGAAGATGTCTGAGACATAGTCCTCGCCCCGCCTATCCTGGACCATAAGGGATCCCTCCAGCATCTCCCAAAAGGAGCCATGCTTCTCTCTGCCATCTTCTTCAGCTTCGACCTCCACTTGTGCGTCACAGGAGTATCACCAACGACCTTGGGCTCAAGATCCCAAGCCTCGTCTCCTCTGAGGGTAGGCACCTCCTCAACCTTGGCGTCATCCACCTACTTGACTCCAGTGGTGTCATCACAGCTAGAAGGTACTCGCTCGATCTGAGGACCTGCAAGGAAACATGAGACCAAGCTCACCGAGTTTCCTCCACAATATCAAGCTGGTGGGTTGATGATCCTCTTCGACCTCCGAAGAGTCTGATCACGGCTAACCATCTCCGCTGCTCCTTTTGAACCAGCTCCGTTCCCGGGCAAAATCGGAACAATGCTCTTCTTGCTTCCTGAGCAAGAAGCCACCGCACTGGAACCAGAAGCACCTGGAGCAACGCTTCCACTGCTACCTGAACCAGAAGCCTCCACTCTTGAACAAGAATTGCCTGGAACATCGCTACCCTTGCTACCTGAACAAGAAGCACCTGGAGCAACGCTCCCCCTGCTTCTTGAATCAGAAACAACCGACTTCGAGCCAGAAGCACCTGGAGCATCGCTCTCCCTTCTTCCTGAGCAAGACGTCTTTGCCCCGGAGCTAGAACAACCTGGAGCTCCTGGTGACACAGGCAGCTCCATCTGAACCTTAGCAGCAGCCTCTTTCAGCCCACCATCTGACCTGCTCTCTTTTAGCTCCACACATGAGCTACCCCAATACGACGACAGTTCACCGAAGATAACGTCTCTCGACAAGATGAACTTCTTCGTCGCAGGATCCATACACCTCCATATCCTCTTCTGCTCATCATACCCAACAAAGACTAGCTTCGTCTTGAGAGCATCCGGAGCGTGTACGTAGCAGGTAGAACCAAACACCCGCAGGTGCTTCATGTTGGGCTTCACCCTGAACATCAGCTCATACGGAGTCTTCGCATTGATCGGACTACGAGACATCCGATTGATGACATGTGCCGCAAAGGCCATCCCTTCCGCCCAAAAGGCCTTAGGAATGCCTTTGCACTGAAGCCAACACTTGCAGGTCTCCGTCAACAGACGAATCATCTGATCTGCA
The DNA here is from genome assembly GCA_039583875.1 of Platanthera guangdongensis. NCBI lineage: Eukaryota > Viridiplantae > Streptophyta > Magnoliopsida > Asparagales > Orchidaceae > Platanthera > Platanthera guangdongensis. The sequence goes on from CM077164.1 coordinate 144,332,582, forward strand.
ACACCACCTTGCTGTGAAGTATGTCCTCGAGAGAGCTCCATTCGGATCTCATGCTTCCTGCAAAAGTTCGAGAACACGGTTGAGTCGAACTCACCTCTGTTGCCCGTCCTCAACTTCCTGATCCGCAGGCCAAGCTGGCCCTCCACAAGCTTCTTGAACTCCACAAACAAGCGGAACATGTTCGACTTCTCCTTCATGAAGTATATTCAAGTACACCTCGTATAGTCATCAACCAAAATCAACATGTACCTACTGCCTCCAAGACTGGCGGTGACGGTCGGTCCCACCAGATCACAATGGACAACCTCCAAAGGTGTTTTGCATCTGGACCGCGCCTTATCAAACGTAAAGCGATAAGTTTCACCGTGTTGACATCCCGTGCATGCTTGACCATCGCCGTAGGATGACAATCTAGGCAAGCCTCTCACGAGTCTCCTTACTGTCATTGCTTTTAGCTTGTCCATCCCCACATGCCCTAGTCTTTCATGCCAGATAGCTGCACTATCACTGGACTTTATCCGATCAGCATCAGAACTTGTTGATGACCCAACCAAGTTCTTCTCCTTACTCTCAGCATGAGCAACGTTCACGGAGTGCAAGACAACCTTACACTCTTCCTGAGGTGACCATGCTGCTTGCATCTATAACACCTTTGTCCTTCCATCCTCTTCCCATCACGCCTCTGAGAAACACTTTTCTCTTGCTGATAAGAAGTAGAAGGACCAACCTCAGCAGCCACCTTCACCTCCTCCTTGAACAACCCAACAAGGGAAGTCCAAACCTCTGCAGCTGACCGACATCCGCTGATGTGGTCCAAGAGCTCCGATGAGATCACCTGCTTGAGAATAGACTCCGCTCTCGCATTTGACTCCTTTCAAGCTCTCATCGCTTCAGCATTGTCAGCAATAACCTCTTTTCTTTATGCTCCGCACACCACCTCTCAAAGGTCCTCGCCAAGAAGATAGCTCTCCATACAATACTTCCACTTCTTAAAGTTAGTTTGTGTTAGGAGTTCAATACCAAGACCTCTTGCATATCCTGCTTTCATGGCTTTAACACTGGTTCCCTCTTCACAAGAACAACAACTTCTAGTTGAACACTGCTTATCCACTCCAACCTTCGTTTGATACCATGTTGAGTTTTTCGGATCTTGGAATGAGCGGGAGTTGTATCAACTAAAAGGTTAGATCACAGTCAGAGACACATGCAGCAACAAGAGTCTTTATTGATAACAACAGTTTTCTTACAAGGCGAGACATACATGACGAGACATGATTCGCCAAAATAACCAAAGGGAAAGAAGAAATAATTACAAGGCAAATCAAACCGCGCGGACTGAACAAGTAGCCGCCGGTTCTACTGCTGCACTATGGAGTCTGCACAGACCGCCAGGTCGCCAGACCGCAAACCAGGCCGCGCGGACTGCCCGTCATTCCAATGCTGAGCTCTAGCCGCTGATCTGCAAGCCTCATGACCACGAGGTCGCCTAGCCGCCAGACCGCACAAGCTGCAGATGCCGAACTGAACAGGCCGCCTGAAGCAGACGACTTATTGAACCGGGAAACTAGTTGCCAAAGAGAAGGCCGTCTGGTCGCTATCCGCGACCTGTTGTTTACCGCCTGTTGCTAACCGCAGAGTTCGCACTGTCCCTGACCTCAGTCGGAACCAAGTCCTGGCTTTCCAGCGCTATCCGCACAACCTGCACAGCATAAACCGGTCAACTCCTTCAACCCGCGCGGATACCAAAATCCAGTCCGCAGCAACTATTCGCGAGTTTACATAATGTTCATTCCCACACAATTGATGTGACAGGAGGTCCTATTTATAGGCACGATGAGAAGTGTGGTCACCGCCCTAGCCTATAGGATCACTGCCTCATCCTGCAGCAAGAACAAGTGTATCCGCAAGCCGCGGATACTCATCCAGTCCGTCGCGACCTGTGCAAGATAGCCACACCACCTAAGCTAAACCAAGGCCGGACATCAAACCCAGTCCGCCTTGTTGCCAAAGGCCAAGCCAGGACGCCGCCACCAGCCGAACTCTGCAGCAACACCTTGTCCGCCTATCCACGAGCACAGCTCCAGTCCGCAACCCAAGTTTGCAACTAAGGCACATCAGCCAAGCTGTCGAACTTGGCGGACACTGCATCAGTCCGCACACCTTGCGGACTCAACTCCAGTCCGCATTCCCCAAGCTCGCAACCAAGGCACACGACACTGGTGCCGAACTCGGCGGACTGAGAAGCAGTCCGCGCTTAACTGCGCGATCTCCCCGGACTGAGCCAAACCTGGACTTGGTTCAGAACCAACCAAGTCCACACCACCGGCCACAAGGGTCAGTCCGTGCTTACTGGCGGACACTGGATCCAGTCCGCCAATCCCGGCGAACTTCAGCACTTGTCCGCACTAACTGGCGACCTCTGTGGCTTCCGCTTGCCGCTCCACCAGAGCTAGACCAAGGCATCTGCCAAGCCGGTCTGCCGAGCTTCATTCCAGTCCGCTTCTTGCCGGACTCCGCGGATAGAGAAGTTATCTGCCTGGTTACCTTCTGGGAACAAGCTGCCTTCCGAGCATGAGCCGGCCTGGCTGGCCGCAGCCTCTGTTCGCATAGTCCGCGCGAACAGACCGCCCAGGTCGCCAAAAAACAAGCCGTCTGCAACAGCTCTGCCGACCTGGCTATCCGCGAGTCCTGTCCGCATAGACCGGGCGGACAGGTCGCCCAGGACTCCAAATCACCCACTTTCACTTCACCATTTTCAACAATAACTGTGTGGAGATCACGTGGCAGAAGCGATTCTACATCCCAACGTAATCTCTCATGGAGGCCGGCAGTGAAGAGGGGAACTTGTTGCTCCGGTAAGACGGACGTTGCCCTAGACAGTAGAATTTGGAATTGTTCTAGATAGGTGTCGATGAAGCCGTCCTGTTTGAGGTTCACAAGATCGACGAGTGGGTTTTCCTGTAGAGCAGGACCAAACCGCAGGGTGCAGGCCGTACTGAATTCGGTTCACGAAGTGTTGGGGCGTTCTCACAGAAGTTGAGTGAACCACAATAGCACTAGGTCAAGTAAGTGGAAGGAGGCAATGCAGATGCGTTCTTCCTCTAGCGTGCACTGATTGGCGAAGAAAATATCACAACGGGTAAACCAAGGAAGAGGATCTTCGCGGACCTCGTAGATAATAAAATCCATCTGGATAGTCCGTGCGTAGGCGGGATATTCCCTGCCTGTAGGAGCGGCGGCGTCCACGCAGCTTGTCAAAGGGTGATCGGCTGTGTGCAACGGCAGAGGAGAAGGTGCCCATTTTGGCGTTCTGCGTTGAGGTCGTCCATTTTGGGTGATCGGCCCCTGTAGGGTATCCAAGCGTGCGTTGAGGGCGTCCATTTTGGCGTTCTGCATTGCAAGCATGGTTTGGAAGAGTTCCATGATCTCGGCGAAGGAGGGAGCACTGTCGGCCATCTGTGATAGGGCTGGACAGTTGGTCGGCGGTGTCGGAAGTAGGACAACGGAGGAGGAGAGACTCGGGGATGTTGTTGTGGGCCTGGGAGGGAGTATGGTAGCCGCAGAATACCCGAGAGCAAGGGCCTTGGGGCTGGGAGACGAGCCGACGAACGTGCGGTCCGGCGGGGTAGTGGCCGCGGGGCTGGGAGAAGAGCAGGTGAGCGTGCGGTGGGGAGTAGTGTCCGCGGGGCTGGGATGGCTTACCGGAGCGCACGGGGTACTGAAAGAGGAATCGACGGTGGAGCGGTGTCGATCGTGAGGTGTAGGGCCAGTGGAAGATGCGCTGGAGAGGTGGGGCTCTGATACCAGACTGTTATGAGACTTCCCCCTTGACCTTGTGACCGGCGGAGGAGCAATGGCGACGGAGGAGGAGACGCGGCGTCGATCGGAACGCGGTACCTGCGCGGGTTGCGGCTAGGGCAAACTCATGAGTTCTTTCCCGTGGGTTTAGAGAGCAAGAGATATGGAAAGAGGGAGATTAAGAGAAAGAGAGAGATTTGACTTCTAATTTCTTGCATACCATCAAAATCCAACCTGACCCTATTTAAGTTCACAAACACGCCTCCAGCTTACAACAATGGGCAAAATACGTTAAAAATAACACACAAAATAACATAACATAATTTTAAAGATATGAAGATAACTGGTGTCGTCACGCCACATAACACAAGATTTGTGTGCTTTCTGAGTCATAAGCCACACCTGTTTATCCCCTACTACAGACCGAGAGCTAGGCTCTTATTTGTAGGTTCATCTCTAAAGACATTTTTGCCTCAGTCCAAACAACCCTTGGCAAAGTCGAAGACTGATTGGTGTAGGCTGTGCCATGTGATACTCTTTTTTGCCTCCTTGGCAAAATAGAAATTTTCACGAGCGGCGAGCAGTGGTGATCATCAAGCCGGGTGGGTGATCGTCAAACAGCCTGTCCGGTCTGCGAATATCGAGTGTGTCGAGTGGTTAAAAACATAGTTCTACACAGTTTGAAACTTTTTTTCCATTTTTCCTGAAAATTCCTGCTTTTTGTAATAAATTATGTTTGATTTCATTAGTATACTTATTTTGAGGTGTTGAACTACTGACTGTGTTTACATACATCATAAATTATAACTATAAAATGTAATCATATGGGATAAAAATCATATTATATCTATATATACAGGCACAACCAATTCGACATGCTTCAAATTAGTCCCATACAGCCAATTCGACGCATGTCGAGGTTTATATCTATGTACAGACAATTCGACATGCGTTAAATTGGACATTAGTTGCCAATTCCACGTACGTCAAATTGGTGTATGTATAACCAATTCGCAGTCTACAGACAATTTGACGCACGTCGAATTGGTTTATATCTATGTACAGCCAATTAAAAGTGCGTAGAATTGGCCGTCTTCTGTTAATTAAACGAATGTCAAATTGGTGCTTATATTAACATTGTTGTTGGTTAACCTAAATTTTATAGGTAATTTTTTCTTTTAATATTGTGTAATTTTTTCATGCGATCTGTGATTCAATATATATACCAGTGATAGTGCACGAGGGATGTACCTGCAGTTGTGACAGAATCCCAACTAGGACAGTACCTCTATCCATGTTGGTCTGCTCTCAGGCTGTGCAAGTTTATCATTTATCTTGAGCAGGTGTGGGCGAAACTCCCTCACCCAAGATTAGGCGAGCACGGGCGATGGGGATCGTGACACACATCAAACTACACGATGATCGGAGGCATCCAATTTATGCATATCGACGATCCGAGAATTTTAGTTTTTTTTTGTATTTTTTGTGATTTTATTTTCAAGTATTTTAAGGGTCGTCATGATCGGAGAATCATGACCATCCATGATGGGCCCCTAGTGTTTATATATTGAAGGTGAGGGCTCTCATTTAGAAATATTGAAGATTGGAGCATAGAAGCCTAGCCTTTGATCATTTTCGGTGGTGAAGCCGAGTTGTGGCGTGAAGCCTTGGTCCCTCTCTCATCCCTCCTTTGTAACATCTGTGAAATTTTTACGACAAACTTGTTTCTATTGCAGGGTTCGATCGCAAGAGAAATTTATCGAGCGGATAGCTTGTCGAGGTATGACGTTTTAATTATTTATCGCTCGTTAATAAATAAAAAGGGGCATCGCTACAATTGTTTTCTATCTAGACGGGTGATTGTGGGATAACGTTGCAGAAATGTTCTAAGTATTGAAGGGAAGAGCATTAGTGTAATTAAGTTTAAAACTTAATTTGGTTTTGAAGAGGAGCACCGGTTCAAGCCCCTCTCCTGACACTTCTATTTTAAACCCCAGCGGCACGGGAGAAACTGCAAACCCCCCTCCCGACTTCGGTTTTCCGTAACATCGAGCGCTCCGCCTCCCGCAACCCTAGCCGACGCCTTTCCCCGCTCCGATTCTCAGCGCCGACCCTCCCTCCTTCCTCTGCAGGCGCCGACGAGTCTCCTTCTCCCTTCCTGTGTCGTAGGAGAGCCGGATTCATCCCTAACCGGTGGAAGTCAAGAGTGCTGAAGCATCGCTTTGGTCCCGGTGAGTTTAGTTCCTCACTTGTCTTCATTTCTTGGTGGAAATCCTTCTAATTGAAAGTCAATTCTAACTATCTTCTCTTTCCTTCATGCCCTAATTAGGGGTCGGAGTACTAGATCTACCGCAATCTGGAGTTGTTCGCATAGTTGAGTCTTAATCGCTCTCACATTGAGGTACTGCACCATCTTGTTCTTCGTATTATTACCTTAGTCATTTTGAGTTCCTTTACCGGTAACCCTAAAGGGAAAAACGCGTAATTTATGATTGTCATGGATTACAGATTTTTGGTGGCTTGGGGCAAAGTTTTGGAAGTCCTTAGTAGTCAGATTTTTTGGGAAGGAGCACCATGGCACCACGTCGAGTGCACGAGCGTCGCAACGCTACGGTAAGCAAGTCTAATTCCTTTTAGTTAGACATATCAAGTAATTATTTTTTGTACACATGTGTAAGTTTCGTACAGTGTCACTCTTGTGGAATTTTCCTACAATAACAGTTTTCAGACAAGTATTGGGATGACACCGTTCGAGGCTCTTTATGGTAGGCGTTGTCGGACACCGTTGTGTTGGGCTGAAAGTGAAAAAAGGTCTACCATCAGGAAATCATGGATTGATAAGACCACGGACAGGATCAAGCTCATTCAAGAGCGTTTGAAGACAGCTCAGGATCGTCAGGCCAAGTATCATGATCAGAAGCACAGGTCAGTAGAGTTTAGTGTTGGAGACTACGTTTATCTGAAGGTCAGACTAGTCAGAGGAGTCTCTAGAATAAAGCGGATGAAGAAACTGAGTCACAGATTCGTTGGTCCTTTTGAGGTACTGGAGCGGGTTGGTGAGGTTGTATATAGGTTGTCCTTACCTGAGGAAATTAGTGGTGTACATGATGTATTCCATGTCTCCTATCTGAGGAGAGCAGTCAGAGATTCCAATCAGATCATCAGTACCGAGGAAGCACCAATAGAGACAAATCTTAGCATTGAGCTTAGACCAGTCAGAATCGTGGATTCAAGGATACAGAAGCTCGTGAATAGAGAGATTCGCATGGTCAAAGTCCTTTGGATGAACTGTGGCCGTTCAGAGTATACTTGAGAGCAAGAGAATGATCTTAGGAGCAATGCAAATTATACTTTTCTCTTTGACTCAGGTATGTTAGTAAATTTTCGAGGACGAAAATTCTTTTAGGAGGGGAGATTTGTAATATCCGTGAAATTTTTACGACAAACTTGTTTCGATTGCAGGGCTCGATCGCAAGAGAAATTTATCGAGCGGATAACTTGTCGAGGTATGACGTTTTAACTATCTATCGCTCGTTAATAAATAAAAAGGGGCATCGCTACAATTGTTTTTTGTCTAGACGGGTGATTGTGGGATAACGTTGCAGAAATGTTCAAAGTATTGAAGGAAATGTCATTAGTGTAATTAAGTTTAAAACTTAATTTGGTTTTGAAGAGGAGCACCGGTTCAAGCCCCTTTCCCGACACTTCTATTTTAAACCCCAGCGGCACGGGAGAAACCACAAACCCCCATCCCGACTTCGGTTTTCCGCAACATCGAGCGCTCCGCCTCCCGCAACCTTAGTCGACGCCTTTCCCCGCTCTGATTCTCAGCGCCGACCCTCCCTCCTTCCTCTGCAGACGTCGGCGACTCTCCTCCTCCCTTCCTGTGTCGTAGGAGAGCCGGATTCATCCCTAACCGGTGGAAGTCAAGAGTGTTGAAGCATAGTTTTGGTCCCGGTGAGTTTAGTTCCTCACTTATCTTCATTTCTTGGTGGAAATCGTTCTAATTGGAAGTCGATTCTAACTATCTTCTCTTTCCTTCATGCCCTAATTAGGGATCAGAGTATTAGATCTACCGCAATCTGGAGTTGATCACATAGTTGAGTCTTAATTGCTCTCACATTGAGGTACTGCACCATCTTGTTCTTCATATTATTACCCTAGTCATTTTGAGTTCCTTTACTGGTAACCCTAAAGGGAAAAACGGGTAATTTAGGGTTGTCATGAATTACAGATTTTTGGTGACCTCGAGGCAAAGTTCTGGAAGTCCTTAGTAGTCAGATTTGTTGGAAAGGAGCATCATGGCACCACGTCGAGTGTACGAGCGTCGCAACGCTATGGTAAGGAAGCCTAATTCTTTTTAGTTAGACATATCAAGTAATTATTTTATGTACACATGTGTAAGTTTCGTACAAGCATGATAACCATGTATAGAAAGGTGTGGCGGTAAGAAAACGGTCGCGGAATTAGTTGTAAGATAACACCCTTTTCTAAGACCCTAATAGTCAGATCATGTATGCTAACGTTAGGTATGAAACCTTTACACGTATACGCAAGTTTGTGAACTTGTTTAATTATGGGCGTGAACGTCCCTTCTAGCCGACCACGAGAAAATCAAGAATCGCTTAGTAGTACACCAAAAGAGATGTCTCAAGCAGAGTAGCGTTATACCAAAAAGGGTCAGTAAGCACACATAAGTCTTCTCGTGCTTGGTAGAGGCGCACTACATTTCTCATAAGACATATAGTACCCTATGAGCAGTAGAGTCTTGTGAGATGACTCCCCTTTGAGATGGTTAGTGGATTCGAGACCGTGTCCGCGCGACACTAGAACAATTGGGTTCGTAAGATAATCTCGGGTCGTCATTTTTTCAGATGCGCGTTAGGAGCTACTCTGCCTAGAGTCTTTCAAGTAGAAGTGCAAATTAGAAGCCACCTAGAACTCAAGTGTAGACCTAACGTGAGACAGTATACTAGGTAGTGAACGCCGGAACTCGGGTAAATACAATGAAAGTTCATGAACATAGAACGAGTATGTGTGTTGACCAGGAAGTATTGTGAAGACATACATAACATTTAGCATAAAGATTTTCTTTTAATGAACAAAACTATTTTTTTTCAAAGGCATGCATTCATCATTTAAGAAAATGTTTTACTGTCACTAGGAGGAACTATTTTTCTTACTCTAATCCCTTGTGGGCAATGTTTTTACAGGTAGCCCGGGTCGGAAACTTCGCCTAGGATGAGCGTCCTTGTGGTGTCAGTTTGTAGTTGGTTTCCATTCAGTTTTCTTTCCTTTCAGTATACACTTGTAGGCTTGAGTACTGTATCTTGTTAATGTTTTGAATATCATGTATCAGACTTATTATGTTACGTCAGATTTTCAGTTCTTTCATCTCAATTCATGTTTAGTGGCTCTATGAATCCAGCTTATAAAGGTATGTGGTTACCCTTAGTTTCTTTTATATCTTCCGTTGTAAATTTAAATTCTCAGTATTTTTCTTTATGCCTGTCGTGTACTAGTTTTAATACTGTTTTCTAGTTCTCTTTATATCGTTGATCCGTCCGGACGACTGATATTTGAAAAACTGGGAAGGGGTGTTACATCCTTGGTGTGAAGCCTTGGTTCCCCCTCTTCCCATCTTCTTAGGAGACTACAATAGCCCCACCTCCTCCAGCTATCCAAGCCAGCCGGAGACACATTCCTCATCCCCTCCCACTGTCGACCTCCCCACATCCCATTTTGTCCCTCCTTCATAGCTGTCGTCCCCTATTTATTCCTCCCCATCCCACTGCCGACCACCCACCACCTCCATGTCGTGGAACTTCTTCTCTAACAGCCCTCCACATTAAATCCTCAAAACAGCCCAAAATTCCTTCTAAAAGTCTTTCATTTCCACTTCCAGCGATCATCGGAGAACTTCCCCGACCACCTCCGGTGACTCCCCTCCATTCCCTTATCCACTTCATTTTTTTATTTTCCGACGATCGCCGGAAAATATCTCTGACGACAGCCACCTCCGACTAACACCAGCCACCCCCGGTCGGCCACTCCTCACCACTTTATAACTTCCTCCACTACCTCATTATCCCACCTCTCCTAAATTTTAGGCTTTAATTCCTAAAATTACTCTCAATCCACCAATCTCCAATCTCCACTACCCACAAACCCCACTCCCCACCTCCATCACAGCAGTTGGAATCCATTCCCCTTCTATCTTCCCACTCTCCACGCGGAACCAGCCAACCAAAAATAGAGCCCACTACTCCAATTCATCCCAAACAGCCGCCCCTCTCACACAAAATCCCCTTTCCCTGTCAGCCACAATACCTGTGAGCTACAGATCCCAGCAGCAGGAATTCAACACTCGGCCCACCCAGAAATCAAACCAACTCAACCCAGCAGCCCCTCCCACACCACCTCTTATTACCTGGCTGCTGGAGCATCCATACCCAGCAGTCTTGTTTTTGACTTTCTCTCCAAGAGGACACAAAGTGGCTGTCAGAGCCCTCATAGCAGCCCACACCCGCCTGGAATTTAATTCCAGTCATCCCCGTTATTGAAAGCGACTCCCCATCCCATTTACTGCAGGTGGGCTGCATCACCGAGCCTTTAGAGTTTGAGTTCAGCACCCAGGAGTTTAATTCCTGCTGCTAGAACTCCCAAATTCCAGAAGCTGGGCACTTTTCCAGCAATCCCAAACTCCGTTCCAGCAACCACCGAGGCTCCTGGTACCAACTGGCACATCACGTTACCCCGCCAAGCCTTCTACCATTACTAGTTGTGTAAGTTCTAAATTTGTTTGTTATTTCTTTTCAGTTGAATATTGTGTTAAATTCCTACTTAAAGGAATAATTGTTTGTAAACTTTGAATCCAATTATTTGAGACGTTATATGTTCTCATTTTGCTTAGTTATGTGATCAATGCTTATGCGTCACAATTAAGATTAAGTGAAATAATTAAAGTGCAATTTTGAGAAGACTTATAAGATTTAATAAGGGAAATCACACAAAGAGAGGAGATTTTCATGAGAGCAGACTTAAATGAACATATATGAAAGAAAAATATAAATTATACAGTCATTTATGGAAGATTTAGGTATGGAGAAAGAAAGAAGCATTTTAAACTTTGTCATAACACATGAGCTTATTGTGACAAATAAGGTTTTCATAAATAGGAAAGAACATTTAATTAGTTTAAAAGTTGACCAAATAAGTTACAAATTGATTATTATATGACTCACAAAATGAATAAAATAATTTGTAAGTATTGCAAAGTTATACCAGAAGAAAGTTTGACAACACAACATAGGTCAGTGATGTTGAACGTGCAAATTAAATATAATAACTTTAAGACAAAAATATTGATGGAACTTAAAGATGGAAAAACAGGTTACTTTCAAGACAATAGTTATGGAACAACTAGTTGTTGACCCTTATGTTGATTCTAGTGTCACACGAGAAGTTATATCTTCACATTTAAGAATAAGTGAAAATAATATACTTCGATAAACAAAATATTGTGCCCCCAAATAAATAATCTTGGCGGTCGAAAGAGAAAGTGCAAGATAAAGTGATGACAAAGAATGTCAGCTATAAAACACTTTACGCTAATAAGAATTATGAAAACTTGATAAAGTATAAAGTAGCCAATAAAGAAGTTAAACATGCAGTAAGCAAAACAAAAAGTCAAACTTGTAAAAAAAAAATATATGTGATTAGATATCAAAAATGAACCACGCGACATATAAAAAATTGCTCGAGTTAGAGAGGAGACAAATGTTTTAAGTCAAGTGAAATACATAAAAGATGAAACAAATACAATTTTGATGAATGATGTGTCTATTAAAGAGCGATGAAAAGGACACTTTTATCAACTTTATAATGAAACAAAAAACAATAAACTGAACTTGAAAACGTTAAATAAATCAGACGAATATAAAAACATAACATTCTATCGTGATATTCTAGTATTGAAAGTATATGATGCTCTAAAGAAGATTAAAAATATAAAGGCGATTGGAGCAGACGATATATTCATCGAAGTATGAAAATGTCTAAGAAAGAATGAATATTGTGACTTACATGTTTCTTTAATAAGAAGCTAAAGTCAAAAAACAATATCAGATCAATGGAGAGAAAGAACTTTGATACCTTTATATAAGAACAAAAGAGATATAAAATTATATTAATTACAAATGAATTAAATAAATAAGTCATATCATGAAACTATGAGAATGAGTAATAATAAGAAGAGTAAAACAAGAGTCTAGCATCATGGAGAATCAATTTGGATTCAAGCCAGGGTAGTCGACTATGGAAGCTATACATCTCTTGAGGAGACTCATTGACAACTATCGAGAAGGAAAACAAAATTTGCAAATACTGTTTATCGATCTTGAGAAAACTTATGATAGGGTTCCAAGAGAGATCTTATGAAGAGTCTTAGAAAAGAAAGATGTAAAGGTATCATACATTGACATAATCAAAGATATGTACACAAATTTAGTGACAAGGGTGAGGCTATTTGGAGGATTAACACAAGAATTCTCTATCACTGTTGTCTTACATCATGGTTCGGATTTAAGCCCTTATCTTTTTACATTTATCTTAGATGTGCTCACCGAAAGTATCCAACAAGCAATACCTTGGTGTTTATTGTTTGCGAATGAAATTGTTTTGTTCGATGAGAGGCGCGAGGGTGTAAACGCGAAACTTGAATCTTGGCGAGACACTTTAGAAAAGATGACTTTAGGTTGAGCAGGGCAAACAGGGTGTATATAGAGCTTAAATTTAGCAATGCATGAAGGACAAATGACTTCATTATTAAGTTGGGTGATCAAGATATCTGCCGCAGTGAGTGCTTTAAATATCATGGATCGATAGTTCAAAAAATGGAAGCGTTGATAAAGATGTGATACATAGAATCCAAATAGGTTTGTTGAAGTAGAGAGGCACGTCAGGGATCTTATGTGATCGTAAAGTACCATTAAAACTTAATGGCAAGTTTTAGCATACTGCAATTAGACCAACGATGCTCTATGGTTCTAAGTGTTGGGTAGTGAATTGTGCACATGAGCAAAAATGTGAGTTGCGGAGATGAGAATGCATATGTGGATGTGTGGATACACGAGACATGATAGAATTAGAAATGAATGAATCAGGGATAAGACATGAGTGACACCAATTGCAAAGAAGATGTGAGAAGCTCGACTAAGATGGCTTGGACACGTACAAAGGAGACCATTATAGGCACTGTTATGCGTTGCGAGAGTTTAGTCACTAGGCATGTTAAACAGGGGAGGGGTAGACCAATAAAGACTTGGAATGACACTGTAAGGAAAGACATCATGTACTTAGACATTAGTGAGATTGTGACAAAAGATGGGGCACAATGGCGATAAAGGATCCATATAGCCGACCCCACTATAGTGGGATAAAGACTTGAATGTTGTTGTTGTGTTGTTGTTGTAAAGCTTATATACTGTTTTTTTAATGTTGTTTTTCATTGCAACATATGATACGAAAAAAATTATTCAACTATATACTTATATTTCAATGTTATTTTTGCAACAAATGATGAAGAGTTTTTGTGATATCCTATCTAAATTACCTGCGCGCTATCGTAGTTTACATTGAGCATGCCATATTAAATAATGGATCATTGGTGCTTCGTGCTATTATAGTAAAATGATAATTGACAAAATAGAAGGTTATTTTGAAATTTGGAATAATGAATATAGTTGTTTTTTCAAGTGATGCAAATATGCAATATATAATTTTTTGGATGTTGCAAAATTTATGTTAAGCCTTAGGTTATTAGACTTATTAATGATCATTGATGAATGATGACATCAATGTTGCGAGAATCGAGATATAAAAAATACCACTGATGTTACTTTTTTTATTTGTTCAAAAAATTTATAATATTTTGTGTAGAATGAATTTATCAGAAGGTTCAAACAAGATTCTTAATGTTTCTTCCCTAGTAGGTGAGAAGGTGACTCCAAATGACATCAATAGGATACGATGCATATATTACAAGCAAATGTGAATGATGAAATTACCTGCTGAAGCATCACTTGGCGGGGATAAGAGGCAATGTTAAGGCATGTCTGACGGTACCATCTAATATTAAAGGAAAGGTTGATGGATATTTAAACTTTGCACAAGCAACCAAAAAATCTAAGAGAGAAAGGTTGCAAACATCTTTGGAATATGTAATTGTTAGAGGAGCGGATAGTGACAAAGAAGAATACATGCAAAGGAGTCTTTATACAGAGGTAAGGTACTAAAGTATCTATGGATCAATTTGTTCAACCCACCGAGAGCAGGAGAGTGGTACAAACAGTCATTGATAGCAAGTATAAGAAAAAAGCTACAGATAATGCATACTTCTATATTGCTAGGTGGGCCTACAAGATAGACATTCCTATCAATGTCGTGTATGTTACATCCTTCCAATAGATGTTGCATGCACTTGGGCAATATGGACTAAGGATGAAAGGGTCAATCCCAAATAAGATGAGGGAGAAATTCTTGAAGATGGAGGTTCAACGGACAAAGAAGATGCTCAGTACATTCACTCAAACACGTAGGGCGCATGGTTGCAGTATTCTGACGAATGTATGGACAGGTAGAAAGGGGAAAAACATCATGAACATAGTGGGGCACATTATTGCTAGGGTGGCATTTTGGCTATCCAAGACTGTATCCTCATTAACACATGATGGTAAAATTTGATGGTGGATGAGGCGATTGTCAACCCAGAAGGTCCAAAAGAGCAGAATATAATATAAGTTGTGACAGAAAATGCATCCAACAACACAGCAACATCAAGGTTTATGGCTTTGAAGAAGCTAAGGCTCTTTTAGACATCAAGCGTTGCACACAAAATAAATTTGTTTCTTCAGGACATTGCTAGATTAAAGCAAATCAAGAATGCAATTGCAATGGGACGTCAATTGTCAGTATTTATATATGGTCATACTATCTCCCTTGACATGTTTAGGGAGACTACAAAAGACTTGGAGTCCCATGATCTTGTGCGCCCTAGAGTACCCAGATTCGCTACAACACTTCTTTCATTACAGAGCATCCATATGAAGAAGAGGCAGTTGCGAAAGATGTTTACATCAGTAAGATGAGATGCTACCAAATAATCTAATAGTGATGCGGGCAAACAAGTAACTTAGTAGTTCGTATCTAATATTCATGTGTAGTAGTCTATTACCAATTGATCTATGATTACTCTGTTACTTACCATATATCTATTATCTTAAGTTGTAGGCTACAACTACAATTTTGGAGGAGACTTTTTGGCTGAATGTTGAGCTTATCATTCTTGTATTTACCCCATTAGAGAAAGTCCTCAGAAGAGTTGATGAGGACACACCTTCAATGGGATGATTGTATAGTGATAAGAAAAAAATTATATAAGAGGTTGTTGTTGTTCTTGAGTTTAAGGAGAGTAAATATCTTCTCATATGGAAGTTGATTGATAGAATAGTAGATATTAAGATGAGCAACCCTCTACACTTAACAAATTATTTTATAAATCTCTTCTTCTACTACCCAAATAAGGAAGAGATGGATAGAAACCTAAAGTTTTTGGATGAGTTTATTGGATGTCTCATTAGAACGTACTCTCATGATCCTCCTATGCAAGATGTCGTTAGTACTGAGGTCGAAATTTATTATCTAGAGCAAGGATTTTTTGTCTGGGACATAATAAAGAGGAAAAAACGTACTGATAGGGTTTAATCTAGGAAAACTACTAATAATTTGTTATTTTCCTATAAACTCATTGGCGAAAGTTCAATAGAATTGAAACTTCAAATTTGAGAACTATGTTCATAAGAATCTTGAATTTGACAACTAGTACCTCCAATTGCGAAAGGAATTGGAGCACCTTTGAGATGGTAAATTACATATAAATATATATATATTTATAAGATGACATTTCAATAATATTTTAAGATGATAATTGTTTACCCAGAAATCGGCGATCCCCTCCAAGGTGTTCGGTTCAGGTGCCCGACGGCTAGCCCTTTCCCTGGCCGCGCTGACCGCGAGGTCGCACAGTTAGCTTTCTCTAGCCGCGGTGACCGCGAGGTCTCACCCTTGGGAGAGCTCGCGGCCAGCCTTTTCCTGACCGCGCTAACCGCGAGGTCGCGCGGTCAGGTTTCTCTAGCCGCGGTGACCGCGACGTCTCCCCCTTGGGAAAGCTCGTCGTCAGCCTTTTACTGACCGCGAGGTCGTGCAGTCAGCTTTCTCTAGCGGCGGAGACCGCGAGGTCTCCCCCTTGGGAAAGCTTGCGGTCAGCCTTTTCCTGACCGCGCTGACCGCGAAGTCGCCCGGTCAACTTTCTTTAGCCGCGGTGACCGCGAGGTCTCTCCCTTAAAAGAGCTAGCAGTCAGCCCTTTCCCTATAGTCGGCGGGCCTAGGCGACCTCAGCCGCGTGGTTACAAGTGTTAGCCGCGTGGTTAGCCTTTTCCTAGCCGCGAGGCCGCCCTCCACGGGCTGCCCGGGTTTCCTGAGCCTGCCCATCCGGGCAGCCCCTGATTCCTATAAATAGGGGTCTAACCCTCTATTTGGGGGGAGGGAGGAGCTCAGAGGAAGAAGTCACAAGGCCAACTTGCAATTACATTTCGTAAGACCGCACGACCTATTTCGGCGACTTGGGCGACCTGCTGTTTCTAGTAGCGCGACCTCTCCTGAGCGGCCTGGGCGAACTCCTCTGCCTACTCGCGACCAGTCTTTTCCCCTTCATATGTGACTCGAAATAACTGACTACTCACGACCACCTTCCTTCAATTAAGGCAACAATTCTTTTTCCCTCTGCCATCCGACCCAATTCACGGTAGTGTGCATAGAGTTGGTATCGACATTTTTGGTGCCAACAATAACAATTTTTAATGTTTATAATATATTTTGGTTCATTCCAAGAAGAGTAATAGACTAGAAAGCAAAAAAATTGAATGATCTTGTATTCGTGAAATTCAATTTTAAGCTGAAGTCTAAATATTCTGATCTATCTCGAGACTCATTGTCTGCGAAGAGTATTGATGAAGGAAAAGTTATTGAGTGGTTATCGGGCCCTACTAATGATAGTGTAGATGATGATGACAAAGTGTTTTCTGGAGAAGGATTGACTTGGACTCGGATTTGTGACATTATCGATGCTTATGTAAGTTCTAGGAAAAGTGCAAAGCCGTCTTTAAAACAGGCATGTACGACAAAAGCAAAAGGAAAACGGTCTATCAGAGAGGGATGAAGATGAGAGTCATGAGGAGGACATTGTTGATGCACTAATGTTTTACACTTCCGAGGACTACCCAACAGATCAAGAATCATGATGTTATTTCGGTGAGTTGTATTAAGTTATTTATTTTCTTCATGGTCATTAATCTTTAATATAGTTCTCTGTTCTTACTCAAATATTCATTCATTGATTTCAGGAAAACGATATTATAGATTTATATTACGGTACCGAATTTTGTGGAGCATTAACATTTTGATAATAAGTTGAGGCACGATTATATTTTTTAGTTTAATATGATTTTGTGATCTTGTATTACACTATTACATGATTGAAAGTATGTAACATTTCTTATTTATTATAAATTTGTTAGACACTTGTTAGTAGCTTAATTTTTTCATATGAATTTTAATTTACACTTAATTATATAAAATACTTACCCTCTAATTAATAAATGAAATATATTATGATATATATATATATATAATTATAATATTTCAATCCGACATTTTGAAATGTCTCTGATATATCTACCGCAATCCGACATCCGACATAAAAAACTCAAACTGACATGAGTACGACATCTGCAACCTTGGGTAAGAAGGATTATGGTGATGATGATGGGAAGGGTGTTGCTCACTCTGAGATACTTGTTGCAGACCTTGAGATAGTGTTGGAAGCACAGAATGAGAATCTTCTTGAAAACGAAATTGTTGATGAAATGAATGGAGTTTCTGATGACAAGAAGAGTGCTAATGAGGAAGGTAGTAGAGTAGGTTCTTTTGAAATCATGCATGGCATAGACAGTGATGACCTTATTTCACATACTCACAAAGTATAATAAAGATAAAGTAGCTCGTAAAATATTTGCTGAATCATCAGATGATGCAACCTCCAAAGCTAAAGGAAACAAGCTGAAATTAATGTCCTTCCCTACTCTTGGATGGACCTCTTCACATATGTCCTTCCCAGATCTTGGATGGGTCTTAACTTCTACCTCTGAATCTATATGTGACTCAGAAAATTAAATATAACACTGAAGTTAATAAGTTATATCCTCTCTGAAGGAATTTCCTACCAAAGGTTTCCATATTCAATTCCCCGATCCAACTGTTGCTTCTTTCCCTTCATCAAATGTGATTGAAGAAACCAAGGAATGTAGAAGAGATGATAAAATAAAGACCCTTTTCTTTCCTCCAAATCAGGCGGTGTTGGGCAGACCTAGCAAATTTAATAAATGAGAGTTCAGCTTACACAATGTAAAAAGGAGATTACATTTTGTAAACTATACTCAAGTATCATATAAGAAGATCACGCTTGATCCTTATAAATTGGTTAGGCCCAATGATACATGTAATCTGCATGGAGGATCTAATCCAGAGACAATGGTTCCTGAAGCAATAATAAAGGTCCCTAAGAGTCTGCTGCTCAGATCAGAGAAGAAGAACTGCATATGATTAAAGCCAAGCAGATTATAAAAAGCTGGAATTGAAATTAATACTGTAGAGAAGGAAAAAACCAACCTTGTATATATGTTCACTTGTGTAAAATACAAAGAATGAATACAAATATATAGATGAGAGAAAGAGAGAGGAAGGTCCTATACATGATGTGGGACTAAGAGCAGAGAAAAAAACAATAAATGATACATAATGGGCCTAGACTAAATGGGTTTTTCTAACACTCCCCCGCAAGCTGGAGCGTATAGGTCATATGCACCCAGCTTGGACAAACACTGGTAAACAAGGTACTTGATAAAGCTTTTGTGAGAATGTCAGCAACTTGATCAGTGTCTGGAACATGCTTTAATTCAAGTTTCTTCAATTGAACTTTCTCTCGAATAAAGTGGCAGTCGACTTTGATATGTATTGTGCGCTCGGATACACCAGATTCTTGAATAGAACAGCAGATGAAGGAAGTTTTACTCCCAGGTCAGTAAGGAGACTTTCAAGCCATGTGAGTTCTGAGACAACCGATGTCATCGATCGGTATTCAGCTTCCGCGGAGGAACGAGCGACCACGGCTTGTTTCTTACTTTTCCATGTAATGAGATGACCACCAAAATAAGTACAGAACTCACTTGTTGACATCCGATCGTCCAGGGAACCGGCATAATCGGCATCAGAATAGACGACCAATGCAGGAGCCGAGTTGGAGGTTTTGTAAACCAGCCCTTGACCCGAAGCTCCCTTAAGGTATCGGAGAATCCATTCAACCGCCTGGAGATGAGAAACCCGGGGGGCATGCATGAACCGACTGACAACCCCAACAGCAAACGATATATCAGGCCTCGTGACCGTTAGATAGATCAACTTTCCCACAAGGCGTCGATAGTATTCCGGGTTCTGAAGAAGCAAATCATCATCAGAGGCATGAGCACATAGTTTGTGATTTGCCTCCATCGGGGTACTAGCTGGCTTGCAACCAGACTGGCCAGCGTCTTTGAGAAGATCGATACAGTACTTCTGTTGGGAGAGGACAAGCTCGTCCGGCCGTCGTGCGATCTCAAGACCGAGAAAGTAGCGAAGATGCCCCAGGTCTTTGGTCTGAAACACAGTGCTCAGATGCAGTTTGACCTCTAGAATCCCCTTTGAGTCATCCCCAGTGAGTAGTATGTCATCAACATAAACCAACAGAAGGATTGTTCCAGTGGCCCGGTGTCGGGTGAATAGGGAGAAATCTGCAGAACTCCGAGTGAACCTCATGTCCCGAACCACCTTGCTGAATTTGTCAAACTACGCCCGAGGGGACTGTTTGAGACCATAAATGGATTTCTTGAGAAGACACACACGAGACTCCCCCGTGTTCTCAAACCCGGGTGGTTGACGCATGTAGACGGTTTCCTGAAGATCTCCATTCAAAAAAACATTCTTGATATCGAGCTGATGAAGGGGCCAGTGGCGGTGCATAGCCACGGAGAGAAGAACCTGGACGGTGTTGAGCTTAGCCACCAGAGAGAAGGTTTCCTCATAATCAAGGCCCACCTGTTGAGTGAAGCCACGGGCCACAAGTCGGGCCTTTAGTCGGGCAATAGTGTCATCCGGAGCATGCTTGATGACGAAAACTCATTTACACCCAACAGGGTGCTGACCGGAGGTAAGGGAACCAGGACCCAGGTCTGGTTGGCCCAAAGAGCCATCATTTCTTTGTCCATGGCAGCCCGCCAGCCTGGATGTTGAAGCGCCTCCTGCACAGAGTTAGGGACAGAAACAGAGGATAATGATGTGGCAAAGTGAAGAAAAAGTGGTGAAAGGCGATGTAGAGAGACATAATTTGCCATCGGATGAGCGGTGGATGCGGGAGCCGGAGCAGCAGGTAGCGGAGCACCAGAGGTCGAAGCCGACTGCAGGGGGGCAACGGGATGAGGAGAGCGACGAGAATAGACCCGGATAACTGGTGGAGGTGGACGGACCGGAGGCATTGCAGGAGGAGGAGATGATGAGGAACGGGGAGCAGGGATGACGGGACGAACGACGGGGTCTGGGCCAGGAGCGATATCCAGAGCAGAAAAGAAGGGAAGATATTCGCGGAAAGTGACATCCGCAGAGACAGTTACCTTGCGGGTAGTAGGCGAATAGCACACATAATCCTTTTGAGAGCGTGAGCAGCCCACAAAGATATGTTTGGCGGCACGGGGATCCAACTTGTCTGTAGAGGGACCAAGTTAGTGACTGTAGCAAGTACACCCAAAAATCCGTGGAGGAACAGGAAAATGCGGAGTGGAGGGAAAGAGAAGGCCGAAAAAAGTAGCATGCTTGAGGATGGAAGAGGGTAGACGGTTGATGAGAAAATAGGTCGTGGAGAGCGCGAAGTTCCAGTACGGTTTGGGAACCTGTATTTGAAGCATAAGGGAGCGAGCGACATCAAGAAGGTGACGATTCTTGCGCTCGGCGACACCATTCTGTTGTGGAGTATACAGACACGATGTTTGGTGAAAAATGGCGAACTCAAAGCAGAGCGTCGCGAAGTCATGACTAGTGTACTCGCGCACATTGTCAGTACGAATAGTACGAATGGACGCAGAGAATTGAGTGCGAGTCTCAAGAATGAAGGCCCTGAAGACGCGGAGAAGCTCAGAACGATCCCGTAGGAGATACAACCACGTCATGCGAGAGTAATCATCAATAAAAGTAAGAAAGTACCGGTAGCCAGAAATACTAGTAATTTTGTACGGATCTCATATATCGGAGTGTACTGAAATAAAAGGAGCGGAGCTCCGAGTACAATAGGAAGGAAAAGATGAACGTGGCTGTTTGCCAAAAATACATGTTTCACACTGAAACGCAGAAGAGAGACATCCGGGAGAGCCTTCTGGAGGAGTGGAAGAGGAGCATGACCAAGACGTCGATGCCAATCCGAAGAGGAGAGAGATGCGAGGATAGTAGGAGAGTCATCAAGAAGGTAGAGCCCGTTCTACAACCGCACCCTACCAATGATAGTCCGCGTCTGCTGATCCTGTATCAGAAAAGAAGAGAAAGTAAAGGTCACGGAGTAATTAGAATCAGTAGTAAGACGACCAACAGAAAGTAAATTGAAAGGAGAGCCCGAAACGTGAAGAGCCGAGCGCAGGAGGAGAGAAGAGGTGAGAGGAATATCAGCACATCCAGAGACAGGAACAGATGCCCCATTGGCCACAGTAATGTACTTTGGGTGAGGTGAAGACAAGTACTGAGGCGGCCGAACAGAGGTGATGTGATGAGTGACACCAGAATTGAGGATCCATCACGGGCCAGAGAAGAGGCAGGCGATACCTTCATTTGAGATGGAGGCAGCGGAGGCAACCGAGGCAGGTGGGCGGCTAAGTAGTCCATGAAGATGCTGGAGCTGAAGACGAACCTCGTCGAGGTCAGTACGAGTGGGAGAGGGGTCTATGGAAGCAACAGAGGCCTGCGGACGAGGAGGGCGACCATGTTTGCGATAGCATGTGGCTTCAAGATGCCCGTCTTTGCCGCAGAACGAGAACTTAGGCCGAGACCGTCCACCCCGACCCGTCCTCGAGAATAAGAGCGGCCTTCACGAGCTAAAGATGGAAGAGGCAATAATGGAGCAGGGCCTGCTGAACAAGGGCCGGAGAAGAAGGCCCGGGCACACCCAGAGGCAGGGATACTTTGAGAAGCATCGAGCACACATCAGAGAAAGACGGGGTAACAGTAGAGGAGAGGATGTGAGCCCGTACACTGTGAAGATGATGCAGTACCCGAGCCATCATCATGGCTATACCTACAGCTTCCTTTTGGGCAAGTTGGGCAGCAAGATCCAGAGTAGGAGGCTGATGGTGGATCCAAGCCTCGACCAGAGACCGAGCCGGAGCAACGAAGGACGTCAGATCGGTCGCGCCACCGCTATCAAGGGCCTGGAGAGCAGTGATAATGTCATACAGATGGTGGAAACTGTCCTTGCCAGAGTAAAGGGTATGGAGCTCGTCCCACATGCCCTTGGCCGTCTCATGGTACATGGTCAGACGATAAGACTCGCCATCAAGAGAATTAAGGAGTCAAGTCTGCACCCGACCATCATTGCGTAACCAATCATCAGTAGGAGTCCCGGTAACGGCCTGGGTCAAGTGATGAAGGAACCCCTTGGATTGCAGGACACGGAGAACAGAGTGCGCCCACTCCACAAAATTCTTGTTGCCGGTCAGAGAGATTGTAGCAATACGGAGCTCATCTCGCACTTCCGAGAGAGAGGCCGGGAGGTCAGCAGGAGGAACCACCGTGCCAACTGAATCAGCAGAAGAGGCCATGAATAAGAGAAGCGGCTAGGAGAACTGACCGGTCAACAAAGGAGACCGCGCGACTAGGGCTGAGACCGCTCAGTCACGATGGGAAGACACTAACTGTGGGAGGAGGCCGCGACCAAAGACGGAGGCCGGGAGAGAGAGAAGACCGCAACGGACAGAGAGAAACCACGAGGATGGGAAAGAGGAGAAGACCGCGACCTAAATGCGAGAAGGCAACAGTCCGCATGGTCTGGCTGAGTACAGGAGGCCAACAGCGTGCAGAGAGAAGAGACCGCGAGTAGGGAACACTCAAGCGGAAAGAGAGAACAGAACGCAGCGACCAGGATCAAACCACTGGGAGATGGAGCAGGCTGCAGGAGAGGCAGGTCGCAGCGAGCTGGATCAGGCCGTAGCGAGCGAGATCAGGCTGCAGCGAGCTGGAGCAGGCCGCGAGAGAGGCAGGCCGCAGCGAGCTAGATCAGGCCGCAGCGAGCTAGATCAGGCCGCAGCGAACTGGAGCAGGCCGCGAGAGAGGCAGGCCGCAACGAGCTAGATCAGGCCGCGAGAGAAGCAGGTCGCAGAGTGATGGAATAGGGAGAGGTGGACCCGACGAGAGAGAGAAGGGGGAAGGCTATAAAATGCCTGAGGGGAGGGGTGGAACCACGGAGAAGAAGAGGAAGCGGAAGAAGAGGAGCGGAGCGGACAGGGAGTCAGGCCGCAGGAGTACGAGCGGGCAACAGACAAGAGACAGACCCGCGGGTTGTGCGGGTTAAGAAGGGAAGCCGCTCAAGGAGAATCAGTGGCTCTGATACCATGCAGAGAAGGAAAAAGTCAACCTTGTATATATGTTCACTTGTGTAAAATACAAAGAAAGAGTACAAATATATAGATGAGAGAAAGAGAGAGGAAGGTCCTATACATGATGTGGGACTAAAGAGGAGAGAGAAAAACAATAAATGATACATAATGGGGCTAGACTAAATGGGCTTTTCTAACAAATACTATTAAGAACATTGTAGATGTTGTTAGAGGAGGATATGCTTTGAGATAGGCAAATCTTAATGCAGATTTAGACCTCAGAAGATTGGAGACTATTGTAAAATCTCTTAAGGACAATCCTGAAAAGGCAATGGAGAGGTATACAAAGTTTTTCTTCATTTCACAACATAAATTGTTGAATGCTTTATATAATTTTTTGTCAAAAGGCTGGACATAAAATGAAGACTTTCTTTCATTCTTATCTGAGCATTGTTCTTATGCCAATGTTGTAATTTTTCTTGTGAGTATAATTTAAAGGGTTTTTTTGAGAAAATTGTAAAAGGCATTTTCTTGAATGAATAAAAACTTTTATTTTAACAAGTTGAATCCTTATGTTTTCTCTATCCTATTTCTTTTTCTAATTTTTGTAAATCACTTAACTCCTCTATAAAATATGTTATACCAATTAGAGAAGATTGTCTGGAAAAACCTCTTGATTTGATATAACAGATTATATTAAGTGATATAGGAAGTGGCTTATATTTGTATAGAAGATTAGAATTATATTTTAAGTATACGTCGAGTGCTGGGAACTTCATCAAGTAATACTCGAAGTATGTTAAATCAGTTCTCAGCATACATTGACTACTTCACAATCAAAGCAAGTTATAATTATTCAGAGCACAAATAAAAGCAGCAGCTATACGTCGACTTGTAGTAGACGTTTAAAGAACTTACGCCAACTTACAGCAGTAATTCAGAATATCTTTCTTAAGTGTCTTCAGACTGTGATCAAGGATGATTGAAATTCAGATTGAGCTGTTACAGGATTAAGAAAGGAATGGTGATAATTTCAATAAAGAGTATACCAAGAATATTGGATATTCCATTTCCAGGAAAACTCATAATTGGAATCGAATTGTGAATGGAGGAATACAAGATGAGTATATAGACAGAAGGACTTGCAGAAAATAACAAAGATTTATTTTTTCTTTCTTTTCCAATTCTTTTTTCTCTCTCGACCAAACTTTTGTCTCCCTCTCGCTTCAATTCATTTTTGAGAAAGATTGTTGCTGCAACTTTCTGAAAGAAAAGAAATTTGTTTGAGTCTTCCCTCTCTCCGGCTCTGGTTGAAGATCAAAAACAGATTGAATTAAGATTGCATCCATACTGTACATAATTCAAAATCCGTTCTGAACATTTTGATGATTGGATCTCAATGTGAAAAAGTTCAAGACATTTTTGATTATCTACTGCAAAGAATTTTAAGAATCTATTAGGTTCCTATCCCAGTAGTTGGAGGATGACTGGAGATGAGGATGACGACAGTGATGGATACGACGGAGCCAAAACAGCTCTTAGGGTCATATCCCGGAGGTTGTCGGAGGATGACCGGAGACGAAGATGACGGCGAAGATGGATACAACAAAGACAATACCATGACTGCCTAAGTGAGGCTTCCTCAAGAAAGAGAGCTTCCAAGATCTAACAAGGGGTCTAGAAATTAGATATTATTTATTCATAACATACAAGACTCCAAGGGTCCCTTAAATAGAGCCTACAAGGGTATTTAAGTAAATATTCCGACACAACCTAATAAAATCTCATACAACAATAAAACCTAATACAACCTAAAGGTCGGGCTACGAACATAGTACATATAATAAAGCATAATAGAAGACGCAACATAGTAATTGGGCCTGAAACCCATAACATCTCCCCCGACCTTCAAATCGAGCTTGTCCTCAAGTTTGAATGAAGCTTGCATAGCTTGATCGTATGGCTGATTGATTTTCCGCGAAAACAACTCCTAATAACGTGTTGTTGTAGTGTAGGCTGCATTAAGCGGAGGAATGTTCACAATGACAGAAAATATGGCGATGAATGGGTAAAACACGGATGCCCGATCGAGAAAGAGTGGCGGCGATTAGAATCGGCGGTGTCAACTTGGGGATGATCAGCAGAAGAGATGGATTTGGAGGGGTCAGCAGAGCAGGTGACTGTAGAAGAGGTGGCGAGGTGACTGGTGAGGCCAGCAGAGTAGGGGCCGACATAGAAGACGGTGGAATGGACGGAGGAGTCGGTATAGTAGGGGCCGACAGAGGAAGGAGCACGACAGTGATAAGAGGCGGCGACGTGATGACTGTAGGGACTGGTAGCGGCGATGTAACAACCAGGACTGCGGAGAGAGATGATTACGCATTGGCGACCTGGATTTGTTTGTTATAAATTTCCTCATATGGCTTTAGAAGATCAATGATGCGCGCGCCAAGAGCTTGGCCGGGAGGGACTTGACATGGAGAGGCTCATTTGACTGTGTAAACGACATGGCCCTTGTGGATACTTTAGAGAAGAAGAAGACATTGCTTGGTGGTGTTTGTTGTAGTATCGCTTGGAAGAATTGAAGCCGACTTCGGGTTGGAGGCGAATCGAGAGGGACGGCCCGGTCTTTGGAAGAAAACGGAGAGCGTGTCTGTGCGCACGTTTTTTGGCCCGTACGCACATTTTCCTACCAGGTGCGCATGTTCGGGCATGCATTTTCCCTCGAGTCTTGCTTTTCCATTCACACTACCTTATTGTTTTTTTTTGTTCTTATGATTTTCTTGCTTTCAATTTTTGATAGACAATGTCTTCAATCAGAACAAACAAAAGTGACCAATGTCAATTCATTTGATAAAAAATCATCATGCAGCAGGGAACAAAAAAATTGGAATTAAATCCAATGTCAATTCATGCAAGTATGACTTCCAAACGAACAGTCCCTAATAAATTTTGATCCTACAATGTACCATTTGGTGCAATATACCAAAGGTTTATAATTCGAGTGTGCTAAAACGTACCAATAAACCTGACTTTAAACTTCCTCCTCCCTTGAAGTGTTAATGAGAAAAACATCACAGAACCCACTTAAGGCAAGAAATTCATAAAATTATAAACGAACTAACCCTAAAAATGCTTACCTTACAGGGCCAGTTCTCTCGGTAGAAATGGCATATAACCCGTTCGCTGGCCTTGACAATAGCAAAGAATTCTTTCTCCGATATCTCTGTGTAGTCCCCCGTGACCCAACAACATCCAACGATTTCGTTTCTCGGCCATTTTTTTCATCTGCTGCAGCCGTCTCTCCCGTAATGCATCGAAATCGTCTAGGTCAAGCCTTCCCAACGCTGCAATCTCCTCGTCGATCTTATCCTCCACCGCCTGAGCTACTGTGAGTACCTACCTGCTTCTCCAGAATCTGCCGCGACATAGAAAAGTAAATAAACGAAGATAGCAAATTGGACGATTGATATCGAAATCAGGGCTTGCCTCCTGATCTGCGAGTCGTCCATGGAGATATCCCGACGCCACCGTCCCCGATCGTAAGAGGATGCCGGCAAGGTTGTGAAGGCAGGATTTCACGGTGGCCGGTAGAAATGCCGCAGTAATATTTGTCGGAAAAAAGGATTATCTGGCGCGATGGTTGGGCATTAGCCAAGGCTCTTTGGGATTATCTGCCATTAAATGGAGTAGTTTTAACTGGGATTTAAAACTGTGTTTTCAGAACGTTATTTTTAAAGCAAGAACTGTTTGAACAACTTCCGTTTACAATCAATTTTAAAACTGTAAAATAATGTATTTGTTTGGAAAACTATTGTTCTACTGGTGGTTCAAAATGAAATATTTTTAAGTAGCTGAATTCAAACGAAGATTTGGGAAATTGATGTTCTAAAATTCAAGTCAACAAAAAGATGAATTTAGATGAACAAAGCTGAGCAACATGAGTTATGTCTCATTTCAAAAGTTTCAAAATAAAATTACAACATCAATAAAACAACATATTTAACGTTAATTTCCGACAACATCATATAACTGTTCGACAATGGAGTCACGCAGTTCAGCCATTTGACTCGACTGGCTCCTTGCACCTCTAATAATAATCTCATTGTCCTCCCTCCTTGTGCTGCTCGCCATTCACACTCCTCATCTAATAATATGTGTCTGAGAGTAGACAAAAGTCTCATCAGGATCACATCGGTAAAAATCTTTGTCTACTCGTGAATGATGTCTGCGTATAAAATTATGCAGTGTCATCGTAGAAACCACATTTTTTGTTGTTTTTTAAAGCTATACGGTGGCATATCGCAAAGTATTCGTCATTTCTTCTTCCACACACCAAATGTATGTTATATAACACTACGAAATGATGAGTGTGCCTGATTGAATATTTTCTTTCGTCCTTTTATCAGGCGCTGACCACTTGCACAGTCTGGTGAGTGATACCTCGTTTCTGCATAAGATTTAATATACTCATCTTGCAACGGGTATCCAGCATCAACTAAATAGTATTTCCCTGCATGTAGAAAATAAGTTAAGTAACATATATATAGTTTTTTGCATTTGATTTTTTTTTTGAGAAATTACCTGGCAGTGGATGAGAGAAGTTCCATCGATGATTTGTAATTGCACTACGAAAAATACAGCAATGTGTTGAACCCTCCCAACTAGCCATGACAAAAGTAAATGTCCTATCAAAGTCACATACTACCATAACATTCTGAGTTGGAAAGCCATGACGTCCAATGTATGGAACCTGCTTCTTAACTAGGATGCGAGCATCAATGTGTCCCGTCATTTGCTCCAATGCAATATTTAAAGTGGGGCATGTATCGATCGCCATTTAGAATTTTTGTGGGGATATCTGTAAATCGATCGTTAACAGGTGCAATAACGTCTTGCGAGAGCCATGTTAAAGTATCTAGTCCTTGTGAAAAATTGCGGCTTATTATTTCTGTTGAATGTTGAAAACTCTCCAAACATTCCCTTATTCTTTGATTGTTTGCCATAATATAAATTGTAATAGCGAGTACCTCTTTTGTAGTGGTACTCCTGAATCCTTCTAACCCATAATTAGAAACCAATATTTCAAGCAAATCTAAGAAAATTCGCTTCGACATACGAAGTTATAATGAAATCTAGTCGGATGTCCATCCAAGAGTTCTCTAACCCACTTATCTCCTGTGTTAGAAGATGTTGCGCAAGGTGTCCTATTTTCATAATGAGAGTTATAATCACAATCTCACAAACACTTGTGTTAACCATCATAAGATAATAAGCCGCTTTCCGACGTGCCTCATTAAGCTCAAGATCATTGTCCGAAGATATCATATAAATAATGTCCACACCTGCAATACAAGTACAATAGAATCATGAACAATAGCATTGTCATGTATAAGAATATGTTAGAAATCGAATAGAAAACAAACCGAAATGGTTTTAACTGAAACTTTATTATCCGAAAAAGGTATCTATTACAATGGTATAGCCTCCCTTTTATAGAATGGAGGAGATGAGAGAGATTACAAATAATCAATGTGGGACTAAAAATTTACAATGTAAGCGGCTTTAC
This sequence comes from Platanthera guangdongensis, assembly GCA_039583875.1. NCBI lineage: Eukaryota > Viridiplantae > Streptophyta > Magnoliopsida > Asparagales > Orchidaceae > Platanthera > Platanthera guangdongensis. The sequence goes on from CM077164.1 coordinate 144,361,727, forward strand.
AAAAGACAAACCGGACAAGCCGTGCGGTTAGACAAACCGGCTAACCGCCTGACTACCAACAAGAAGAGAGATCAAACCGCCACAGGAGACCGCTAGACCGCTCGGTCTCCTAGTCGTCTGAGACATGCCGACTGACCGCTGGGATACCAAACAACAACAGCCTGGCACACAGGCCGGCTAGGAGAAACCGCCAGACCGCCCGGTCTCCAAACAACAACAGACTGCGCGGTCTCCAACTTGCAACAGAATACTAGCCAAAAGAAATATAAATCAAGATGTCATGTTCATTGTGAATACCAACACCAATGTGAACGAGCCATTATATCACAACATACAACGTAGTCTGTATCTGAATATTTCACAACTACACAACAAATATCAAAAAAATACAACAAAGTATATGTGCACTATACAAAACATCACTTAACCACAATCGTACAAACCCTTGCACAACTAACATATTGCTTTAAAGACCTACCGACTTCATGCATGTGTATTGGTGGTTTTTAAGCCACCAAATCTTCTTGGAGCCTAGTAAGCTCAGAAACAACTCTTTATTCTTGTCGTCCAATAAAAAATAGTGGCAAAGTCGTAGAGCACTGGATCAGAACAAATGTCCGGATGTTTCTCTGACTCCTCAATTGCTTCATGTATAGTATAAGTAGGGACAGACATTTGAGGGGGTTGCGATATGCTTTCTCCAACTGTAACAACCCAATTCTTGATTAAAATTATCATAAGGTTTATAATAATAATTATATTAATATAAACCTAATATCCCCCCCCCCCCCGCTTATTAAACCTACCTGAGCCAGCCCTCCTCTTAATCCCGATCCCGCAAACCCCCGCTCACAGGTCTTTCTGCGCAGCCGCAACCCGCTCCCGATTCCGCCCCGTCTCCTGCTCTCGTATCACCCCGACGCAACCTCCTCTCACTCTAGCTGATGCCGCTTGCTTCTCTGCTAGGGTCGGCGACCTACTGCGGCTCGTTCTCAAGCCGCCGACAACCTTCCTCCTCCTGTCATGGCCGACAGGAGTTCAACCCCTGCTTCTCCCTCCGGCCGGCGACAGCAACCCTTGCTTTGGTCGGCAATCCTTCCTATCTTAGGGCCAGCAGCCCTGTTTTCCCCCCCCCCTTCTTCCTCTTCATCTCGGTCGGTGGTTGCAAGTGATCCACCTCGGGTTTTCTAGTTTTTTCCCCTATACTCAGAAATTTCTGCCCGGATTTGCCTCCTTGGGCTCGGATTTGGTTCCTATTGCAGCGTTCGTCGCCCCTTGACGGTTCGTGAAGCAAATCCCTCTCTGAATTAGGGTTTCTGTAACCTATTCGTCTTCAAGTCTCCGTCTTCGCGTGGAATCTCTCCTCCCCTCGCTCATGAGGGAGGTAAATTTCTTAGCCCTCTCCTATCTGAGTCTGCGATAATTTATTGTGTGTGCTAGCGTTAGAGTTTTTGATATCTCATTGTCGTATATGTTTGTGCTTCAGCAGGTCTGATATCAAGTTTTCCGATTTCGCTTGTGCCGCAATTTGGTCTCCTCCGTCAGCTTCAGCTTCTTTGAGGCAAGTAGAGATCACCTCTCTCTTGCAAACATTCAACTTAATTATTTTGTCTGATCTTTTATTTATTTTGAATCGACCCTTGATAGCTTGTTGTCAGTTAAATTTAGATATTTAATCATTTATTAGACTTGTTCCTAGTTTGAGGTTCACGCGATAGAATTAGCACGAGTCGAGAATATAAATAATGATATTTGAGTAATTGGGAGACGAGTTAGTAACTGATAGTTAATTGTATATTCAATTTGAGGATTTGTATTTTTATTTGATGAATAAAATGAGGATAGTAAGCTTGAGTACGAGCATTAATAGATTTGAATGATTATTGTTAAGGCTCCTGGTTAGGGATTTAAAGATGGTTGAGTTATGTCACGCTCGTACCGTACACACTTTTGAATTGAAAAATCACAATTGTAACGAATTATGGATAACAAATATATGTTTGATGATTCGATATCATGCTCGGTAGTGAACGCATGTTTTTCTTGGAAGATAACTGTGCCCTAGAAATTGTTAACCTAGGCGAATTTTTAACATCTCCGATCCAATACACTTCAACTTACCTTTGTTTTTACTCGAAAATTTTTCCAGTTTCTGATGTCTGTCTGGTTTCTGATGTCTGTCTGGTTTCTGATGTCTGTCTGATTGTAAGACCCGAGTAAAATTTATTTCCAATCTGATCTTTCTTGTTGACGTGAATCTGTATCACGATCTGAAGTTTCCTCTCATAATATTGTCATAAGATAATATGATGATTAATCTCGTTTGAAACACAAAAACAAATCCGTGGTTGTAAGCGAATCTTTGAATTGTAGCGTCTAACAGGGCATCTGTCTGCTGGCATGATCACGGCAAGCAGGATTACTTTTCTAATAAGACTTGCACCTAGATATAAATGTGAGCCATGTGCGCCCGCTATAGCACCTACACCCTTCATCGATCACAACTTACAACCTATTACATGAATAATTTTAGGCTATTCTCCGAATTAGTCTAATTAACTAACTTGATCTGTTTAGCCTCTTTGTTTTTTTGTCCCGGATAGTTTTGTTTCATGAGAATCTGGTACTCATACTTTTCTGCTTCTATTACCGTTTTGTACTTTAGTTTGCTCATTCTGTTTATTTCATGTTCTGAGGCTTTTTCTTTGTGTTTTGGAATTGCCTTAGCTTTCGTGTCAGCGTCGCCAGGTCCTCGAGCCCAGTCTACTTCAACTTTCAGGTTCTATGTTTACATTTCTTTTACTGTCAATTAATTCTTTTATGTAATAATTGCAATCAGCCATTTTCTCTGGTATCATGGACAACTGCTAGGCTAATTAAATATTTATGTACTAGAATCTGAAATTAACGCATGTGCACCATCTGTTGAATCATAACTGCATGAAAACTATAACAACAGCCCGCAAACATGAATTTTACAAAATATATATATGCTTTTAAAACTTTGAAAGCTTCTGCATAATAAAAAAAAACATGTTTTCCCCAAAAATAACTACTTTAAAACTATTTTCAGTGTTCTCTGCTTCCGCCTTAGCAGACATGACTTTCTTTCCGCCCATGCCTGTGGCATCACGGCTCGTCTCAAAGCGCACTCTGACTTCTGTCGAGATGGGTCGTGACAGTTGGTATCAGAGCCAGGTTTGTTCTAAGGATAAAATATTTTCTAAATATCACTTATTTTGAAACTTATTTTATAAATATATAAGCATGCATCATTTCTTCACTCAGCTTGTCATTATTTGTTGTTCGCGGCTGAAACACGCACACACTCACTCATAAGAATGAGTAGTATGCACACGAATGTTAAGGGGTTATGGGCAAACTTAACATTTTTGTGCATATGAATTTCCACTAGGATATACACCGCTTGCGAATATTAAATTGTATGGGCGGTTTAATATTTTCAAGTGCGCTGACATTAGAGTCCTACTATGCATGACATGTTAAGTGATATGGGCCTTAACATGACATGTGTATCCATTCATTTGCATGCATATCATAAATCATTGCACAAGTGTTAAGCCAAGAACAATAATAATGATTGTACACACATGAATTTACTATCTGCTTGACATCGCACATATTCACATTGTTGCACTTGCCTGATTATTGCCTAGAGCTGTCCAATGAAAATGCTGTAATTATTACATAATTTACGTACTTGACAGTAGGAAATTTATTAAAATCTCTAATTGCTGGTTCCCGATATTTGTAAATAGTTTTTGCTGTTTCGCATGTCTGTCAATCTTGTCTGGTCATTTGTATCTCCTTCTAGATAGCTTTTAAGTTTCAGTAATGCTCTGCTGAATTTCTCCAGCGTTGTCTTGTAATTCTCCAACTCCAGTTTGACTCGCTCCTGTCGATACTCAATCATCCTCCCACTTCTTTTCCCCGTTGACGTTCTATATTCGCTCCGTGTAAGATCTTTTTGCTCCCGGATTCTCGCATTCTGCCGCTCAATTTTGGGCTAATCGAAGACAATTCTTGTGCTCCTTGAAGACAATCTTTTATATATGTCTGAACAGCTAAGCCTAAAGAGTTCTCCTATGAACTTGAATCTGACCTGCGTTGCAATTATCCGAAACTTTTCTCTTGATCATAGTAAGTCTCCGTGCTTGTTCTTTTATCTGTTTCCTTGTATTTATAGTTAACTTCTATGCCTTGTAGATTCCGGCTGTACCACCATGGCGCCATGGGTCCTCCATGGGCTGTTGGTGGGCCGGGCGGCGCCAGGGGTCCTCCCTAGGTCGTTACTATAAAGTGACTTGATCTGCAAACCTTGTTGGATGAATGTCGTCTGAATCTTCGTTGTTTTTGACCCCATTCAGAGTTTCTCAGGGAAGTTTCGGGACGAAACTTCCTAAGTGGGGGAGAATGTGACAACTCAATTCTTGATTAAAATGATAATAAGGTTTATAATAATAATTATATTAATATAACCCTAATATCCCCCCCCCCCGCTTATTAAACCTACCCGAGCCAGCCCTCCTCTTAATCCTGATCCCGCAAACCCCCGCTCACAGGTCTTTCTGCGCAGCCGCAACCCGCTCTCGATTCTGCCCCGTCTCTTGCTCTCGTATCACCCCGACGCAACCTCCTCTCGCTCTAGCCGATGCCGCTTGCTTCTCTGCTAGGGTCGGCGACCTACTGCGGCTCGTTCTCAAGCCGCCGACAACCTTCCTCCTCCTGTCATGGCTGACAGGAGTTCAACCCCTGCTTCTCCCTCCGGCCGGTGACAACAACCCTTGCTTTGGTCGGCAATCCTTCCTATCTTAGGGCCAGCAGCCCTGTTTCCCCCCCTTCTTCCTCTTCATCTCGGTCGGTGGTTGCAAGTGATCCACCTCGGGTTTTCTCATTTTTTCCCCTATACTCAGAAATTTCTGCCCGGATTTGCCTCCTTGGGCTCGGATTTGGTTCCTATTGCATCGTTCGTCGCCCCTTGACGGTTCGTGAAACAAATCCCTCTCTGAATTAGGGTTTCTGTAACCTATTCGTCCTCCAGTCTCCATCTTCGCGTGGAATCTCTCCTCCCCTCGCTCATGAGGGAGGTAAATTTCTTAGCCCTCTCCTATCTGAGTCTGCGATAATTTATTATGTGTGCTAGCGTTAGAGTTTTTGATATCTCATTGTCGTATATGTTTGTGCTTCAGCAGGTCTGATATCAAGTTTTCCGATTTCGCTTGTGCCGCAATTTGGTCTCCTTCGTCAGCTTCAGCTTCTTTGAGGCAAGTAGAGATCACCTCTCTCTTACAAACATTCAACTTAATTATTTTGTCTGATCTTTTATTTATTTTGAATCGACCCTTGATAGCTTGTTGTCAGTTAAATTTAGATATTTAATCATTTATTAGACTTGTTCCTAGTTTGAGGTTCACGCGATAGAATTAGCACGAGTCGTGAATATAAATAATGATATTTGAGTAATTAGGAGACGAGTTAGTAACTGATAGTTAATTGTATATTCAATTTGAGGATTTGTATTTTTATTTGATGAATAAAATGAGGACAGTAAGCTTGAGTACGAGCATTAATAGATTTGAATGATTATTGTTAAGGCTCCTGGTTAGGGATTTAAAGATGGTTGAGTTATGTCACGCTCGTACCATACACACTTTTGAATTGAAAAATCACAATTGTAACGAATTATGGATAACAAATATATGTTTGATGATTCGATATCATGCTCGGTAGTGAACGCATGTTTTTCTTGGAAGATAACTGTGCCCTAGAAATTGTTAACCTAGGCGATTTTTTGACATCTCCGATCCAATACACTTCAACTTACCTTTGATTTTTACTCGAAAAATTTTCCAGTTTCTGATGTCTGTCTGGTTTCTGATGTCTGTCTGGTTTCTGATGTCTGTCTGATTTCTGATGTCTGTCTGATTGTAAGACCCGAGTAAAATTTATTTCCAATCTGATCTTTCTTGTTGACGTGAATCTGTATCACGATCTGAAGTTTTCTCTCATAATATTGTCATAAGATAATATGATGATTAATCTCGTTTGAAACCCAAAAACAAATCCGTGGTTGTAAGCGAATCTTTGAATTGTAGCGTCTAACATGACATCTGTCTGCTAGCATGGTCACGGCAAGCAGGATTACTTTTCTAATAAGACTTGCACCTAGATCTGAATGTGAGCCATGTGCGCCCGCTATAGCACCTACACCCTTCATCGATCACAGCTTACAACCTATTACATGAATAATTTTAGGCTATTCTCCGAAGTAGTCTAATTAACTAACTTGATCTGTTTAGCCTCTTTGTTTTTTTTGTCCCGGATAGTTTTGTTTAATGAGAATCTGGTACTCATACTTTTCTGCTTCTATTACCATTTTGTACTTTAGTTTGCTCATTCTGTTTATTTCATGTTCTGATGCTTTTCCTTTGTGTTTTGGAATTGCCTTAGCTTTCATGTCAGCGTCGCCAGGTCCTCGAGGCCGGTCTGCTTCAAGTTTCAGGTTCTATGTTTACATTTCTTTTACTGTCAATTAATTCTTTTATGTAATAATTGCAATCAGCCATTTTCTCTGGTATCATGGACAACTGCTAGGCTAATTAAATATTTATATACTAGAATCTGAAATTAACGCATGTGCACCATCTGTTGAATCATAACTGCATGAAAACTATAACAACAGCCCGCAAACATGAATTTTACAAAATATATATATATGCTTTTAAAACTTTGAAAGCTTCCGCATAATAAAAAAAAACATGTTTTCCCCAAAAATAACTATTTTAAAACTATTTTCAGTGTTCTCTGCTTCCGCCTTAGCATGCATGACTTTCTTTCTGCCCATGCCTGTGACATCACGGCTCGTCTCAAAGCGCACTCTGACTTCTGTCGAGACGGGTCGTGACACCAACTCTGATAGTTGATTTAACTAGTTGATCAATGTTATATCTCCCAAGACGTTTTGTTTTAATTCGACTTTGTTTTCCCTTTTCAAATTTTCTCCTCTTTGTTCCATGTGAGGACCCCCGCTTTCATGGCTCCTTACATTATCCCTTGGGGTTTTCACTAATGTTATTCAGCGTACTTAGATTCTCCATCAATTCATCGTCATGCTCGGAATTATCTAGACTAGATGGGTCGGTCATTCAGTTGGGAGCCCATGCATGATCACTAGAGGCAACAACCTCATTAAACATTGCATACATTTTCTCTTCCAACTCTGGAGAAATTCATTCATAGCGAAACTTTATCGCGGTAGGAACAACCTAAAATAAAATAAATTATATTAGTATTATTTTATAAATTACAAAATAAATTAATGAAAGTACGTTCACCTCGAGTCTCTATTTCCACCAATCATCAGACGCGTCAATTGTTTGCCGAGTTGAATCCCAACCTAAACCTGTCTCCCCGCGCTTGAGTTCTTTCCATGGCTTCCAATCTTTTTCAATTGATCCCATTTATTTTTTAATTGTGTGGACACATACATTTTCACCGTACGTTCTTGAAATTTAAGGGTCACATTTTCCATCCCGCCTTAGACAAGTGCGTCGTCGGTCTATTTCCAAGTTCTATCTCTTCTATACATAAGTCACAAAATAGTAATACTTCATTTGACTCCCAAGTCACTGCAATTACGTCGTCTTTAGGTTTAACCATTGTGCACTAGAAACACAAGAAAATCATAAGAAAGAAATAATCTAATGGAAATGATATAATTGCTATCTGTTCTTATTGCTAACCATTGTCAACACATGCAGGAGATCATAAAAATGTCAACAGTTACGTCCTTAGAACCACGTTGTTGGAACACCCTATTACTAATTTGGGTCAGGATCACTATGTCTCTAGGATTCTATGTTTTGACCTTCTGTATAGATTATATGTCAATTAGAATTGAGTCTAAGGGATCAGGAGTCTAGGTTTGGAAGCTGCCCTGAAGACCCAAGTTTTTGTAGTGACTAAGTCCAAATCGTCGAGCTCAGCACGACGTTTCGTCGAACTCCGGTCGACGATCGTCTAGCTCAAATTTGGCAGATCGTCGAGCTCCATTCGGCGATCGCTGAGCTCAAGCCTCATAAATATCGTCGAACTCTGGTCGACGATCGCTGAGCTCAACGTCTCAATATCGTCGAGCTCCATTCGACGATCGCTGAGCTCAGGTCGACGATTTTGACTCTGAACTGGATCCTTATCTCTGAGCTCAGTTCGACGATCTTTGAGCTCAGATCGACGATTTTCTGCTGCTTACATCTTTCATTTTCGCTGAGCTCAGCTCGACGATAGCAGAGCTCAGTTCGACGATTTCAGTTGACCTTCGGAATTCTAATTCAAATCAGATAGAAGTTATTCTGCATTTAAGTCAGAAGATCTGCCAGCCATTTTCATTTACTTCTGGAGCAAGTTTCAAGGGATTTTCTAAGGAACAAATCAGTGGACTTTCCTTCAGAACATATTATACAATTAAGGCTGTAATTAATGCAGACCAACGACTATCTTTGACAGAGCTATTTTCCTATTGAGATTCAGAGAATAAAAGAGAGAATGTTTTTGAATCAAGAAAGAACACAGTTAACAGAGATTGACAAGAACAGGACACCCCTCAATATACAGAGACTCTGAAAAATCTTCTGTCAACAAGAATTCAGAAGAACACTCATCAAGAGATCAAGCTTTCAAACATTCTTCAGATCTCTTCAGCTCTTAAGTGTTCAAGGCCAACATCATCTCAAGACTCCAGACACTCAACATTTCAGCTTGCTGAAATCATCTTCTGCTGGAGATCTATCTGTGAAGGCCTATCACCCTCAGCAAAGCTCATCTTCCTGAAGATTTCAAGGACTCAGGGGGAGCTTTGACAACATCACTGAATCCACATAGTCTTCTCAGTTGCTTTAGAAAGAGAAGACTGTCATCACTCTCTCAACCCCAATCTGTAAAGGGTTTTTCAAACTCCCTTCAAAAGTTTGAAGTTGGTTTTTGAGCACCTTGTCAAAAGCTCATTGGTGGCAAGACACCTGATCAAAAAATCTGTTTTGGTTTTTGAGCACCTTATCAAAAGCTCATTGGTGCCCAGGACACCTGATCAACTCATCCTGCAGTGGATTCCTACCTAGGGTGGTAGAAGAGTGGATGTAACCAAGTTGGGGAACCACTATATTTCCTTGTGTCATCTGGTTCTGCATGTTTTCTTTTTGTTTCTGGCCTATATTTTCTTGTGCTTAGTTTCTGCATAGATTAGTTTTGTGGTTAATTTTACCTCTGCTTCCCTGCTTACACTTATTACAACAACTGTTGTAAAGCTTTGCAAAAGTTTTTCTTTGTGTTTTAAAAAGCACCATATACTCTATTCACCCCCCCTCTAGAGTATATCAGATCTAGTTTCCCCTTTCAATTGGTATCAGAGCCAGGTTGGTTAAACATACCATTCCTGATTGGTTGTACAGGCTAACACCTGAACCCCAAAGATCCCAAACTAGATCCTTCTTTTATATTTCTCTACTAGATTTAGCTTGCACAAATTATGGCCCAAAACAAAGATTATGCAAGCACCAGACCTCCAGTGTGCAATCTGTCAAAGTTTGCACTTTGGAAAGCAAGGATTAGATTATACATGAACTCTATTGACGAAGATATTTTTAATTCTGTCTTAACAGTGTGTCCAAGACCTCCAGAGAGCACAAGCATAAATGCTGTTCCACCTCCATCAGGAACAGATGCTGACATTAAAAAGTGGAAAGTAGCTGATGCCAAGGCAATGAACATTCTAGCTCAGACAATGTCAGATGACATTTTTCAGAAGGTAGCTGAATGTAATTCAGCCAAGGAGATCTGGGACAAGCTTTCAGAAATTGTCTCTGGCTCAGCTGATGAGAGAAAGGACAGAAGATCTCATCTCATCTCCCAATATGAGAACTTCAAGAAGGGAGAAACTGAGTCAGTGGGAGAAATGTACAACAGATTGAGTCTAATTGTCAGTGAACTGAGGACATTAGACAAAGAAATCTCACTGACAGAACTCAATGACAAGATCCTAATGTGCTTCCCCAGCACTTGGGATTCAAGAATCTGGCCAATTAAAGATGCCAGAAGCCTAAATGAGATTACCACTGAAGCCTTGTTGGGTAAGCTCAAATCTTATGAGCTACTCATCAAGAACAGAGAAGAAGAACAAAAGGCTGCTTCTCCAGCCACAAGAAAGGAGAAGACTATTGCATTTAAAGCAGCTGAGGATCTGCCTGAAGAAAAGGCCACAAGCAATGATGAACTTCTCAGCCTATTGGCCAAAAGATTCTATAAGATGGCTAGGAAGGACTTCAGAAGAAGATCATACAAGGAGCAAGACAAGCCAAGGTATGACAAGTCCATTGGCAATAACAAAGATATCATTTGCTTTGGTTGCAGGAAACCAGGGCATATAGTTCCTGACTGTCCAGAGAATAAGAACAAGGACAGAAGGGAAAGAAAAGAAAGAAGAAAGGAGAAGGACTCCAAAAGGCATGGAAATAACAAACCTTCCACCAGCAAAAACAAGCACACAAGGAAAGGATTTGTTGCTGAATCCTGGAGTGAGACTGAAGAGGAGTCAGAGACCTCTTCCAGCTCAAGTGATGATGAGGATGATGCAGAGAAAAAGGAGTTCTGCATGATGGCAATCAATGCCTCACAGAACAGCTCAGAGGAAGAGGAGTCAGAGTCAGACTCAGAGACTCAACCAGAAGAAGATCAGGTAATCAGCTCTTTTGATTTTACCTCAGAAGATTTTAAGCTTGAATTTAAAGCACTATGTTTAGACCTGCTAAAGTCTGAGAAAGAGATCATCTCTCTCAGAAATCAATTGTCTGAACACAATGCTTTAAAATCAGAAAACCTCAAGCTCTCTCAGGAGTTAGAGAACCATAGGGAACAAATAGCTTCACTGAAGAGTGAACTCTCTGAGGCCAAGAAGCTTGAAGAATCTCTCAATGGGAGAAGCATCAAGCTGATGGACATCACAAGCACAGTGAACTCAAGATTCAACAGTACACTGGGCTTGGGTGCCTCATCCAGCCAACCTATTGTTCTAACAACCCCTATCAAGTTCATTTCTGACAAAGGAAAGGGAGTTGTAGAGGTTGCCAGAAAAAATTCTGATCTGCCTCAGAAAAATAAAGTCCAGCACAAATCGTCGAACGGAGATCGACGATCGCCGAACGCAGCTCGACGATCTCAGGAAATATCGTCGAACGTAGATCGACGATCTCAGCCAAGATCGTCGAATGCTGCTCGACGATCCCATATACCTGACCTCAGCCACAGTCGACCGTCGAACGGAGCTCGACGATCGGACCCACGATCGTCGAACGCAGCTCCACGATCGTCGAACAGAGGTCAGAGCTCTGGAAATTTTTCTAAAGGCAAGTCAAAATTGAAATCCAAGGGCTCTTCATCCCAAACCTTCAACCCCTATACTGAATGGATCATACCTCCAAGGAGATATCATCCTGAAGGATATAAGAGTCAGCCAGGGATGTCTTTCATTTCTGAATTTAAAGGTTATCAACCTAGGCCCAAGGTAAACTGGGTCAAAAACAAGTGAATTGCTTAATGTGCAGGTGAAGACCTATCCAACATCTAACCAACAATGGTATTTGGATAGTGGGTGCTCCAAGCACATGACAGGGAACAAGGAGAACCTCAATTCCTTTAAAGCCAAGCTTGGACCCAAAGTTATCTTTGGTGACTCCAACTTTGGACAAACTAAAGGATATGAAGCAGTCCAGATTGGTTCTGTAACCTTCAAGAAGGTAGCATATGTGGAAGGACTGAAGCACAACCTAATCAGTATCAGTCAGCTATGTGATGAAGGCTACCAGGTGACCTTCAGCAAAACTCTATGCAAGATCAAGTCAGAGGACAACACCACTGTGTTGACAGGTAAAAGGAAAGGTAACATCTACCTTGTAGATTTTCTTTCAACTTCTATAGATATCTGTTTATTCAATTCAGTTTGTAGACAAAATGTTTTATGGCATAAGAGATTAGGACATCTAAATCTTAGAACCATTGCTAGGCTCTCCAAGGACAATCTTGTTAGAGGACTACCTTCTGGCCCCTACAAGAAGGAAGGACTCTGCAAGGCCTGTCAATTAGGCAAGCAAACTAAAAACAGTTTTAAGTCACTTAATAAGAGTGATTCACCTAGGATATTGTATCTGTTACACATGGATCTATTTGGACCCATCACAGTACAAAGCCTAGGAGGGAAATCCTACACTTTGGTGATTGTAGATGACTTCTCTAGATTCACATGGGTGTTCTTTCTAAGGAAGAAGTCTGATAACTTTAAGTGTCTGACAGAGTTTCTCAAATGTGTAAAGATTGAGTTCAATACTCACATTGCCCTGATCAGAAGTGATCATGGGACAGAGTTTGATTCTCTTCTTATGCAAGAGTTCTGTCAGAGTGAAGGGATCAGGCATACTTTCTCAGCTCCTAGAACTCCTCAACAAAATGGGGTAGCTGAAAGGAAAAATAGAACCCTTATTGAATCTGCCACTACATTGTTGTCAGATGCTCATCTACCTCTATCCTTCTGGGCAGAGGCAGTGAACACCTCCAACTATGTGCTGAACAGAAGCCTGATACATAAACTGAAGGGAAAGACTCCCTATGAATTACTCAAAGGGAAGAAACCTAAAGTTGACTATTTCAAAATTTTGGTTGCATTTGTTATATTCATAATAATGATAAGAAACATCTAGCAAAATTTCAAGCCAAAGCTGATGAAGGAGTGTTTCTGGGATACTCCATGATCAGCAAGGCCTATAGGGTATATAATAAATCATCATTACAAATTGAGGAATCTGTCCATGTTTCTTTTGATGAAACTAACATGTCTTCCAAGGAGAAGGTTTCTTCTACCATAGAACCATTGCAGGAACACACTCTAGTTGAAGATATGAACAAGCTACAGGTTGCTCAAGAGGATGAAAGCAGTGAAGATGAGAGCAATGCTCAACATATTGAAACTCAACCTGAAGAGCCAGTTGTTGTACCACAAGAGGAAACAACAACACAGGTTGGTGAACAATCAACACCCCCTGTTGATTTAGTAACATCAAGAGACCATCCAATTACCCAAATAATTGGAGAAATCTCAGCTGGTGTGCAAACCAGAAATCAGGTCAACCAAAACCTGTTGCACACCTGCTTCCTTTCTCAAATTGAACCTCAGTCCATTCAAGATGCAGAGCAAGATCCACACTGGATCATTGCCATGCAAGAAGAGTTGCATCAATTTGAGAGGAACAAAGTATGGGAACTAGTGCCAAAGCCTAAGGATCATTCCATTGTTGGAACAAAATGAGTATTCAGAAACAAACTGGATGATCAAGGAGTAATAATAAGGAACAAGGCAAGGCTAGTTGCCCAAGGATATTCTCAAGAAGAAGGAATTGACTACGACCAGACCTTTGCACCTGTTGCAAGATTAGAAGCCATCAGGATATTCTTAGCTTATGCAGCTCACAAAGGCTTCAAAGTTTATCAAATGGATGTCAAGAGTGCCTTCTTAAATGGAGACATCAAAGAGGAAGTCTATGTCAGACAACCTCCAGGTTTTATCTCTCCAACTCATCCTGATTTTGTTTTTAGATTAAATAAAGCATTATATGGTCTCAAGCAAGCTCCTAGAGCATGGTATGAGACCCTAGCATGCTTTCTCTTGGAAAATGATTTTATAAGGGGTAGAGTAGACCAAACTCTTTTCATTAGAACCCATAAGTCCCATACCCTACTAGTACAAATTTATGTAGACGATATCATTTTTGGTTCTACTGACTCAAAACTATGCAGAAGGTTTTCTAACTTAATGCATTCTAAATTTGAGATGAGTAGCATGGGTGAGCTATCCTTCTTCCTAGGATTGCAAGTCAAACAACATGCTGAAGGCATCTTTATTTCTCAAACCAAATATGCTAATGAGCTGGTTAAGAAATTTGGCATGTCTGAGGCATCTTGTATGAAAACACCCATGCCTACCAATGCTGTATTGGATGCTGATGAACATGGGAAACCTGTTGATCAGACAACATATAGAGCAATGATTGGCTCTTTACTGTATCTTACATCCAGTAGACCAGATATAATGTTTGCTACATGTATATGTGCTAGATTCCAAGTTAGCCCTAGAGAGTCACACCTCACATTAGTAAAGAGGATTCTCAGGTATGTTAAAAGTTGTCCAAATCTAGGTCTCTGGTATCCAAAAGATTCAGCATTTGAGTTAACTGGATTCTCTGATGCTGATTATGCTGGATGCAGAATTGACAGGAAAAGCACCAGTGGAACTTGTCAGTTCCTTGGTGATAGACTTGTCTCTTGGTTTTGCAAGAAACAAACATCTCTGTCAACTTCAACTGCTGAAGCTGAATATATGGCTGCAGGCAGTTGTTGTTCACAAATACTGTGGATTCAAAATCAACTCCTAGACTATGGTTACAACTTAGAGAAGTCAAAAATCTTTTGTGACAATACAAGTGCTATCTCCATAGCTCAAAATCCAGTCCTCCATAGTAGGACAAAACATATAGAGATTAGGCATCATTTCTTAAGGGATAATGTTGAAAAGAACAAAATTGAATTGCAGTATATCCCAACTGATTTACAAAGGGGAGATATTTTCACCAAGCCTTTGGATGAAAAGAAACATACTTTCTTCCTAAATCAGTTAGGAATGTTAGATGGAGGAAGTCTTAAATAATACTCAAGATTTTGAAAGCTAAAACTGAGCAAGACTAGGCAAAAATTCCGATTTTCCTTAGTGTCTAGGATTTCTCTGATCTCTGAACTGCGCTCGACGATTTCCCCACAGATCGTCGAACGGAGTTCGACGATTTCCAGAATCGTCGAACTGAGTTCAGCGCTCCTCAGACAGCATGAACTGTCTCCTTCGGTCAACGATCGTCGAACGGCGCTCGACGATTTTGTTCACTGAACGATCGTCGAACGGAGGTCGACGCCTTTCCAGATCGTCGAACGGAGATCGACGATTTTGGAGTCTCTTCAGATTCCTTTAGAAGCCTCGATCGTCGAACTGAGTTCAACGATCTTTCCTTTTCTGCGTCGAACCCTAATATAAAACTCTTTTTTCGTCGTCGTTCTCTCTTGCGCTTTCAATTTCTCTGCAAACTTTTCTTCCCTCCAAGCAGCTCTACACTTGGTCGTTTTGTCTGTTGATTTTTTGCAGGTACCATGGCCGTTTCTGTTGCTGTGCTCGCCGCCATGAAATTTGATGCCGGCTTTGACATCGATTTCGATTCCTTCAACACAACCGATCAAATCTTCCAGGATATTCTCAGATTGTTCAAAGATCAGCATCTGTCTGCCCTTATGTCAACAAGAATCAAATTGGCCTCAGATGAAATTAAAGAATGGGTTTATACTGCCCACAACCTGGACAACAACACCATAGTCGGTTCTATTGGTGGCACCCAGGTACCTCTGACTCCAGCAGTATTGACAGAAGTTTTTGGCTTCAGGAATGGTGAAGACTCTGCTGACCTTTCTAGAGAAGAGTTTGCTGATGTTCTTGCCAGGATGGGTCATCCTGAGGGGAACCCTAGCAAGCTGTTTAAGAGAAACCTGTCTGTGGAATACAGGTTTTTGGCTGATGTAGTAGGCAAGGTCCTGTTGGCCAAGCATTCTGCTCATGATACAATCTCCAGATACCAGCTCTGCCTTATGGGAGCTCTTGTGGACAGGAAAAGCTTGAACTGGGGAGAAGTATTCTTTGACTTGTTGAAGAAAAAGATAAATAAGACTTTTGTGAACTTTGGAAGAATTCTGGGAATCTTCCTCCAGGCTAAATGCCCTGCCCTGCTAGTCTCCTCTGGAGTGCACATCAATGCCTCTAAGAGACTCTCCTGTGCCCTTTTTGGCAAATGGGACAGGCAAATCTCCAAGCCCAGCAGGCCCTCTTCTTCTGGCCCTTCAGGCACCAGGACTCTAAGAGTCACTCCACCACAGGCCTCTGCCCCTGCAGAGGACCTGCCTGCTAGTGCTGCTGCTTCTCCTCCTCCAAGCTCAACCCTACCTCCTCTTCCATCCACCTCTCCAGCCACCTCCACCATTACCATCTCCAGCCCATCTCCAACATCTACTCCATCTCCAGCAACAATTTCCTCTCCACCAGCAGCCCACTTCCACCCTCTTTTCTCCTATCCACCTCCAGATGTCACCTCATCCCCATCCCTTCCAACTTTCACTCTCCTGGATGACTCCTACATGGATGATTCCCCCTCTTCTCCTCCAGATTTGCCATCCTCCTCCACATCTTTCCAAGACCTTCTCCACCAGATTCTTGATCAACCCACCTTCACTCCCTCCATTTCCATCCCTGTACCCTCTATCTCTACCATACCCTCTCCTGAGCCATCCCTTCCACCCTTCAGCCCTCCTCCTCCAGCTTCCTCAGCCATCCCAATGTCCTCTACCTCTGCTCCTCTCATTGAGCATATAGATCTCTCAGCCCTTGCTGATCAGTTGTATGAGCTCCTTGCACCTAGGCTCTCCCTTCTCATGGAGGCCTCCTTAGCTCCTCTGCAACAATCAGTGGCAGCTCTCTCTGCCAGGCTGTCCTCTTTCCTTACCCCTATAGCAGCACCCCCAGCAGTGTGCCTTGATGCACAGGTTTCTGCATCCAGGCAGGGGGAGATGCCCTATGAAGCCAGCTTCCAGGCTGCTGTTGCTGCTGCTGCTCCTCCTGCTGGTGTTTCTGATGCTGCTGCTGCTTCTGCTTCTGCTACTGCTACTGCTGCTGTGTTTGTTTCTGCTGCTGCTGCCATTCCAATCATAGCACTAGACCTAAGGTCTCTGCTATCTATTTTTGACACTGCTTACTTCTGCTGCCTCCCAGAGCCATATCCTGTCCAGCCTCCAGAGGCTCTTGCTGCCCAGTCAGAAGATTTGTCCAGGGCTCTAGTGCCCTTCTCCTGCTGTGACCCCAGAATCATCTCTGATTTTATTCAGTCAGTGACTGCTGCTGCTGAAGACAATGCTGTGTCCACCTCTGAAGTTATATCTGCTGCTGTTGAGCCCTCATCTCAGGATGTTTTGATGACAGAGGCTGTTGATTTTGAGCCTGCTGTAGAAGTTGTTGTTTCTAAAGCTGCTGCTGTCTCTCCTGAAGTTGCTAGTGCTGTTCCTGAAGCAATATCTGTTGTAACTTCTGCTGCTCCAGTACCTATAGTTTCATCTGCTGCTGCTCCTGTTGTTGCTCCTCCTACTTCTGTATCTTCTGCCCCATCAGCTGCTGTTAAACTGAAAGAGGATTTGATGAAACAGCTTGATGCATTGTATGATGCACAAAGTTCTGAATCTGAGAATTATAACACTGCTTCTGATGACTCATCAGCCACAATTGCAAAGAAAAGAAAGGCAAGAAGTAAGGCCTTGAAGAGAGTTCCTCCTGCCAAAGTCAGAGATGACAATGATGTTCCATATTATATCCTGCACAATTGCCCAATCTCTGAGCATTGGATGCAATTCTCTAAGAACCAGTTGAAGGCTATGAAAAAGAAGAGGAAATATGAAAAAGATTCCACTCAGTTCAAGCACCCTCATCCTCCTCCACCACCTCCACCTGATGCAGGTGCAGGTGGCAGCTCTGCAAGATCAGGCCCTGCTAGAAGCCAGGCTCCCTACCAACCTCATGCAAGAACTTATCAAAGGGAAAGCCAGTCTAGGGGGTCTTACTCTAGAAGGGGAGGATATAGGGGAAACCAAAGAGAAACTCAGGTTTACTCTAAAGGACACTCCAGGCAGCATCCTTATTCTAGGGGAGGACATGTTCCATCAGACACATCTTCTGGTCCTTTTCCCTACAAGATCAAAGATACAGTGACTGCCAGGACCCCTCAAGAAACTACTTCCAACAGGTATGAACCACCTATTCCATTTGAGGATCCTGAGAAAAATCCTATGGCTTGGACTGCAAGGATGAAAGAACTGGCTGCTTTGGATCAGATAAAGAAAGCAAAAGAACAAGGGCTAGACACTTCCAACATATCTACAATGTCAGAACAAAGGCAAAAAGAATTAGAGAGATATGCCTCCAGCAAATTTTTTGATGCAGACAGATACATGGAGTTGCATCCAGCTGCAGTGGTTCCCAGGGCTTCAAAGCAAATTTATTTGGGTGCAGCTGATGATACCAGATCCAAACAACAAGCTTTAGATCCCAACAGAGAAATCAAGATGGTAAAAGGCAAAGAAAAGGAATGACTCTGTAAGGTGACAACTTTTGGTTCTTCTGACTGCTATCTGGATATCACATATATAATATATATCTTTGTGATGGTTCTGCTCTGTGTCTTGTTATTGTTGTTTTTATGTTTTTCTGACTGTATGATGTTGTTTGTTTTTCAAAATCTGTAAATAGTTTTCCTAACCCAAATAGGGGGAGATTGTTGGAACACCCTATTACTAATTTGGGTCAGGATCACTATGTCTCTAGGATTCTATGTTTTGACCTTCTGTATAGATTATAGGTCAATTAGAATTGAGTCTAAGGGATCAGGAGTCTAGGTTTGGAAGCTGCCCTGAAGACCCAAGTTTTTGTAGTGACTAAGTCCAAATCGTCGAGCTCAGCACGACGTTTCGTCGAACTCCGGTCGACGATCGTCTAGCTCAAATTTGGCAGATCGTCGAGCTCCATTTGGCGATCGCTGAGCTCAAGCCTCATAAATATCGTCGAACTCTGGTCGACGATCGCTGAGCTCAACGTCTCAATATCGTCGAGCTCCATTCGACGATCGCTGAGCTCAGGTCGACGATTTTGACTCTGAACTGGATCCTTATCTCTGAGCTCAGTTCGACGATCTTTGAGCTCAGATCGACGATTTTCTGCTGCTTACATCTTTCATTTTCGCTGAGCTCAGCTCGACGATAGCAGAGCTCAGTTCGACGATTTCAGTTGACCTTCGGAATTCTAATTCAAATCAGATAGAAGTTATTCTGCATTTAAGTCAGAAGATCTGCCAGCCATTTTCATTTACTTCTGGAGCAAGTTTCAAGGGATTTTCTAAGGAACAAATCAGTGGACTTTCCTTCAGAACATATTATACAATTAAGGCTGTAATTAATGCAGACCAACGGCTATCTTTGACAGAGCTATTTTCCTATTGAGATTCAGAGAATAAAAGAGAGAATGTTTTTGAATCAAGAAAGAACACAGTTAACAGAGATTGACAAGAACAGGACACCCCTCAATATACAGAGACTCTGAAAAATCTTCTGTCAACAAGAATTCAGAAGAACACTCATCAAGAGATCAAGCTTTCAAACATTCTTCAGATCTCTTCAGCTCTTAAGTGTTCAAGGCCAACATCATCTCAAGACTCCAGACACTCAACATTTCAGCTTGCTGAAATCATCTTCTGCTGGAGATCTATCTGTGAAGGCCTATCACCCTCAGCAAAGCTCATCTTCCTGAAGATTTCAAGGACTCAGGGGGAGCTTTGACAACATCACTGAATCCACATAGTCTTCTCAGTTGCTTGAGAAAGAGAAGACTGTCATCACTCTCTCAACCCCAATCTGTAAAGGGTTTTTCAAACTCCCTTCAAAAGTTTGAAGTTGGTTTTTGAGCACCTTGTCAAAAGCTCATTGGTGGCAAGACACCTGATCAAAAAATCTGTTTTGGTTTTTGAGCACCTTATCAAAAGCTCATTGGTGCCCAGGACACCTGATCAACTCATCCTGCAGTGGATTCCTACCTAGGGTGGTAGAAGAGTGGATGTACCCAAGTTGGGGAACCACTATATTTCCTTGTGTCATCTGGTTCTGCATGTTTTCTTTTTGTTTCTGGCCTAGATTTTCTTGTGCTTAGTTTCTGCATAGATTAGTTTTGTGGTTAATTTTACCTCTGCTTCCCTGCTTACACTTATTACAACAACTGTTGTAAAGCTTTGTAAAAGTTTTTCTTTGTGTTTTAAAAAGCACCATATACTCTATTCACCCCCCCCCCCCTCTAGAGTATATCAGATCTAGTTTCCCCTTTCACACGTAATTGCTATACGTTCTTATTAGATTACAACTTAATACTCCATGAAAAGTATTTTATAACTAAATACCTACTTCTTTATAGGTATTAATAGTTTAAAATGTATAATAAGGTATGATTTAGACAATATAACAAATCACAATAATAATTTATAAGAGACCTGACATTCATCAATAGCAAAAATATATTTATAGTTATATATATGTTTGAGTTACACTATCTAGAATCTGTTTTCAACTAGCAAAAATCCTCTCCCTCTCTCACAAGAGTGCAATCATGGTCAAACTTGGAGTGCAATCATGGTCGAACTTTTTCGGGTAGTCATCAAGGATATTTTGAGTATAAGGTACCAAGTGTTATATAAGTATCCTGTCGTTTTAGGATAGTTTGGATCCATCTAAAATTCAAAAAAATGATCTGTACACTTTCTGTAGCCGGCTATGTTCATGATCTAGTAAAAATGGACTGTTGTTGTCCACAGACACAGTGAACTACATAAATTAATGTCTTCCACGTATTAATTTTCAACTCTCGTTGATCTTTCTACTCATTTATCTGATCTCCCTCGAGCATGAACATAAGCAATGTTATTAATGGCATAGTCATATGTATAACCACTAGTGTATAATTAAAGTAGAACACAGTATGCAAGCTAATAAACATGCATGCAATTAGACCCATAATTTCCAAAGGTACAAGACACAACACAAGTGTCCTTTCGTTAAAGCCATATATAGCATTAATTGAGTAGTTATAATAATTATGCTTTTACACTAATTGTTTTCAAAATTGCGTAATGAAATTTACACTTTCAACTGGAAGATGAGATTTTTGTAAGTTTAGAAGATATAAAAGTGCGCCCCTCCAACACTAAAATTTGACACTTTCAACACTAAAAATAGACAGTCAATTAGCATACATTACCAGTGCACATCCCAAAAAATTGAGCAACAACCCCTTTGTCTTTAGTGTTGATGTAAATTCTCTGAATAGGAAGGATAGCAATTATGTGGTTCTAAATTATGAATGAATAGATAGAACAAAAAATGTTAAGGCTGCTGTATTTAGAAAAATGAAAAGAAAATTTTATTTCATTCAGACATTTCATCAAACAGGTTAAGGGCTGAACAAATAAATACCTACCTCAAGGATGATAGGAAGGTTGTTGTAATTAGACCATTAATTTCAGATTAAACCCATTGTCAGGCAACCAAATGGAGGGAATTTTACATTACCTTTTTATGTGGATTTGGCACCCGAAATGTCCGAAATCAGCCGGAGAAAATGTCACGGAAGCCGGAATGGAGCGGCGGCAGATGAGTCTATTGGTTGTCAGCCATAAGTGGCGTTTATAGGTTGCAGATCTGAGGGTTGGAGAGTTCTGGTCGGACGTGTTGATGCAGCGTGAAGAAATAGCCTGAAGAAGATGATGCCCGGGAAGGAGACGACAGGAAGGAGTGTGATGATGCCCTGCAAGGAGTGCGAGATGGCAGGTTGGAGAGTTCTGATGGCATTCGGTCGTGTGTGATGGCGGGAAGGAGATGGCAAGAAGGCTCGCTGGTCGTTTTTGGAGGGCCGCTGGAGGTGCGGGGGTCCGCTCCAAAAAGATGTGAAACAGACGGTTTTAGCCGATCTTTTGAAACCGAATGATGCAAACGGCGAGCCTTTGTTTCGTTTAGAACGGAAAGGAGGGAAAATGAGTTCTCAAACATAGCCTAAAGCGAAATAGTAGAATTAATTAAATTTTAAAAATAGCATTTTTAAAATGGTTTTTATATTGGTAGAAAGGCTTCGCTATTGACAGTCCAATTATAATGCAGCCCAACAAATCGATATTGGCAGGCCATTGGATATTGACAGTACAATTTTTTAAAGTCATACAACCACATTTAATTAAACAAAAAAAAATAAATCTTGTCAGTTTCAGCTAACTTATAATCTTGTCATGACAGTTGTGTTTTACTTCCATTTTGAATATCAGATATGTCACCTAATGCAAGATTATCAATGGTACATCACTTGAGAACATGGTCAACATGTCATCAAATGCTCTAGTAGCGCAGGTTTCTCAGCTTTTATAGGCTGAAGAATGAGAACGGACAATACATGTTTAACATTGTGATCAATGGAAGACGCTAAGAATTTGCTCGAATACATGTTTAACGTTGTTGCGGATGCATGGTACATGTTCACTTATTTGAATTTTTCATTTCCTATATTGTGTGGTGAGATACCACTTAGACTAGTTCAAACAAAAAACATAATGAACTGTGGAGGAGCAAGAGCGTGACAAGATGGAATCATTATCACAACAACGCAGCATGGCTTGGAGCCTTGAAGGCACTTGAATGTTCCCAGTAGTTTTGGGTGGAGGAGATGCAGTTTACGCTGGGGCATTTCCTCGAACACCTAGAGTGTTGTTAGAAGAACCTTCGGATTTCTCCATTTTGTACCAGCTGCTGCTTGTTGGACACATTTGGAGGAGCAAGAGCCTGACGAGATGGAATCTCGATGGACGAAGTGAGAAGAGGCAATCAATCCTTCCCACAAACCCAACGAATTTGAAGCGGCTAGAGTCCTTGGCTCCTGAAAGATCAATTGTTCCCGCCTGCAACAAATTGCAAAATCAGCAATGATGATGTCCTTCCTCAACAGAGTCAGCGGCAGGCGGACGCGGGAGAGGCGCAAGTTTATGGCGGCCGGCGGAAGCGGGAGATGCGCTAGTTTCGCAAGCAACCAAGCAGGTTTGACAGAGCAGCGGGTTCAGGAGAAATGAAAAGAAAGGGGGTTTTAGGGATACTATTAGAGGCTCATTTTATTCTGTTTTTATTTTACCGGGGCTGCGAATAGCGAAAGTCGGGTTGTCAATATAAATGACCTTTTAAAAGCACCTCAAATACGACTATTAAATATTAAAGCATTAAGCATAAATGAAATTTGTAAAAATAACAATAACTCTAGCATCGCTCAGTTTTAAATGCACACCAAATAAACAATCTACCCCCGTTTTCTTATCTCTCGTGCCAGTTGCCTTTCAAATGCCGTGTTCTCTTGAATTGTAATTCTCTTATACAGATTAGCTTGCTCCAAATTTTCTCTACATTCCCTTATTGCCTTTTTGTCGGAAAAAATTCTTTTAATTTTACTTAGCAAATTATATTATAAGTGATTTTACAACCTAAAATTATTACTCATGTTATATAGTGAGAGTAATATGGTCATAGATGTCCTAGGATGTTAGTTGAGTCAAGAGCATGT
This sequence comes from Platanthera guangdongensis, assembly GCA_039583875.1. Lineage (NCBI taxonomy): Eukaryota > Viridiplantae > Streptophyta > Magnoliopsida > Asparagales > Orchidaceae > Platanthera > Platanthera guangdongensis. The sequence continues at coordinate 144,385,050 of CM077164.1, forward strand.
GGTAGGCACACTGAAATAAGGAAGAAAATTAAGTTTAGTCAACATGCGTCGACTACAAGTCGACGCAACATCAACTAGAATCTGACGTATCTTCGACTTGAAGTCAAAGAACCCACAAATGTTAACTCAATGCTACTCTAAGGTAGAAGACGACACATGCATTGATATGATATTGATGCAATGTCGATTAAAGAGTTAAGTCGTTTGGAGTTCATTTTGAAGGAAAATATCGACGTAACTTCTACTGGAAGTCGACGTAGTCGGATAAACCTTAATTTGTAAATAACCGAGAATCTGTCCAGTCTTATTTCTAGGAATATTTTATGGAATTCTTTCAAATACTTTTGTTGTTGGAAGAAGACTTAAATAGAAGATTTCTCCACGAAATTCAGAAGTGCTTATTTGAAAGAGTTTTGAAGGATATTTCGAGAGTTATTAAAGACAGAGTTGGAAGAATATAATTTCATTCCTTCTGAATAAAGTTTCTGTGAAGAGAGAAAATTCAAAATTATTCAAAAGGATATACTAAAATGATAGAAGAGAATATATAAGAGAAAGAGAAATACAACATTCTAATAATATTCGACAACGACTCTTCTCATTGTCTTCTTTCATCTTTCCTCATGTTGTTGCAATAAGAACAAATTTCTCTCTATGGATCTAAAGCTTATAACCCCTGTAATTTCTTCTCAAACAAAAGGATTATCATATTAAATGGATATAGAACATTTAGTGCTTATAGTCCTCAGATTCTTGTTGAAAGAGGACACATCTTGAAAAATTTTCTTCATTTCAATCTTTCTCAAATCTTCTCCTTTTGTATTATTGAGAAGAGTTTTGAGAATCTCTCTTCAAAAGATTCAATAACTAGTTCTAAAAATCTTCTTATCAAAAGACTCAGTTAGTCAGTGGTTCAAGATCTCTTTATTAAAAGATCAAGTATTGGTTCAAGATCTCTGTATCAAAAGATCTAGTTATTGGATCTGAGATTCTCCTTATCAAAATACTCAGGCACTGAGATAGTTTATTTCTACCAAGGTGGTATAAGAGTGGATATAAATAGATTTTGAGGAACCATTATAGTTTTGGTGTCTTCTGCGTTGTGTTTTTGTGTGTGATTCCTTGTTGTGCTATGCTTTTATTTACTGCAATAATTCTCTGTCTAACTGTGAATGCAAATTTTATGCCAATTAAAAATCAATGACTTAATTAAATCAGAATTTAAATCTCTATTCACCGCCCTCTAGAGAATTCTCTGAGGATTTAGACCACTGTTCTCACTTTTATTTGGTATTAGAGAGAGGTTGATCAATTAAAAGTTAATGCCTTAATCAGAAGATCTGAACAGTTATACACTTACACATATTATTATAGACATTTATTTTCAAATTGACATCTAATATCTTTAATGGGTTTGCGTCCATAAGACCTCCAATGTGTAGCTTAAAGAAGTTTACACTTTGGAAGGTTAGAATTAAATTATACATTAACTCTATTAATGAAGGTATTTTTGGTTCTATTCTTACAGGACCACCAATGAACCTTCAAGAAAAATGTTAGTGGGAACACTACAAAAGAACCTATTACAAGATCTAAATGGATTGAAGAAAAAAAGAAAATAAAAAACTAGGATGCAAAGGCTAAGAACATCATAGTATCAACCATGTCAGATGATATCCTCCATAAAGTAGTTGATTGATAGTCAGCCAAAGAGATCTGGGAGTCCTTATCTAGGATTGTGGATGGAGGTTTTGATGAAAAAAAGGACAAAAGGTCTCTCCTCATATCCCAGTATGAGAACTTTCAAAAGAAAGCTGAAGAAACAGTTACTGAAATATATGAGAAGTTTAATATTATTATGAGCGAACTCAAGGGACTGTACAAGGAGATCTCACACATAAAGATTAATGACAAGCTTTTCATATGCTTTCTAAGCACATGGAACTCAAAGATCTGGGACATCAGAGAGTCAAGATTCTAGAAGAAAATAACTACCGATGCACTATTAGGTAAACTCAAGTCCTATGAACTTCTCTTGAAGAGTAGGACTGAATTTGAAGTAAAGGATAAAATCTCTACCCCTAGAGACAAGTATATTGCTTTGAAGGCAGTTGAGGGAGAGCCTTTAAGTTCTAAAGAGGAGATGTATAATCTTATGGCCAGAAGGTTCAGAAGATGGATCAAGACTAAAGACTCCAGAAGAAGGAGCATAAGCAAGCCAATATTTGACAAGAGCTCCAATAAGGAAGTCATTTGCTTCACCTATAGAAAGCTAGATCATATTGCTCCTAATTATCCTGAAGACAAGAAAGACAAATCCAATAAAAAGGATAAATCCAGCAATAAGGAGCATAAGAAGTAGTCCTTCAAGAAGAAGGATAAGAAATGAAAAAGTTTCATTGGAGAAACCTGGAGTAACTCAGACTTAGAGTCAAGCTCCTCTTCTGAGAGTGAAGATGGAGCTATTATTGAAGAGGCTTTCCTGATGGCTTTGGAAGCCTATCTAGACAATGAAGAGGATCGAGTATCATGTTTTGATGATATTGATTTTTCTTCCATTAATTTTGAAGAAAGCTTTAAGGAGTTTTATAAAGACCAAATAGAAGAAAAAACAAATTAAATACTCAAAAAAGAAATAGAAATGAGAAAACAAATTATTACCTAACGAGGAACAAATTCATCAGGACAATCTACTTAGAATTAAAGTGAAAAACTTAAAACAATAGATAAATGAATTAATTAAAGAAAACAAAACCTTAAAAGATGAGCTAGAAAAGGTAAAATCCTTTGAGAACTCCTTAAATTGAAAAAGTCAAACTCAAGAACATATCTAAGAATCTCACTATGAGCTTCAATCACTTAGGTTTGGGTGCTAAGACAACTAGTACAGGTAAAATATCCAGCACACCTAAATGGAAAAAAATCTCATAACCTTTGTTAAACATAAAGAAACACAACCTATTATAATTGTAGATGATGATGACCCTGAGAAGATTACTATATTTAACAAGGTTAACTCGTCTAATAAAAAAAAGGTATTTTAGGGAAGAAACCCATAGGAATTAAAGCCCCCAAATCAAAAAATCTACTTACTGGGAGCATGTGTCGACTTCATATCGACGCAACTTTGTAGATTCAACTCCATGTATGTATGAATATGCGTTGACCTCATATCAACATAGCCCCGCTTATGCATCGAATTCATATCGACGCAACCAGAAAGTTGCGTTGAGTTTAAGACGAAGCAACTTCCTAGTACAAAATTTTAATATGTTTAATAAAACTATGTTTTCTAATTCCCATTCCTTTGAACATGAATGCATTAATTATTTAAGAAAAGGTCATGATGTTAGAAGTTGTTAGTTTTATAGGCCAACACTCTTTCATCCTAAGGGGTATTATGAAAGACCTGTATATATTTTCATCACCCCCAATAATAGTAAAAGAAGCAATGAGCCCAAGGTAACATGTGTGTAACACCCCCATCCGTCACATGACATATAACAGAAGGTCCAGCTGGAACCCGACGCCATATACCACAGACAGTCGGAAGGGTTACATAAGAATATTCAAACTATCCAATTAAGACTACTCGTCCTACACAGAGCATTCTAGCGGAAGCTTTTAAAGTTGAAAGAACCCAAAACTTAAATCCATTAAACATGAATGTCCACAACCACACTACTGGAATGAAAACCAAGTACACCGAAAGGGTACATGGCCTTATGGCCTTACAATAGTTCACTTAATAAATAGTGTTTTCCATACATCGGCTCGCAGGCCGGCCACACATGACAAAAGTAAAGTACAACTATTCACTTTGGCATTCAAGGGCCAGCACAGCAACATGGGCTCCATCCCGCTATTTGGTACTCGGCTCTGCAGCACCTGCAAGCATAATTTCACCGCACGGCGGCAAACAAAGCAACGGTCAGCCAAAAGCCGACCAAATTATAATGACCCCGCCCCTTACTCGGGACGGCGGTGCTCTTTCCCTACAAGACATTAGTCCAGTAAAACAATAAAGCGCGATTATACTACGCCACAGGTGTAGGCTCGCACGGCCAAACACCCCGTTCACTCAGGACACATTAATGGTGAATCCTAACACTTCAGCGTCTTCACCACCATCCCAAAGATGGCAACCACGTGAGCATTTAGCCTTTTTGACCACCGTCTAAGGCTCCCGACTATGCCAAAGGCCAGTCCCATTTTCGGGTTTCTCACACCGAACCACATAGCCTAGGTCCAATTCCACTTGCCCGTTGCTCACACCACGTAGTCACCTTAAGACATACGCATGAGCCAAGCTTCTCTCGGATCCAAAAATTTTCCAAACAATCACATAACCCAGTTATGTTCAAGGCCGGTTCCCTAACTGCCAAGTTAGCAGAACAACGATTCCGCTCAGTTTTCCGGGTGCGCCTTGGAGCTAACCTCCAAGGATCCCTGCTGCAATCTACCGCGTAGAAATCCGAAAACCCAAAGCACAGAGTCTTCTCCGGCAAAACATATCAAATGCAACATCACCGATCCAGACAATACACGTCCGGGTAGGCTTCACACACAATGCCTATGCCCGTACTTCGATTCCGGACTCTATATGCAACACAAGGGGGCTATTCACATCAACCCCAAGGAACACCACGCACTCACCGCACACTTGCGGGAGCAGGATTCCCTATGCAGAAAGGAAGAGCTTCACATGCTCAAGTAGAGAATCATTACCCTTGTAGTCCGCTTTGGCGCCACGGAAAAACTACATGGATAGAAGTCTTCGCAACGTCCTTTCCTCCACGGATCCGCTCTCAGATCTCAAAATGATGCTCCGATGCTCCGCCGGCGGCCGGAATCCCTTCCTTCTTCCTCCTCTTTCCAACTCCTTGAGAGAGAATGGTTGAGGAGAAATGAAGGATTAACTCCCCTATTCCCGGCCTTAACAGAGTAGGAAACCATCTGGGCCGTTGGATCTTATTTAAAGAAAACGAACGGCTTAGATCCGCTCAAAAATCTCCAAACCTGGGCCGAACACGGCTTGGCACACGGTCGTGTCCCCAGCTGTGTGCCTCGATCCAGGCACGATCGTCGAACTCGGAGACTCACACGGGCTCAGACACGCCCGTGTTCCACCTGACACGCCAGTGTCAGGTCTCTCGACACGCCCATGTCCGGGGGCGTGTCATGCATAACCGCCACGCCAACCGACACGACACAACTGAACACGGGTACTGACACGGGTAGGCACACGCCCGTGTCAAATGACACGCCCGTGTCATGCATCCTTGTTCCTGGCCGTGTCCTTCTCGGGATGAAAATGGCCAAAAATCACAAGCCAGACACGGCCTTGACACGCCCGTGTCCTAGGCCGTGTACCCCTATACAGGCACCAAAAATCCCTTTTAAGCGACCGACTCAAATACAATTTTTGGGGCGTTACAATGTGTCCCATCTAATGTTTAATTTCTTGTGGAGTTGAGGGACTGTCCTTCCAGTTGTAGTACTTGGATAATGGCTGCTCTAGTCATATGGCTGCACACAAAGAATAGCTGAAACGCTATAAGGCCAAGGATGACCCTAAGATAATTTTTGGTGACTCCAATTATGGTCAAACCAAAGCTATGACATGATCAAAATTGGATACATTTCATTTTACAAAGTAGCTTGTTAGATCTTATGACACCCTTAGCGGGGGGGGGGGGGGGGGGAGGGTGAATAAGGGCTTTATGAAATTTTAATGCTTAATAAAAATATCGTAATTACTTAGAGAAGTTACAGAATATTTTACAGCAGAAGAATATATTTTATATCTCAGAAAATATTATATTAAAAATTAATATTAAAAAAATGACAGAATACAGTATTTCTTCACTACCGTCGGCATTAAGTGTTACCGTCAGGTACTAGTTTATAAATATTAAATTCAAGCTAGCATTTATATCTAATAAAAATGAACCTTGCAATATATTTTGCATTAAAGTTTTTGAAGAATGTATTTTAAACTATTTTATAACATGAAAATAAAATCAAGATAATAAGACAAAAAGAAACATGATTTTATTTCATTAGAAATTAAATATAAAAATGTTTGATTTCAATAACGCTTGAAATCAAGGCAAATATAAAAATCATTTTTGATGCTTCACCGGTCCTTCTCGTAAGCACCTCCTGACTATAGCTATCTTGCCCCAAATACAACCTATAGCCTCCCCTAGATCTAACCTCTACCAAGTCACTGCACATAAGATGACAAATTTCTCCCTAAGCCGCACAAGGACCTAGTCACCACAAATAAGGCCAATTTCCTATGAAATCTTTCCTCGAAATCCGACGTTCTCCGCGAATGATTTCTCCACTCCCATTATAAAAAGATAAAATAAAATGATTACAAGATAATGAAAAATAAGAGAACTCCCCTAGTATTTCTGAAGGTGATGTAGAGATTGACGTTCGTGATGCGTTCGACCTTTGTGTAGAATGTGCGTTGTAGTCCTTCTTCAAAAATCCTATTTCAATCTTTGTGTTTGCACAAGGGAGTTATCTCAATTTAGGAGATGATGTCTCTGATAAGATGTAGAAATTAAGTCTCCAGAAGGCGTGTTTCATTAAATTCCCGAATCTCTAGCCTTTATATAATTTTTGTGCTATCGCCCGACGATAGTGTCTATTTCTCAGGAAATATCTCCTCAAGATGCCATATGCCCCACGCCGCGATGATCATGTTGGTTGAAAAGCAAACATGGTTGGGTCATGGAGCTATCACTAGGCGATATCACTATCGCCTAGCGATACCGACAAATAGTGTGCGTCGTGGTTAGATCGTGAAACATGGCCGTCATCATGCTGAGTTTATTTTCACTATCGATAGCGATATCACTATTTATTGGCGATATCTCTTCAATTTTGTCGTTCGAACCTTTTCCAGACTATAGATGACTTCGTTCTCATTCCAAAATGAGGCGATATGTTCTATAACTCTTCCCGAATTGAAAGGTATAGTTGTTTTAATATTCATCAATCAAAACTCATCTTTTTAATTTTTCTAAAGTGTACATGCCCTTGGGAGACCATGACCGAGGGCTTGTTTCTTTATTCAACCTGTACAACCCGCATACTATAAAAATACAACAGACTTGATCAAATACATCACAGTATTTGTTATTCCCAAATAAAGAGATGCATAACGCATGCTCCAACAATCTCACCCTTTTGATAATAACAAATATCTATATGAAAAACTAGTGAGTTTAAGAATATTTATGTTTATAGGTAAGTGTGATAAAATATATGCATGAAAAATAGGTTTATAGTGTAATAGATTTTAAGCGCAAATACATACTCTTCAAATATGAATGCCCCCTACATAAGTGTTCCCTATGTATTTTACTCCCCGTAAATATATATTCCACTAGATTTCTCAATTTATTTTCCCCTTTTGTTATTAGTAAAAGTGGGTAGAGATGAGTGTATAGATTTTAAGATTGATTAGGGATAACTTATTTGATGAATAGTCATGATCGAGCAATAAGATAATATATGCACCTACTATATGATTATTCCTCTACATAGATGTTTCCTATGAAGTTTTCAATATACTCCCTCTAAATTATTAAAAGTTGTACCTTTTATGCAAGTTATTATCCCCTTTTGGTAGTATCAAAAAGAGAGTAGAGTTGAATGCATGCAATAAAAATTAATTTGTTCTATGTAGAGAAGATAAGTAGGATGATATAAAAAGCTTTTTAAAATACGACTTGTTGAGAGAAAATATATATACATGATTGAATATAGTAGTAGTTAACATATCAGAAATTATAATGTAAGCATTTTCATTTAAAGATACCACTTGTTAAAAAATGTTCATGAATGAACACAAGTAGTACTCACATAAGAAACTTTAAAGTAAACATTCTTCTTACTTGTTGAGAAAATAATTAGCACTCTTAAAAATAAACATCTTGTTTTTAAACAAGTTTATATAAAGGATTAAGAGTTTTAGCCTGATATGAAGATGTTTTTAATAAAATTCCAAGTGGTACGATTATATTTAAAATTTTCAAGTTTGATTTCAAAATATCAAAAAGTGATATAAACTATAATGTAAGCTAATTTACATTTCAAGTAAAAATAAACATTATAGTGGTCATGCTTAGTCATCTAATGCATTTACTTAAGTTTGTAGAGAATTGTGTAGATATGCATTAGGATCTAATTCTCATGAGTAGAAGTTTTATGAACGATAATGATGTGTACAAAATAGTGCTTTGATAAAGTATACAAGTGAATTAATCAAAACACATGGTAATATATAATAGAATAAAATAACATTAAAATACACAAATAAAGTTACTTCCACAATATTTCAATGCACATACATAAAAAGTAAAACTACCAAGCTGTTGGGTACATTGGTCACAATGTACTTGAATTGAAGAAGCTCTTTCAATTCAATAATATACATATTTGTATTTGATGTATATTTTAGTTTATGTTTGCAGGATTACATATTGATTGGACAGGTGGACACAAGAAGCTAACTTGTCTTTGAAGAAAAATTGTCAACACACTTCAAATGTGTCGACACCTTTGTAGTAGCTGTGTAGAGACAAGTCAGTACAGTCTACATTTAACAACTTGCAATTCAGAAAATTGACTTAGTATAAAAGTGTCGACACACTTCAACTATGTCGACACCTTTAAAGAAGCTGTGTCGAGACAATTCAGCTAGCTCGACACATAGAAGATTCAAGACAGCTGTGTCGAGACAAGTCAGTTGTCTCGACACATTGAATACTAAGTCAGCTTACTCAAGACTATAAAGCTTAAAGCAGTTGAGTCGAGACAATACAACTATATCGACACAAATAAGACATGAAATTTTACTAAGTAAAATTGTGTTGAAACAAATCAACTGTCTCGACACAAATAAGAAGTAGAGATGTCGACATAAGGTAGAATAAAAGATGTCGAAACCAGGCAGAACAAAAGATGTCGACACCAAGCAGAATAAAAGGTGTCGACAGAGACAATGCTTGTGTCGAGACAAATCAACTATCTCGACACTCTCAAATTTCAGTTGAAAATTACTTCAAGTAGAATTGTGTCGAGACTGCTAAGATGTCTCGACACAAGTGTCGAGACACTTTGGACATCTCGACACTTATGTTTCAGAAAATTTGTTGAGTCAACATAGAAGTACCAAGATGGGCCAGAACTGTCACATCAAGTACATGAATAAATTATTTCAACTGAAACCGTTTGAAGGAGAATTTGAAGTATGATGTCAGATGCTGATGTCATCATTCAGTAACTACCCATCCATGAAGGATATAAATAGAGGGGTGGTCTACACCAACAAAAAAAGAGAAGAATCGAAAAAGCAATCAAAAAATCCTCATTCATTTTCCAATCCTGAGGAGGAGGAAGAAGATGAAAGTCTTCAAGAAAATCTCCAGATCTTTTATTCAAGTAGATCTGAAGATCAAGGTGGATCTGATCAACAATTTCTTCAAGGTTATCAATCCGATCAACATCAAGAAGATATCAGATTCAGAAAAGCAACTTATCAACCAACCAATTTATCAAGGAGAAATACATTGTTGCTGATCGAAGAATCTGTGCAAACATATAAGTCAGATTAGAGAAATTTTGTTTCCTGAGAATTTATTCTTTATAATTTGTCTTTATTTTGTAAGATCTCATAGAGATCTAGTGGGTAGGAGATCTTATATCCGAGTTGTAAGCCTATTTTATAAAGGCTGAGGTAGGTGATTTGAGGGACCCGAGGTAGGTGATTTGAGTGAATCACTGAGTTGTAGGCCTATTTTATAATGACTGAGGTAGGGTTCTTGAGGGACCTGAGGTAGGAGATTGGGAGAATCTCTGAGGTAGGATCTGGTGGTCTGAGTGTAGGTTTTTTAACAGAAACTGAGCCTGTAAGATCTTTGGATCTGAGTTAAAGGGGAGGAGCTATAACCTTATCTAGCATATTGCTAGTGAGGAAGAAGGGGGAAAGTGGATGTAACTAAGAAAGGAGAACCACTATAAATTCTGTATGTACTGTGTGCTGTGAATTTATTTTTCTTGTGCTGTGTTGTGAATTCTTTAACTGCTGAAACTATTAAGTGATAAATATTTGCTGCAGAATTTTAAAAGTCACCTATTCACCCCTCACTCTAGGTTATTATGTATCCATAGGATTATCTTTCAAGTGGTATCAGAGGGAGGTTATTCAAGAAAGACTTAACAGTCTGAAAAAGATCCAAATGGTATTATAAAAATATCAGATCCATGACTTCTAAATCACACAGAGAACTCAGTTATATGAAACTGCCTATTTGTACTAAGGACAATTTTGCTATATGGAAACAGAGAGTAAGATTGTTCATTGAAGCCTCAGATCCAAGAATCTTTGTTACTGTACAAGAAGGACCATATGTACCAATGAAGACATCAGTCCTATATGCAAATGTTCAAACCCCTAAGAAACTCTCAGAAATGGCAAAAGATGAGGTGGTACTTGCCATCATGGGTAAGAAGGCACAAAATATAATAGTCAGTGCAATAAAAAATTCTACCTTTCAAAATCTTGTGCACTGCAATACATCAAAGGAGATTTTGGATACACTCATAGTATATATGGAATGTACAAAAGAGGTATGAGATGATAAAAAATCTCTCCTCAACCAGCAGTATGAGGCCTTTAGACCAGTAAAGAATGATTTTATAGAATAATGTTATGAAAAGTTATTTAGAATAATAAATGACTTAATAAACTATGACAGAATCTTCTCAAATTATGAGCTGAATGACAAGTTCTTAAGATCCCTAAATAAAGAATGAGACATCAAGATTTGTGCAATAAGAGAAATGAGAAATCTAAGAAATATGTTACCCCAAGACTTGTATGAGAAGCTTATGTCACATGAGCTTCAGCTAATGATGAGTTGTAAATATAGTTATTTTATAGTATTTTTATTATGTCATTTTAGTTTAATTTTGTCTTTTTAGTTAGTTTTATTTAATAAATTGCTTTCGTTTTGTACTAACTTAACTTAATTTTGATTCCTGCAATTTTTCAGAAAAAGTCAAAAAATGACCTGTCACTTCCTAGTACACGCCCACGTACTTTGGGTCACGCCCGTGACCAGGCCGTGACACTTCATTTCAAGTGGAATCAGAAGATTTTGATGAGAAAAGTTGGACACGCCCGTGGTCACGCCCGTGTCATTGGACACGCCCCGTGACCATGGCCCGTGACACTCAAGCTCGACGAAATTTGCTCGACGATCGTCGACTAAGCCGACACGCCCAGAGTCACGCCCGTGACCTGGAGCGTGACTCCTCCACCTGGCTGACAAACTGCCGCCGACGACATTCGACGCAGACGGCGCCTAGTTCAACCTCCTCGTCACGCCCGTGTACTTTTGGTCACACTCGTGACCAGGGGCGTGACTTCCACGTGGACCTCCCGAAGTCAACAACGCCATCAATCGTCAAACGACACGCCCACCGTCACGCCCGTAACCGGGGGCGTGACCGCCGCATTTTCAGCCGCAATGTCAAATCATCGTCAATCACCGAAATCTGATGTGAATAGTGCTGACACGCCCCCCCGACACGCCTGTGTCGGAGGGCGTATACTTGGAAATGTTTGCCTATAAAAGGCCAACTGCTGTATGAGTCCGGGGTTCCAAATTTTTGAACAATTTTGTTGACAAAGGCCGCTCTTTGGAGCTTGCTTAGTGCTATGTAAGGAACCCCCCGCCATCTCCTTTTTAAGTTTGTTTAAACTCTTGTAACCGATTTTTTTGTAATAAAAAACGTTAGTATTTCATCTTTACATGCTCTGAAATTTCTCTGAAAACCTCCTTTTTCATCAATCTTATGTATTTATGATTTCATTTTCATATTGTGTGTGTGCGTGTATGAGCTTAAAATTGCAAAATTAATGTTTTAAAACGAAAAACTTTTCCTTATACTTTCATTTTTATCAAAATTTCTAGTCGTTATTATAGCCATTTTTCTTATCGAAATCTTTAAAAATTGGTTAAACTTAGGATTTTTTTATTTTTCATTATCTGCTACTTTGTAACTTTTTTACACTTTTAAACTCTTTTACAAAGCTATAAGAATGCTTAAGGCGTAATTTTAGTTGTTCAACAACTTTGATTTTAGCAAATACGTAAAAAGATTTTTGCCCAAATAATTTTTGTTTCCAATTTTTATGCATTTCTATCAAAATCTAACAGTAAAAATGCAAACGTTTTAATTTTTCAGGCACTTGTTTTTCTCGCTTTAGTTTGAAAACTTTTTACTCAAACAATTTTTATTTTGTCTTTTTACGCATTTCTACCGCATTCTAGCGGTAGAAATGAAGTTTTTTAATTTTTAAATAACTTGTTTTTTCTTATTTTTCGTCCGAGTGCGTGCGTGTATGAGATAATTTTCATCTCCTTATTTCATTTATGCAAGTGTGTGTGTGTGTTTACTTATGTCGAGTGCGTGAGTATTTACTTTCTGAAGAGTGCGTGCGTGTGTTGTCTTCGTTTACCGCCTACTCATATGAGTTAAATGACAGGTCTTTATTTTCCGCCTACTCTCTAGGAGTTAAATGGCTGATCTGTATTTTCTGCCTACTCGTTTGAGTAGGACTTGTAATTTTTAGCTTTTGTTTACCGCCTACTCATTTGAGTTAAATGTCAGGTTTTTATTTTCCGCCTACTCGCTAGGAGTTAAATGACTGAGCTATATTTCCCTGTAAATATTTGAGAAGAACTTGTAATCGCATTTATTTCTGCCTACTCGTTAAGAGTTAAATGACGTGTCTTTATTTTTCACCTACTCATTTGAGTAGGATTTAAGTGTGTGTTTTTCAATTATGCAAGTGTGCGTGAGTTGCATTTATTTTCTCCTCCTCATTTGAGTAAGGACTCGTTTTCATTTCAGTCCTACTTGTTTGAGTAGGACTTGCAAATTTTCAGCCTTTATTTCCTGCCCACTCGTTTGAGTGGGACTTGCAATTTCAATTATGCAATTTTCTCTTACTTGTAACTTAGTTTTATTTCTGTCTCTTTATTATGTGTTTGGATGAATGCGGGTGTTTTTATTTGTAGTAACATTTCTAAAATTAGGTTATCTTGCTTTTCTTCTTATTTTCTTTATAACCCTTCAGCGAATAGTTTAGAACGCCCACCTAACCAAACTCATAAGCCATCCCCATTCCGATGAGTGGCTAATCGCTTTTAGCCCTCGGTATCGAAGAGCATTGAGATATAAAAAATGTTTTAAATAACTAAAGTCTCTTTTTTCTATTTAATTAAAAAACTTAAGGTTTACCCAGTGTTAACGACGCGTAGGACCACATATCGATGTATGAGGCTCTATTTCTGTTATCCATATGCTAGCTAGCCGAGAGGCCGTGCATATGTACTAATCACCCCTGGGTAAAGAGAGTTCCGCACTAACCCTCGAGAGAGGAGGCTCGCTAACTCTACCGGATTGGGTTCCCCACCCAATAGCGGGTTTCTTAGCATACTGCGGGCATTAAGAGGAATCCTTCGCCGGACGAGAGCCCGGTCGAATAGCCTTAATGTTCAGGTGAGCGATATTCCTAGAGATAGGTGAGCTCATTCTTTTGGAACTTCCACGGCCAAGTTTCCGCTTTAATTAAATTGAAACTTTAGATCTCTATTTATTCAAACTATTTTTAATCCTAGCGTAATTCGATACCGAGTGTTATTGTTGGGCACTATGTCCACATTAACCCAGATTTGATGAAGTCACCCTAGAACTAAGATGAATTAGGTTGTATTTGATGCTTTGTTTGAGTTATGTGGTTGCAGGACTCCAATGGGAAGTGTAGACCAATGTCAGTCTACAATGGGTCACCAAACACAGGACCATACGATTTAATCCCTCATTGTATGAACCAAAGTGTTGACCCATGTGTATCCTCTCTATTGGGATACACTTCATTTTCAAGCACTTGGAGTATGAGAATAGAGTTGGATGCTGATTTCACCAAAGAAGATTGAATTTTCACCTTGAAAAGTTTTTCTAAGTATTCTACTCGTGTAGGTCATTAACTACTCGAGTAGATTACTTGCTTTTACTCGAGTCAGAATTCTTATACTCGAGTAGATCATACTTCTTACTCGAGTAGTACAGATTTCACTCTCCAAGTTTTTCTAAGTAAAACACTCGAGTAAGTATATATACTCGAGTAGTTATAGATTCTGACTCGTGTAACTGTTTTCTATGTCAAGAGGAAATTTTCTATATACTCGAGTAGTATAAGTTATATACTCGAGTAGTTCACTTACTACTCGAGTAGTTTAAGCTTCATACTCGAGTAAACTAAATTACTCTTCTCCTAAAAATATTCTGTCATTTACTCGAGCAAGTCTTTTCCATATACTCGAGTAGATCTTATCCTCTCGAGTAGTTCAGTCTGACTACTCGAGTAGCTCATTCTCCAGAGTTCAGAAATCCTTCCAAGTCTTTTCACTCGAGTATTTCGTCAAACCACTCGAGTAGTTTTTCTCACCTACTCGAGTAGTACAACTTGTACTCGAGTAGTACAACTTGTACTCGAGTAGTTCAACTCCACTTCCCGTGAAACTTTTCTGCATACTCGAGTAGATCTTCTAAGTACTCGAGTAGTTGATTATATGTACTCGAGTAGTTGTCTTCAACCTACTCGAGTAGTCATGAACTCTATACCCGAGTTACATTCTTTTGCTTACTCGAGTAGTCCTTTACCTACTCGAGTAGTTATATACCTACTCGTGTATATCACTACCTTTTCTCTGAAATTCTTCTAAGTCCATAATTGATAGATTTTCAAATCCCGTGACATGATTGGTCCACGTGTATATCATTAAGACTAATTATGACCGTTATTCAAAATCTTATATAATGTTCTGTCTAATCGACAAACCCTAACAGATAATAACAAGCTTTCAAGATCAAATATTTCGAGAAATTTTCTGCAGCCGTTTCTCTCTCCAAGTCGCTGTTTCCTCTCTCTACCTTCACGGAAAGAAAGCCGCTGCAGCCTCTGATTTTCTCCGGCGAGGGTTTTGATTTTCAGAGGAATCAGACTGAAGAAGTTTTACAGATCGAGAATGTTTCTTAAGTGCTCATCCTCTTCCCGATCGTGTAAGACAAAGAAGAATCCAGATCTGTTGCCGAGATTTTCTTCATCCTTCTGAAAGTGCCGCAAAGCTTACAAGAAGAAGATCATGGTTGCTTGCTTACAGATCTGACATAAAAATCATTGTATGTATTTTCTTAAACAATTTTCATTCTTGTAGGAGGAGTTTTCTCCGAGTGTAGGAGTTTTCAACTCCGAGTTTGTAGGAAGTGTTGGCTTCCGAGTTGTAGATCCAGTTGGTTGGATTGAGATTGTAGGAACTTTGTTCCGAGGGTAGGATTGATTTTCAATCTGAGATAGTGGAGTAGCCGAGCCTAGTATATTGCTAGATCGGTGAGGGAAATTGGATGTACCCAAGATCGGGGAACCACTATAAATCTTGTCTCGTCTGTGATAATTTGATAAATAGATCTGTGCTTTGTTCTGAGATTTTTTATTCCGCAAAAGACGCACAACTCACCTATTCACCCCCTCTAGGTGATTTAGGTTGACAACTATTATCTTTCAATTGGTATTAGAGGGAGGTTGATCGTTAAAAAGATTAACACCTTGATCAGATCCCTCAATAGTTGTCATTTGAGATCTATCTACCATGGACAAGACAAAGGATTTTGCCAAGCTTCCCCTATGCAACAAGAACAACTTTCCCATGTGGAAAGAAAGAATTAAATTCTTCATGGAAGTTGTGGATCCGAGGATCTTCATGATAGTTGAAGAAGGTCTTATATCCCTATGACTATCTCCACTATAGATCCTACCAAGAAGGTTCCAAAGAAGCTGATGGATTTAGGCAAGGACGAGATTGCACTTGTCTCACTAGACAAGAAAGAAAAAAACATTATAGCAAGTGCAGTTGATGACTCAATGCTGCAGAACTTAATCCACTGCCAATCTGCAAAGGAGATGTGGCAGTCCTTGGTTACCTTGATGGAAGGTACAGAAGAAGTGAGGGATGATAGGAGATCCTTCCTCAATCAGAAGTATGAAGCCTTCCGACAGGGAAGCAAAGAGACCATTGCTGATACCTTTGAGAACTTTTTCAAGATAGTGAATGACCTAAGAGTCTACGACAGAGTATTCACTAACGAAGAACTGAATGACAAGTTCCTGAGATTCCTGACCAAATAATGGGACAACAAGGTCTGTGCCATCAGGGAGTTTGGGAAGCTGGCTGAGACGTACCCACAAAATCTCTTCGGGAAGCTTATGTCATATGAGCTTCAACTCAACACCAGGAAAGCTGAAGAAGAGAAGAGCAGGTCTGCTCTCAAAGAAAAGTCTGTTGCTCTAAAGGCAGACACCTCTAGAAAGACAAAGGTTGCCTCCACTGCTCCAGCTCCATAAATCAGTGAAGAAGACACTTCAGAGCCAAGTACCTCAGGCTCTGAGATATCAGAAGGAGAGTTCTCACTGCTCTCACGCCAGTTCAAGAAATTCTTGAACAAGAAGAAGCAATGGAAAGGCAAGGATGCCTCCTATAGAAGATCACGACACGATGGTGACCGACAAAGAAAAGGCTCAAGTAGCCATGACAGGTATTCCTCTAAACAGAAAAAATATGTTTCGACTGACATTATCTGTTATTGTTATAACAAGCCAGGACACGTCATCGCCGACTGCCCTCATAAGAAAAAGAAGGGTGGTAGAAGAGAAGAAAAGAAATCCTCGTACAACAAAAAGAGGAAAGAGAAGAGCCTGCTAGCCAAAAAGAGCAAGACTCTTAGTGACTCTGACTTATCTGAGTCGAGTGAAGAAGAAGAAGCTTATTTTGGGCTAATGGCTCAAACAGATGAGGATAAAGAGCCCCAGTTCACTGGGAAGGTAAACTCTCATACCCCCTTTCAGATTCTGAAGTCTCTGAACATGATTGTGAGGATAGCTCCTCTGACGATGAGTCAGAACTAATGGCCCAGTACAAGGAGTTAATCATGACTTATGACAAATGTCGTCGAGTCTTGAAGACTCAGGCTAAAGAGATCAAATCTCTGAAAGTTGAAGAGAGCATCTTGAGAGAGAAAGTCGCAAACACTGACTCCCTCGAAGAAAACTTCAATAATGCTATTGAAGAATATAACAAAGCTCTTGAGCACCTTGACCTCAAAGAGAAAATCATCAAGAAATTGGAAGCCCAACTTGCAGCTGAAAAGAAACTAGTTGAAAGTTTCTCGAAGCCCAAGACAGTTCTTCCATCCATTGCTGAATTCTCAGCCAAGGCCAAGGGTGCCGGATTAGGCCATGAAGAAGCTCCTAGTAAATCCTCTAGGAGAAATAAGTCTCAATGGAAGAATAAGGCCGCTAAAAAGGCCTTAGCCAAAGAGAAGGGAAAAGCCCCTCAAGATCAGACTACATTCAAGAAAGTCATCTATCCATCAAATGAGTTTGATCTTGACTCATCCTACGGGCACTTTGCTAGGCCTACCTATGTAGAGCCAAAGTCCCGTTATCAAGGATGGACTCGACCCGAAAACTTTGGCAAAATTGTCTTTAAGGCACCTTATGAAGAAGTTATTCTTCAGAGTTATGACCCTTTCAATCGTGGGCATAACTTCAAGAAGGCACCAAAGCCAAAGCCCGTTGTGGAAAGGCCTCCTAAGGAGAAGAAGACATGTGATTGTCATTATCATGAAGCTTCCTCCTCCAAGAATGCTGACCCTGCTAGACCAAAACTCCAAAAGATCAAGCAGGAGATCATGAGGCAAAGGTACAACAGATTTGACTGTTGGTGTTGTGACAAGGTTGGTCACTTCGCCATTGATTACTGGTTCAATCCCAGAAATGCTGCAACTCCTCATGTCAGCAATATGAGAAAGACCGCTCATAATGCTAACACTCGTAGGGGAGTACTCTAACCCGAGACCAAGGACCCAAACGTGTTTGGGTTCCTAAGGCAAATTGATTATGATTGCAGCTATGTCCAAAGGCCACAAAGCGCCAATCTGGTATTTGGACAACGGATGCTCTCGGCATATGACCGGGACTAGAAGCCTTATTCAGAACTTTACTCCAGTCGTGAACGGACCAAAGGTCATCTTTGGAGGTTCAGACCGTGGAATTACAAGAGGCTATGGTATGATTACTAACGACAATGTATCCTTCTCGGATGTGGCTTATGTCGAAGGATTAGAACACAATCTCATAAGCATAAGCCAACTCTACGATAAAGGATACATAGTTGAATTCCATGCTGATAAGTGCTTGATAAAATCCGTTGACAATATGGAAACGATTCTATCCGGCACTCGAAGCAGGAATATTTTCTGTTTAAATTTCATTTGTATAAATTCCTCTACACCAGTGTGCCTTTTAGCAAAAGATAGTGCGTCCCTCGGTGACCAATGGCACAAGAGACTAGCACATATTAATTTCATAACTATTAATAAATTATTTTCGATGAACTTAGTACGTGATGCCCCAAATGTCAAGTGCGTCAAAGATAGACCTTGTCATGCGTGCGTAAAAGGCAAGCAAACAAGGGCTACCTTTAAAAATGTTATTGGCAAAGACTCTAATAGATGTCTCCATCTATTGCATATGGACTTGTTTGGTCCACTGCAAATTAGAAGTTTGGGAGGTAAGGATTATACGCTAGTAATTGTTGATGATTACTCGCGCTTTGCGTGGGTATTATTTCTGAAACACAAGTCAGATACCTTCGACATCTTTACTAATTTTGTTAGGCAAGTCCAGAATGAGTACAACTGCTCCATAGTCAAAATCAGAAGTGACAATGGAACATAGTTCAAATCTGGGGCCATGACAGAATTCTGTGAAAGCTTAGGTATCTTTCATGAGTTTTCCTCTCCTCGCACTCCACAACAGAACGGAGTGGCTGAGAGAAGGAATAGAACACTCATAGAGGCCTGCAGGACAATGTTGAGTGATGCTTCACTTCCGGAGTACTTCTGGGCTGAAGCCGTCAACACTGTATGCCACGTGCAAAATCAAGCACTCATAAACAAAAACCACGATAAGACCCCTTACTAACTTCTAAAGGGCAGGAAGCCAACCATCTCATACTTTAGAATCTTTGGCTGTAAATACTTCGTACTTAACAACGGTAAGTATCATACCACCAAGTTCAGCGAAAAGAGTTTTGAAGGTATTTTTGTAGGTTATAGTAGCCATAGTAAGACATATAGAATTTTTAATAGAAAAACCCTGGTGGCAGAAGAATCGATACATGTTGTATTTGATGAGACGAGCTTGCTGCAAAGCAATCCGTCTAGTGTGCTCATTGAAGATGCAGGTGCAAAGCTAGATGAAATCAACCTAAAAGAGCCAAATGAAGAAAAAGACGAAAAATTCTTCAAGATCACCACTTCAACCCCTGTTGGGGAGGTAGATGATCAAAATGAAGAGATCATCCAAGTTGAAGAAATCACTCCGGTGAATGAAGATAATCCAAATGCAAGAACTTTAGAGCTCAGACATCTGAAGGATCACCCCATGGACCAGATCATAGGAGCTCCCTGAGATGGTGTCAGAACTCGAAAAGGTACAACTAATGAGAATTTATATTTGAGTTTTCTCTCACAGGTTGAACCTGAAGAAGTTTGAGGAAGCAAACTCGGACGAATCATGGATACTGGCTATGTTGTGTTTGTGCAACATGTGTTTGTCTTCAACCTACTCGAGTAGTCATGAACTCTATACCTGAGTTACATTCTTTTGCTTACTCGAGTAGTCCTTTACCTACTCGAGTAGTTATATACCTACTCGTGTATATCACTACCATTTCTCTGAAATTCTTATAAGTCTATAATTGACAGATTTTCAAATCCCGTGACATGATTGGTCCACGTGTATATCATTAAGACTAATTATGACCGTTATTCAAAATCTTATATAAGGTTCTGTCTAATCGACAAACTCTAACAGATAATAACAAGCTTTCAAGATCAAATATTTCGAGAAATTTTCTGCAGCCGTTTCTCTCTCCAAGTTGATGTTTTCTCTCTCTCCCTTCACAGAAAGAAAGCCGCCGCCGCCTCTAATTTTCTTCGGCTAGGGTTTCGATTTTCAGAGGAATCAGACTGAAGAAATTTTACAGATCGAGAACGTTTCTTAAGTGCTCATCCTCTTCCCGATCGTGTAAGACAAAGAAGAATCCAGATCTGTTGCCGAGATTTTCTTCATCCTTCTGAAAGTGCCACAAAGCTTACAAGAAGAAGATCCTGGTTTCTTGCTTGCAGATCTAACAGAGAAATCATTGTTTGTATTTTCTTAAACAATTTTCATTCTTGTCGGAGAAGTTTTCTACGAGTGTAGGAGTTTTCAACTCCGAGTTTGTAGGAAGTGTTGGCTTTCAAGTTGTAGATCCAGTTGGTTGGATTGAGATTGTAGGAACTTTGTTCCGAGGGTAGGATTGATTTTCAATCTGAGATAGTGGAGTAGCCGAGCCTAGTATATTGATAGATCGGTGAGGGAAAGTGGATGTACCCAAGATCGGGGAACCTCTATAAATCTTGTCTCGTATGTGATAATTTGATAGATAGATCTGTGCTTTGTTCTGAGATTTTTTATTCCGTAAAAGTCGCACAACTCACCTATTCACCCCCTCTAGGTGATTTAGGTTGACAACTATTATCTTTCAGTTATCTCTTCGTCGACTTTACTTTCAATCTATTTCCAGCTTTTTCTTAATTAAAAACCGACAAAAAAAATAGTTCGGTAAAATAATAGTGCTTTCAGAGCAGTAGGGATAATCAACCCGTTCCCGGGAATAATACGACCTCGGTATTCCCCCGAATATCGAGTACTACTTGCGATAGGTGCACTTACCTCCCTTAGCAAGCCCGCGACGTTCGACTCATCGAACCAACCACCCACATAAGACTCTGTTCGCGGGGCTATCAAGTTTTTGGTGCCGTTGCCGGGGAATTCTTTAAGTTGTTATTTCGAATCCGAAGTCTATTTCTTTTACCTTTATTTCTAAAAAACTAAAAAAAAAACTTAAAAACTTTACTTTAAAATAAAAAAAAATTAATTTTCTACTTTCTATTTTAGGGTGTATGACTTGTGGACAACCTTCGGAGTCCGAATATTTGGATTTCGATCCTGAGATCGAACGCTCGCTTGCGCGTATTCGATCTCAACGCCGAAATCCCTCTTTGTATCCCGAAGAATCCGTCGGAGAACCCTCTGCCGTTGCTATGGCCGACCCCAATCTGAATGCGGCTGTCGAGCGTACAATGTCATATTACGTCCGACCGAATTTGGACCATACTGGGTCCAGTATTGTTCGCCCGATGGTGGAGAACAATAATTTTGAGATCAAATCGAGCGTTATCGAAATGATCCAAATTGTCGTGCAGTTCCATGGACTGCCGGATGAGGACCCGAACGTTCATTTGTCTAGTTTTTGGAAATTTCCGATACCTTTAAAATTAATGGAGTCACTGATGACGCCATTCGTTTGCGCCTTTTTCCATTCTCCCTCAGATCCAAAGCTAAGGCGTGGTTGAATTCCCTCCCACGAGGATGTATCACCACCTGGGCCGAGCTTGCGGAGCGGTTCTTAATGAAGTATTTTCCGCCCGCCAAAACTGCAAAGTTGCGGGCGGACATTTCTTCGTTCGTTCAGAAAGATTCCGAGTCTCTATTTGAGACTTGGGAGCGCTTTAAAGAATTCCTCCGCAACTGTCCGCACCACGCGCTGCCAGCGTGGTTGTGGGTCCAAATCTTCTACAACGGGCTTAACTATCAGACGCATCAAATGATTGACGCGGCTGCCGGGGTTACCTTGAATAATAAGACCCCCGAGGCTGCCCAAGCTCTTATTGAAGAGATGTCTATGAACGCCTACCAATGGAACGTCCCACGGGGACGTCCCAAGCAGGCGGTCGGCCTCTTCGAAGTGGATGCCACTGCCCACTTAGCCCTTCAAGTTGAACGGCTGACGAAGCAGGTGGCGGAGATATCTGCTGCCTCCACCACTCCGCCTTGGGCGATTCCCCCTAATGCCGGCGTAGTCAATAAATTCGTAGACTACGTGGAAAATGCTGGGCGACCTTCCTTCAACCCCAACAAAAACCCTTATAGTAATAACTATAATCCGGGTTGGAGGAACCACCCCAAATTATCATGGAGCAATGCGAATAATGCGCAGCGCCCGCCCAATTCTTTCGCGCCCGGATTTCTGCCGCCTCCCACTCTTCCAAAACCCTCCCCGATGGAGGAGAATTTTTCTAAATATATCGCTTCCAATGAGTCAAATATCCGGAACATCACCGGATCGCTAAAAAACTTTGAACTCCAGGTTGGACAGCTTGCGCAAATGATGTCCGAGCGCGTGCTCGGGGAACTGCTGGAAAACATGGAGCCCAATCCGCGGGAGAATATCAACGCTATAACCCTCCGTAGCGGAAAGGATGTGATCGATCCAAAATGGACCGATCTGCGGGTACATATTTCACTTCCGACCCCTCTTCCTCCTTCGATTGCGCCGCCTTTATAAATTTCAAATGAAAAAATTATTAAAACGCCCTTGTCGTATCCGCATAAACTCAATAGCGAGCGTAAGGATGCACAATACGAAAAATTCATTTTATTATTAAACAAATTCATATTAATGTTCCATTCTGCTAGCCAATCTTTCAGATGCCTAAATATGCGAAATATTTAAAACAACTTCTTTCTAATAAACAAAAATTAGAAAATTATTCGCATATTTCTGTAAATGCTGACTGCTCAGCGACTCTTACTAATAAATTGCCCCTAAAACGAAATGACCCGGGAAGGTTCTCCATCCAGTGCCTTTTTGGCAATATATTTGTAAAATATGCTCTTGCAGATTTAGGCGCGAGCATTAATTTGAGGTCGTTCTCTCTCTTTCAAAAATTAGGTTTGGGCACTCCGGCCCCTACTAAAATGCGAATCCAATTATCAGATCGCTCGGTTAAGTTTCCCGTCGGGGTAGTGGAGGACGTACTTGTCCGAGTTGATAAGTTTATTTTTCCGGTAGACTTTGAAAGTGCAAGTTAGATCTGATATACTCTAGAGGGGGGGGGGGTGAATAGAGTATGGTGCTTGCTAAAAAATTTTTACAACTCTTGTTGTATTCCTAAGTGAACAGGGAAGCAAATAGCATAAAGTAAACACAACAACTAACTAAACACAGAGCAATCACAGAACAATCACAAACCACAACTAGAAAACAAAAGAAAACAAGCAACCAACAGACACTAGGAGCTATAGTGGTTCCCCAACCAATCTGGGTACATCCACTTTCTACCACCCTAGGTAGGAATCCACTGCAGGATGAGTTGATCAGGTGTCCTGAGCACCAATGGGTTTTGATCAGGTCCCCAAAAACCAAACCCTCAAGTTTTTTGGAAGGAGACTTGTAACCAGAATAATTTTGAAGGGATTTAAAACCCTGTACAGGAATTAGAGAGAGGGTGATAGTGTCTTCTCTGTCAACAGTCAGAGAGAAGACTTGTGGATTGATGTAGCAGCTCTTGCTCCCCCTGAGGTCTTGAATTGGTCAGGAATGCTGGAGCACTGCTTCAGGGTGATAGGCCTTCAATGACCTACAATGCTTGTACCAGAACTGCTTCAGGAACTTCTTTAACAGATTGATTGATTGTTGTCCTTTGAAGTTATCCTGTGAATAGAGAGAAGAAGACTCTTGATTGAATTTAGTTCTTCTTCTTCTTCTTCTTGAGAGAGTTCTCTGGTCAAGGCTGATTGCAGTCAAGAACTTTAGATTTGAGAATGTTTTGTTCTTCTGCAGCTTCAGAGTATTTTCTATAGTGTGATTCTTGAACTCTGCTTGATTTTGTATTCTCTTGTGTCTGTCTGTGTCTATTACTGACTGAGGGATATTCAAACTTTTGAATGTCGAGCAGTAATTACAGTCGACCTTGGAAAGAATCAGCAATCAATGACTTTCCTAACTATCCCATGGAAAAATGGCATGTGATCGTCCATAGTCAATGCTCGTTCTAACGGTAACATTCCGAGAAGATCTGGCATTAAATGTTCAGGAATCAGCGCCAAGAAACGGGATGGGAGCCTTGAAGAAAACCTAAGCTGGATTCGTCGAATGAAGAACACATTTCGTCGAGCTGAACTTGTGTTCGTCGAGCTGAGCTTGAGTTCGTCGAGCTGAGCTTGATAGAGTTCGTCAACCAGACAATCTTCATACATCTGACAGACATTCTTCATTCGTCGAGCTAAGAATCAAATTCGTCGAGCTGAGAAAAGTTCTGGACTTAGACAAAATACTCTGCATCTGCTGAAATATTGTGTCGACATAAATTGGTGTCGACAGATTGATCTTGGTGTCGACACAAATCCTCTGATGTCGACATAAGCTGGTGTCGACTGAAATCCTGATGTCGACACAGGTTGGCTGGTGTCGACACAAACCCGAAGTGTCGACACAGATTCTCTGAGTCCAGAAAGCGTCGAATAGAGAATAACATTCGTCGACCTGAGAAGCTGACTTCGTCGACCTGAGAAGCTATGAACTTGAGGTCCAAGTTCGTCGAGCTCAGAATATAATTCGTCGACCAAAGCTTGAAACCGGACTTAGAAAAATTTGAAGTCCTCTTGACTTTGGCTTGATGTAGAAACTCAGTTTTCATCGAACAGAGAACATCGATCGTCGAGCTCAGCACTAAGAATTGTCTCACAATCGTCGAGCGCAGAACTCCTTTCGTCGAGCTGAGTTAGACGAACGTCGAACTCACTTTACTTAGTCTTGAAAAACTTGTGAATCTGGAGTCTCTGAGGGTCTTGTTGAAAGCTGGTCCATCTGGAGTTGAGCCTAAGGACTTAACCTAGACTTTAGGACACAAGTTGACCCTGGCTATACAAGATGGGTCACATCCTAAGTCAGTGAACCTAGCCCAAATCAACTAGGGATCCAACAATCTCCCCCTATTTGGGTGAGGTCACTAACAGAGACTCAAGACAGAAAAACAAAGCAAGACAAGAGATATATCTGGCAGAGAATTATAACACATGCAACAGATATATATATACACACAGCTTTGTTTAACATATAGCACAGTTTAAAAACAAATAGCAGACAGAAATTAAAACAACAAGAAAATTACTTCTTTGGCTTCTTCTGTTGAGGTTTGTCTTCTGCTTTCTTTTCTCCTGGCTTCTTGAAAATAATTTCTCTGTGAGGATTTTGAGCTTGAGCCACTGTCATGGTCATATCAGCTGCCCCAATAGTTTTCAATGATGTTGCTCTGGGGACAACTGCTTCTGGGTGAAGTTTCATATAATCATCAACATTAAATAATTTGTTGCCTTTGTCAAATCTTTTCAGCTCTTCCTTTCTATACTTTGATATTGTTGAAAGACCAAAAATATCTTTTCCTTCTGCTTTGGCTTTATTTATCAAAGATAGACCAATCAGCTCTTGGTATCTAGCCATTCTTGCTGTATTTGCAGTCTCTGGATCTTCAAAAGGAATTGGAGGGGAGTCTGGCTTCTTTGGGCTTTCAGCTTTTTGTACTACAGGACTTTGTTGCTGCTGCTGTTGCTTATGCTGATGACTACCTGTGGAGGATGGCCTTTGATGGCTGCTTCCAAAAGATCTCCCTGACTGTCTCTGATAAGTTTGCATTGGGGCAGATCTCTGGGAGCTAGAGCCACTGACACCAGCTACTGGAGGAGGAGGAGGATCCTTCCTGTATCTATGTACTGGAGGAGGGGAGTATCTCCTGCTTCTCTTTCTATCTTTCTGCTGGTTTTTGGAGAGCCACATCCATGCTGGCATTCCCTTATATGGAGTCACATTGTGCAGAATATAGTAGGGAGTGTCTGCAGTGGGATTTGGCTTGGGAGGAGGAGCAACCTTTCTCTTCTTTGTCAATAATCTCTTTTTCCTACTAGCTGCATCCTCATCAGAATCAATATCATCATCATCAGATTCTGAATCCTGAGGGGTATCATACAATGCATCCAAAGCTTTTAAAGCTTTATCAGAAACAACAGCCTTTGCTGGAGGAGGGGCAGAAGGTTCAGGAATAAGAGTTTCAGCAACAAGAGAAGAATTATCTGTACAAGATTCAGAAACAAAAGAGACAAAGCTATCAGCTACTGCCTTATTCTCTTCTTCAATGTCTGCCTGAATAAGCTCATCTAGAGTAGGTATTGGAGAGTCATCCATAATAAAGTCTGGTTCTGAAACTGGCACTGGAGTATCTTCTAGAATGACTTTTGAGCTGGAGGCAGATAGAGCAAAATTGTCACAGAGTTGCTTGGCAACTGCTGGACTAGCTGGAGAGGTATAAGGTACAATAACCAAATAAGGCTTAGAGAAATCTGCTGAAGGGAATTTCATATGTACAGTGTCAAAACTTCTCAACAAAGCTGATAAAGTCACTGTGGGATTTAAATAGAAATCACCAACAGGAGTTATTGGAGCAAATGACTCATCCAAATCAATGTCAGTATTCATAAATTGAATTAACTCAGACATCTCAGCATCAAAGTCTGTCAAAATTGGTTTATCCTTATCTGAATCTGAATCTGCTGGAGAGGGAACTTCTGTGACTGCTGCTGCTGCTGCAACTTCATCACAGAGCATCTCCCCCTGCCTGGGTTCAGGAAGACCTGGAGCCAGGCCCTTAGATGAAGAGGGGACAGCAGAGAGAAGAGAGATCTGGGCAGATAAGGAATGAATGGAGGTCACAAGAGGTGTAATGGCCTCTTGGATCAAGGATTTGATAAGAGGTGTGAGCAAGGAAATAAGGGTAGATGGATCAAATGGGGAAGGGGAAGGGGATGGAATGGGAGGAGGAATAACAGATGGAGGAGGGGAATCTTGCATGATTGCATCTGATGGTATATTATAAGATGCGATGGTGGATAAGTGTGGGGGAAGAGGAGACTGAGGAGGTGTAGGAATAGGAATGTCCTGAGGGGAATCTGGAGGAGTGGGTTGATGATCAATTTGCAAGGGGGAAGATGGAGGTGGAGATGGAATGTTTGTCAGGTCAAGTGGTGGAGATGAAGGAGGGGTAGGTACATGAGGAGGCTTCTTTGGAGGAAGAGGTGCTGGAATATATGGTTGTGATGGAGGAACCTCTTCAACAGGGTAGGAAGCGACCTTTGCAGCCCTTGTGCTCTCAGAAGTTTGGAGGGAGGAGGAGGAAGCCTTTGAGGGCTTGGAGATGGTCCTCTACCACCTGCCAAACAGAGCGCAAGTGAGGCGCTTGCTGGCGTTTATGAAGATGGTCGGGGAGACCATACATTCAGCAGCCTTCTCTTTGAGAAAAATTCCGAATATTCTGCCAAAGCAGACTTCCTTCTTGCTGTTCTTCTTTTTGATCAATTCAAAGAACACCTTACTCCAATCAACCTGTCGCTTATTCACTACTGCACACATTATCAGAAATTGGTGACGGGTGATATAGTCATGAGCAGAGTGCTTGGCCATCAGAATCTTTCCCGTAATATCTGCCAAAAATTGGTAGGCGGCGGATAATTTCTTTTTAAACAACTTATTAGGGTTGTTCCCAGAGAAACCCATTAGTTTCAGCATATCGTTGAATTCCTCAGAATCCATTTCCAGATTGTCTTCTCCATTCACTAATCCAAATATTTCAGTGAGAACTACGAGAGAGAGGGAAACAACAGTGTTCCCTATATTGCCACCCAAAACATCTTCTTCAGAAGCTGTAGATGTATATACCCATTCTCGTATTTCCATTTCATGAAGTTTAATGCGCCTGGTCATGAAATCCTTCAAACTTAGTTCTTCTAGTAGTTCTAAGATGTATAGAAAGATGGGGTCAGAATGTTGAAACGATTCAAAGTCCATGTCGAATCCAGTGTCAAACTTCATTGCCACCAAAGCACCTGAGGGAATCTCCATTGATGTCCTGCAAGAAAAACACAGAGAGAGACATCGATCAAAAGCAAGGGAACTGAAAGTGCGGGATGGAGGTTGAAGAAAACCTAGATATAGGATTTTCAGAATATGAATCGACAAACTCCGTTCCACGAAAAGGAAAAATTCTTCGAACTGAGCTCGACGAAATAAATTATATACAGATAATTTGTCGATCTCATCCAGAAGAATCGAGAACAGTTCGTTGAACTCCGTTCGACGAAATGTCTTCTTGAAGCAAAATTCGTCGATCTCTGGTCGACGAAAATTGTTTCCTCACACAGAGAATTCGTCGATCGCCGTTCGACGAGAATCTCTCAAACTTTCCCTAATTCGTCGAACTCCGTTCGACGAACTCTGGACAATTCGTCGAATGCAGACAAAAACTAGGTTAACTCTTCTCCATCAATCATTCCCAGTTGATTCATAAAGAACAGATGGGTTTCTCATCCAATGGCATGGTGAAAATATCTGCTCTCTGTAGATCAGTAGGAATGTGGATCAAGTTAATTTTCTTTTTATCCACATTATCTCTAATGAAATGATGTCTTATTTCAATATGTTTTGTCCTAGAATGGTGAACTGGATTCTGTGCTATAGCAATAGCACTAGTATTATCACAAAATAATGTTGAATTATTTAAGTTGACACCATAATCTGAGAGTTGGTTTTGTATCCATAGCATTTGTGAACAGCAACTACCAGCAGCCATGTATTCTGCTTCTGCTGTTGATGTAGACATAGATGTCTGCTTTTTACAAAACCAGGAGACAAGTCTCATACCAAGGAACTGACATGTTCGAGAGGTACTTTTCCTGTCCACTCTACATCCAGCATAGTCAGCATCTGAGTATCCAGTTAACTCAAACTCTGACTCTGCAGGATACCAGAGTCCTAGACTAGGGCAACTCTTTATATATCTCAAAATTCTTTTTAGGAAAATAAGGTGAGATTCTTTAGGGTTCACTTGGAACCTAGCACAAAGGCATGTGACAAACATTATGTTAGGTCTGCTAGCTGTTAGGTATAATAGGGATCCAACAATTGCCCTATAATTTTTCTGATCTACAGGTTTCCCTACTGCATCAGAATCCACAACAGCATTTGTAGCCATAGGGGTTTTCATCCCTGAAGCATCACCCATCCCAAACTTTTTGATAAGCTCTTTAGCATAATTAGCTTGTGAGAGGAAGATACCATCTGGGAACTGCTTCACTTGGAGACCAAGGAAGTAGGAAAGCTCACCCATGCTACTCATCTCAAATTTTGAATGCATGAGGTCAGCAAACCTCTTGCACAATTTGGGATCAGTAGACCCAAAAATAATGTCATCCACATATATCTGTACTAACAATATTTGGTCCTTATGATCTCTAGTGAAAATTGTTTTATCTATGGTTCCTCTTATAAATTCATGCTCTAAGAGAAAGCTTGCTAGAGTCTCATACCAAGCTCTTGGAGCTTGCTTTAAACCATAGAGAGCTTTATGCAATTTAAAAACAAAAGAGGGTTGAGTTGGAGAGATAAAACCTGGAGGTTGTTCTACATAAACCTCTTCTTGAAGTACTCCATTCAGAAATACACTTTTGACATCCATCTGGTAGACCTTGAATCTCTTGTAAGTGCATAGACAAGGAATATCCTAATGGCCTCTAACCTCGCAACAGGGGCAAAGGTTTGGTCATAGTCTATTCCTTCCTCTTGTCTATAGCCTTGAGCAACAAGCCTAGCCTTGTTCCTCACTATATTGCCTTGAGCATCCAACTTATTTCTGTAGACCCATTTGGTTCCAATAACTGGGTAGTTATGGGGTCTTGGAACCAAATCCCAAACTCTACATCTCTCAAACTGATTGAGTTCCTCTTGCATTGCAATGATCCAGTGGGGATCTTGCTCTGCCTCATGTATGGTGAGAGGTTCAATTTGAGAGAGAAAACAGGCATGCATCAAGACTTGGTTGAGTTGATGTCTTGTCTGTACACCTACTGAGATGTCTCCAATCACCTGAGATCTGGGGTGATCTCTAAGTGTGACAAGATCAGTTGGTGGAGTTGGTTGAGCATCAGCTTCAGTATTTAATTCCTCTTGGGGAATGATACTAACTTTTGGGGGAAGTTCAGCCACTTCCTCTTGACTTTCCTCATCACTGTCTTCAACATCCTGTGGAGTGGGATGGTTTGATACCTCTTGGGTAGGGTTCAGTCCATCCATAGACTCACACAGTGGTGGAACCTGCAAAGAGCTTATGGTAGAAATTTCTTTCTCCTTGTATGACATGTTAGTCTCATCAAAAGATACATGAACAAATTCTTCAATTTTAAGAGTTGATTTATTATACACCCTATAAGCTTTACTGACCATGGAGTATCCCAGAAACACTCCTTCATCAGCTTTAGCTTGAAATTTTGCTATGTATCTCTTGTCATTATTATGAATGTAACATATACAACCAAAGATTTTGAAGTAATCTACTTTAGGTTTCTTCCCTTTGAGTAATTCATAGGGAGTCTTGCCCTTCAGCTTATGTATCAAACTTCTATTCAACACATAGTTGGAGGTGTTCAATATCTCTGCCCAAAATGATAGAGGAAGGTGAGCATCTGACAACAATGTAGTAGCAGATTCAATAAGGGTTCTATTTTTCCTTTCAGCTACCCCATTTTGTTGAGGAGTTCTAGGAGCTGAGAATGTATGTCTGATCCCTTCACTTTGACAGAACTCTTGCATAAGAAGATAATCAAACTCTGTCCCATGATCACTTCTGATTAGGGAAATGTGAGTGTTGAACTCAATCTGTATGCATTTGAGAAACTCTGTCAAACACTTAAAGTTATCAGACTTCTTCCTCAGAAAGAACACCCATGTGAATCTAGAGAAGTCATCTACAACCACTAAAGTATAAGATTTCCCACCTAAGCTTTGTACTGTAATGGGTCCAAAAAGATCCATGTGTAACATATACAAAATCCTAGGTGAATCACTCTTATTAAGTGACTTGAAACTATTTTTGATTTGCTTGCCTAATTGACAAGCCCTGCAGAGTCCTTCCTTCTTGTAGGGGACAGAAGGTAGTCCTCTAACAAGGTTATCCTTGGATAGCCTAGCAATGGTTCTAAGGTTTATATGTCCTAATCTCTTATGCCATAATTTATTAGGTCTACAAATAGAGTTGAACAAGCATATGTCTACTTTAGTTGAAAGAAAGTCTACTAAATAGATGTTACCTTTCCTTTTACCTGTCAACACAGTTGTGTTGTCCTCTGATTTGATCTTGCATAAGGATTTGCTGAAAGTCACTTGGTAGCCTTCATCACACAATTGACTGATGCTGATTAAGTTGTGCTTCAGTCCTTCCACATAGGCTACCTTCTTGAATGTGACTGTGCCAATCTGGACTGCACCATATCCTTTTGTTAGTCCAAAGTTTGAATCACCAAATATTACTTTTGGTCCAAGCTTGGCTTTGAAGGATGTGAAATTGTACTTGTTTCCTGTCATGTGCTTTGAGCACCCACTATCCAGATACCATTGCTGTTTTGATGT
Organism: Platanthera guangdongensis; assembly: GCA_039583875.1. Lineage (NCBI taxonomy): Eukaryota > Viridiplantae > Streptophyta > Magnoliopsida > Asparagales > Orchidaceae > Platanthera > Platanthera guangdongensis. The sequence continues at coordinate 144,416,603 of CM077164.1, forward strand.
TGGATAGGTATTCACCTGCACATAAAACAATTTATTTGTTTTTGACCCAGTTTACCTTGGGCCTAGGTTGATAACCTTTGAATTTAGAAATAAAAGACATCCCTGGTTGACTCTTATAGCCTTCAGGATGATATCTCCTAGGAGGTATTATCCATTCAATATAGGGGTTAAACCTTTGAGATGTAGAACCTCTAGGATTGAACTTTGATTTGCCTTTGAAAGAGTTTTCAAAACTCTGAGCTCTGTTCGACGATCTCTAAGCTGAGTTCGACGATCTTGGGTCAGATCATCGAGCTCTGTTCGAAGATCGACCATGCCAGAGTTCAGGGTTCAGAGTTCGTCGACCTGAGTTCGATGATTTAGCCTGAGATCGTTGAGCTCCATTCGACAATCGTCGAGCTCCGTTCGACGATTTCTGTTGAACTATGGTTTTCTTAGGTAGATCAGAGTTCTTCCTGGCTACCTTTATAACTCCCTTACCTTTATCAGATATATACTTGATTGGGATTGTTAATACTATAGGTTGGCTAGATGAGGCACCCAAGCCCAGTGTACTATTGAATCTTGAGTTCACTGTACTTGTGATGTCCATTAGTTTGATACTTCTCCCATTAAGGGATTCTTCAAACTTTTTGGCCTCTAATAGCTCACCTTTCAGTGAGGCTATCTGCTCCCTACAACATTCCAACTCCTTAGAGAGTTTGAGGTTATCTGATTTTAAAGTACTGTGTTCAGATAACTGATTTCTGAGAGAAATGATTTCCTTCTCAGATTTTAATAAATCTAAACATAGAGCTTTAAACTCACACTTGAAGTCCTCAGAATTGAAATCAAAAGAACTTATTACCTGGTCCTCTTCAGATTGAGTCTCTGATTCAGATTCTGACTCTTCTGCATCAGAATTTTGTTGTGAGGCATTGATATCCATCATGCAGAATTCCTTTTCTTTAGCATCATCTTCATTATCACTTGAGCTGGATGAAGCTTCAGATTTTTCTTCTGTCTCACTCCAAGTTTCAGCTACAAACCCCTTCCTGGTGTGTTTGTTCTTGTTGGAGGAGGGTTTGTCATTGCTGTTCTTCCTGAAGTCTTTGTCTTTTCTTCTTTCTTTCCTGTCCTTTTTGTCCTTATATTGATTTTCTGGACAGTCAGACACCATGTGGCCTGGTTTCCTGCATCCAAAACAAATAATCTCTTTGTTATTTGGTTTGTCATACCTTGGCTTGTCATGCCCTCTGGCAGACTTTTTCCTGAAATCTTTCCTGGCCATTTTCTAAAATCTTTTGGCCAGTAGGTTTAGAAACTCTTCATTGCCTATGACCTTGTCTTCAGGCTGATCTTCAATGGCTTTGAAAGCTATTGATTTTTCTTTTCTTGTAGCTGGTGAGGCAGCCTTCTGCTCTTCTTCTCTGTTCTTGATGAGCAGCTCATAAGACTTGAGCTTGCCCAAGAGAGCTTCAGTTGTGATCTCATTTAGGCTTCTGGCATCCTTGATTGGCCAGATCCTTGAGTCAAAAGTGCTTGGGAAGCACATTAGGATTTTATCATTGAGCTCAGTCAATGAGATCTCTTTGTCCAATGATTTCAGCTCATTGACTATGAGACTGAGTCTATTATACATATCTGCTACTGACTCAGCTTCTCCTTTCTTGAAGTTCTCATACTGGGTTATGAGATGAGATCTTCTATCTTTTCTCTCATCAGCAGATCCTGAGACTATCTCAGATAACTTGTCCTAGATGTCCTTTGCTGAGTTGCATTCAGCTACCTTTTGGAATATTTCATCAGACATATTCTGGGCTAAAATGTTCATAGCTTTAGCATCTGCCAATTTCCATTTCTTGATTTCTGCATCTGTTCCTGAAGGAGGTGGAACAACACTTGTACTTGTATTTTCTGGAGGTCTTGGACACACTGTCAAAATAGAATTGAAAATGTCTTCATCAATAGAGTTCATGTACAGTCTAATCCTTGCCTTCCAAAGTGCAAACTTAGATAGATTGCACACTGGAGGTCTGGTGCTAGCATAATCTTTGTTTTGGGCCATGTTTTGTGAAGAAATAAATCTGACAACAAACTTAAGACAGATCTAACTAGGGGGATCTTTGTGGTTCAAGTGTTAGCCTGTGCAACCACTAAGGTGTGAGATTTTTAACCAACTCACTCTGATATCAATTGAAAGTGCAAGTTAGATCTGATATACTCTAGAGGGGGGTGAATAGAGTATGGTGCTTGCTAAAAACTTCTTACAACTCTTGTTGTATTCCTAAGTGAACAGGGAAGCAAATAACATAGAGTAAACACAACAACTAACTAAACACAGAGCAATCATAGAACAATCACAAACCACAGCCAGAAAACAAAAGAAAACAAGCAACCAGAAGACACAAGGAGCTATAGTGGTTCCCCAACCAATCTGGGTACATCCACTCTTCTACCACCCTAGATAGGAATTCACTGCAGGATGAGTTGGTCAGGTGTCCTGAGCACCAATGGGTTTTGATCAGGTCCCAAAAAACCAAACCCTCAAGTCTTTTGGAAGGAGACTTGCAACCAGAATAATTTTGAAGGGATTTAAAACCCTGTATAGGAATTAGAGAGAGGGTGATAGTGTCTTCTCTGTCAACAGTCAGAGAGAAGACTTGTGGATTGATGTAGCAGCTCTTGCTCCCCCTTAGGTCTTGAATTGGTCAGGAATGCTGGAGCACTGCTTCAGGGTGATAGGCCTTCAATGACCTAGAATGCCTGGACCAGAACTGCTTCAGGAACTTCTTTAACAGATTGATTGATTATTGTCCTTTGAAGTTATCCTGTGAATAGAGAGAAGAAGACTCTTGATTGAATTTAGTTGTTCTTCTTCTTCTTCTTGAGAGAGTTCTCTGGTCAAGGCTGATTGCAGTCAAGAACTTTAGATTTGAGAATGTTTTGTTCTTCTGCATCTTCAGAGTATTTTCTATACTGTGATTCTTGAACTCTGCTTGATTCTGTATTCTCTTGTGTCTGTCTGTGTCTATTACTGACTGAGGGATATTTAAACTTTTGAATGTCGATCAGTAATTACAGTCGACCTTGGAAAGAATCAGCAATCAATGACTTTCCTAACTGTCCCATGGAAAAACGGCATGTGATCGTCCATAGTCAATGCTCGTTCTAACGGTAACATTCCGAGAAGATCTGGCATTAAATGTTCAGGAATCAGCGCCAAGAAACAGGACGGGAGCCTTGAAGAAAACCTAATCTGGATTCGTCGAAAGAAGAACACATTTCGTCGAGCTGAACTTGTGTTCGTCGAGCTGAGCTTGAGTTCGTCAAGTTGATCTTGATAGAGTTCGTCGACCAGACAATCTTGATACATCTGACAGACATTCTTCATTCGTCGAGCTAAGAATCAAATTCGTCGAGCTGAGAAAAGTTCTGGACTTAGACAAAATACTCTGCATCTGCTGAAATGTTGTGTTGACATAAATTGGTGTCGACATATTGATCTTGGTGTCGACACAAATCCTCTGGTGTTGACATAAGCTGGTGTCGACTGAAATCCTGGTGTCGACACAGGTTGGCTGGTGTCGACACAAACCCGAAGTGTCGACACATATTCTCTGAGTCCAGAAAGCGTCGAGTAGAGAATAACATTCGTCGACCTAAGAAGCTGACTTCGTCGACCTGAGAAGCTGTGAACTTGAGGTCCAAGTTCGTCGAGCTCAGAATATAATTCGTCGACCGAAGCTTGAAACTGGACTTAGAAAAATTTGAAGTCCTCCTGACTTTGGCTTGATGTAGAAACTCAGTTTTCGTGGAACAGAGAACATAAATTGTCGAGCTCAGCACTAAGAATTGTATCACGATCGTCGAGCGCAGAACTCCTTTCGTCGAGCTGAGTTCGACGAACGTCGAACTCACTTTACTTAGTCTTGAAAAACTTATGAATCTGGAGTCTCTGGGGGTCTTGTTGAAAGCTGGTCCATCTGGAGTTGAGCCTAAGGACTTAACCTAGACACTAGGACACAAATTGACCTGGCTATACAAGATGGGTCACATCCTAAGTCAGTGAACCTAGCCCAAATCAACTAGGGATCCAACATACTTCATCATCTTGGACATCGAGGAGGACACCGATGTACCAATTATACTCGGACGCCCTTTTCTCTCCACCTCCCGAGCATTAATTGATGTCAGTAACGGTCGTCTCCTCCTTCGGGTAGGAGATGACGAAGTTACTTTCTCTATTAATCCCTCCATAGGAGACTCGTCATCGAGCGATGACTTTTTTTATAATTTAGACACATATCCCGGAGATTGTTCTTCCCCTATTTCGAGTCTACTTTTTTAAACGACGATATTTATGCGCTTGAAAATTTTAAATGCGATGAAGATACCTCTATAGACTTGCCTTTCGAACCAATTGGTTAGAAAGACATAGGAATTAAAACCTCCTTAGAAGAACCCCCCTGCCTTGAACTCAAACCCCTACCCACTTCACTCAAATACGCCTTTTTGGGAAAAAATGATACCCTCCCTGTTATCATTTCTTCGCATTTGAGTGAATCAGAGACTTCCGATTTATTGAGAGTTTTGCTTAAACATCGCCACGCAATTGCGTGGCAAATTTCTGATCTAAAAGGGATTAACCCATCTTTTCGCACCCATAAGATTTTCCTTCTCGATAATTGCCGCAAAACTATTCAGCCGCAGCGACGACTTAACCCAAACATGAAAGACGTCGTTAAGGCCAAAATTATTAGATGCAGAGATTATTTATCCCATATCGGATAGTATGTGGGTTAGTCCCATTCACGTGGTGCCCAAAAAGGGCGGTCTTACTGTAGTGGAGAATGAGCACAATGAACTCGTCCCAACTCATACTGTTACGGGTTGGCGGGTGTGCATCGATTATAGAAAACTAAATGATGCCACCCATAAGGATCATTTCCCACTACCATTCTTAGACCAAATTTTAGAGCATTTATCCGATCATCCGTATTTTTGTTTTCTTGATGGATTATCGGGGTTTTTCCAAATCCCCATTTCCCCCGATAACCAAGAGAAAATAACTTTTACCTGCCCGTTTGGTACCTTCACATATCAAAGAATGCCAATTGGCCTCTGCAACGCGCCGACTACATTCCAACGATGTATGTTGGCAATCTTTGGCGAGCTGGTAGGAGACATTATGGAAGTCTTTATAGATGACTTCTCTGTTTTCGGAAGCTCTTTCCCGTCCTGTCTTCATAATTTAGATCGTGTCCTCTAGCGATGCGAGGACACGCATCTCGTTTTAAATTGGGGAAAAATGTAACTTTATGGTTCGAGAAGGTTTGGTTCTCGGCCATATGATTTCGTCTAACGGGATGGAGGTAGATAAGGCCAAAGTTGAAATTATCTAAAAACTTTCCCCGCCTTCTAACGTTAAATCTATTTGAAGTTTCTTAGGCCACGCGGGCTTTTATAGGCATTTTATTCACGATTTTTCAAAAAAAAACAAAGCCGCTTACTCGTCTCTTAGAAAAGGAATCAAATTTTGTCTTTGATAGCGAATGCGAGTCTGCATTTAATTTTATAAAACAAAAACTTATCAATTCATCTATTTTAGTGGCGCCCGATTGGAACCTTCCGTTCGAGATTATGTGCGACGCTAGTGATATTGCCGTAGGTGTCGTTCTTGGTCAACGTATAAACAAATATTTTCATCCTATTTATTACGCTAGCAAGACACTCACTTCCGCACAAGGAAATTACACGACAACGGAAAAGGAACTTTTAGCCGTCGTATTTGCTTTCGATAAGTTTCGCTCGTATATCACGCTATCCAAAGTTATCGTATTTACCGACCACTCCGCCTTAAAATTGAAAGAATTGTTTCCTAAATCACCTAGAGGGGGGGGGGGGGGTGAATAGGTGCAATTCCTTTTTCTTCTAAGGCAGAACTTGTAATTTAGTTAATTAACTAAAACAGATATTTCTACAGCTATCACAACACAAAATTAATAATATCACACACAAACACAGATTGCACGCTGATTTATAGTTGTTCCCCAAGATCTGGGTACATCCACTTTCCCCCTTCGCCTATCTAGCAGTGTGCTAGATTCAGCCTAACTTCTTTCCTTCTCCTTAGATCCTCAGATCTTACAGCTCAGAACCCAAACAAGGTTCCTACAACTCAGAGTGAGTCCACACTCCTACAGCTCAGGCAATCTGCCCTACCTCAGCCTTCAACAATGCATACAACTCAGAGATAACAATCTCCTACAAATCAGGCTCACAGCCCTACCTCAGCCTTCAACAAGGCCTACCACTCAGAGAACTTATCTCCTACAACTCGGCCTTTATAAATCAGGCTTACAACTCAGATCTTAAAAAGATCCTACAGCAAATAGATGTAAATCTAAAATATAACCACCACCCTGGTTGAGAGAGAAAAGATGAAAGGTTTCTTGATCAGTTCTTGAAAGAATCTGATGATAGAGATCGACCTGACTTAGCTTTCTTCAAAGCTTCTTGAATTTGAACACAGTAAGGTTGATCTCCTTTGAAGTTGATCTTCAATTAGCTTCTTTCTTGAAATTCAGAAATCAATCTGAATCCTTCTTGGTAGACTGGTTCAAACTCTGCACTTAAGAGACTTGTTGATGTAAGTCCCTTTCTTCACTTGAATAGATGGAGCTCTCTCTCTCTCCAACTTCTTCTGAAGATTCTTCTGAATTCTTCTTTGAATTCTCTTGACAAAATCTGAGTAGATCACCACTTCAGAAAGTCTTCTTAGATCTTTTGTTGAAAATCATCTTCTGGTTTTTCATTTATCTTATGTGTGTAATAATTCTTATCATTATCTTTCTGTTGATAGAGAATATCTTTATATAGACTTTCTCCATGGTAACCGGCTGATCCGGTTTCTAACAAACTTCTGACAGCTCTGACAGTTGCAGTAGACCGGTTGGTTATGACAGCTGTCAAGTTTTCCAGTCACTTCTTGAAACTCTGTCTCTGTCAGCAAAGTGTCGAGACTGAACTTCATCATGTGTCGACACAAGTAGACTGAGTGTCGACACAAGCCTTGGTAGTGTCGACACAGCTCCCTTGGTGTTGACACTGCTTCTCGACACAGCTTCTATAGAATGTGTCGACACTAGTTCTGTGTGTTGACACAGTCACTTCTTCTCTTCACAAAAATTAACTTTGTTGAAACTCTGCTATATGTTGACATAAGTCCTGTGTATCGACACAGTTGATGTTGACAAAGTATTCTGTGTGTCGACACTGCCTCTGTGTGTCGACACAGTTGATGTCGACTAAGTATTCTGTGTGTCGACACTGCCTCTGTGTGTCAATACAGTTGATGTCGACAAAGCTTTCTCTGTGTGTCGACACTGCCTCTGTGTGTCGACACAGTTTCTTCTGGTGTCGACACAGCCTTTCCAAGTGTCGGCACAATTGACTCCAGGCGTCGACACAGCTCTCCAGTGTCGACACAAGCCTTCATAAGCATCGACACAGTTTTTCTGGTGTCGACACATGGACTTAGAAACTTTTCATGCATTCCTGTATTTTCTTAACCTTCACATATAAACTCAAAATAACATCAAATACACCTTGATGCATATCAATGAGTAAGGTGAGGCTTCTTCAAATCTGATACACATTTTCCAATGTACCAAACAATCTCCCCCTATTTGGAGAAGTCATAAACCTTAGTCAATAATATACACCATTCATAATAAACACACATTATGATGTATAAAAATATTATATGACAGGGTAACTTATAAACAAAACATGTATAAAATATCATCACAGCATAATGATGCAAATATAATGAGCATTAATCATTGTTTTGTTTAAACTTTCAAAAGTTTCCAAATAGTTTACATAGATTTTTAACACTAAAGATTACAATGTTGTAAAATCTAGTAAATATATCCTAAGGCTGCTCAGGCTCCTTGATGACTATTCCTTTGCCTGATTGGATCTTGGCTTGTACTGGAGCATCAGTATCTCCAGCTGGCTTATTTCCCTTCAGATCTTTCTTCTTTTGTTCTTCAGCCCTGATCCTTTGCCTTTCAAAATAGTGAAAAGGCTTTGGGAAATACTTGCTAGGCTCCTGAGCATTAGGAGGTAGCTTCCCAGCTTTTGTCTTTATTCTATATTGCAGAATGGCTTCCTGTCTAGCTTCATGCTTTTGCCATTCTTGCTCGATGTACCATTTGCCCTTATCATGGGTCTTGTCCTTTACAGCTTTACAAGCAGTCAAGATAATATTCCTAGAAGTAGGACTCCATTGCTCAAAATTAGGCTTCAACTCAGCCTGTTCTCTGAATCTTTTCTTTGATAGTTGAGCTTCTTGCTCTTGATTTAAAGCTGCTTCTGACATCTCTACCATCTCAAGGATGACATTTTTATTACCCTATGGAGGGCTGTACATTGACTGTACTTCTTGCTGAATCATCTCAAAATCTGCTGGAGGGTAAATAACCTGAGCAACTTCAGGTTGAGCACCTTCAAAATAAGCAGGTTGCACACCTGACTCAGCTACATTATCATCATAACAGAGGGGTGGATATCCAATGGTGGCTCTGATGCTATTAGATATCCATTTAGCATGATCTGAGCCTGCTTTGACTAACACCCTCTCCCCTTTATGACTTCTCTATCAATATGATCCCTTAGGTCATCTTTCTGAAATCTTATTTGTTCATCCAAATAATTAACACCATCTTTATAGAATGACTTTAATTTCAGGAGCTGAGCAGAAATAATCTTTTGTGAAGCCTTAATAGCTGTTTGTACAGCAGCTAATTCTTCCTGGAATTTTATATCAAAATCTGACTTGTCTTTAACCCTTACCTCAGTCTGGGCAGCAACAGTATTCTTTAATTCTGTGACAATCACATTATGTGATTCAGTCAGATTGTCATTCATTCTTAGTTGATTTTCAAGGATATAACCTTGCTTAACAACTATATCATCAACTTGAGTCTTTATGTCTACTTGTTGTTTGACAAGATAGACTACAACATTGCCACCTTTGTGGAAGCAATCTATCATTTCCTTCTTGTTCTGATTTACTTCAAATCTTATGGATTTGATATCTTGTGCCAAGGAGAATTGCAGTTCTTTACGGGTCTCATCCATATATTTCTCCATGGCTATCCTTTGTTCATCTAACTTTACTTGCAAGGATACCAACAAAGAGGTATAATCTGTGGATGGAGCAGGTTGTGGAGCAGTTTGTAATGCCTTTTTATAGCTTTGGATTCTCCTTTTAAAAACCATCAGCTTTCTCTTCTTAGCTTGTATTGCTGCTTCATCTTCAGAAGCTGAAGTACTTGCTATATCAACTCTTTCTTTAGGACTAGGAGGCAATTCCTTTTCAGTCCTAGGTTGCTCCTCCTGAGTCCCTTACTCCTCCCCATCAGTCCTGACATACTCCCCCTCAATGTTAGCTTGCTCCCCCTCAGTTTCAGCTTGATCTATATCATGGAATAACTCTTCTAGGGTAAACTCTTATTGAGTTGGGACTTGAGGCACCACTAACTCAGGAGCATCAACAGCTGTAGATGTATCCTTCATGATAGCATCCTGTGCTTGACTGTTTAGTTGAGTGGTCTGGTCAGCATCAATCAAAGGCACAGTTAGTGTTTCATCCTTATTAATGAAAATTGATTGATTAATTTCTTGGACTACCTCAAGTATAGTTTGATTAGCCATTTCACTTTCTAATTGTGTTGGCTTTTCCTCAAGATGAGGCTCCCCCTACACCTGAGCAGCATCTGTAATTTCTTGTGCAGGAGATTCTTCAGGAATCTCTGGCCTCTCTTCATCAGGCATGTCCTTTGTTAAGACTCTGTCCCATCTGGAGATTATCCTTATATCCATCCTTCTCATATGGTTGATCTTTGAACCAACAGTCTGTTCCATTACTTCTGGAATTGTTCCAGCCAAGTATATGCTCATGATTCTTCCCAGATTTGGCTTCTTAATTCCTTTCTTAATCTTTTCAAAGACTACTGCAGACCAATCTGTGTTCAGTCTGAATATAATCCTGGTCATTAGGCTGAACATATAGGCTGAAACCCTATCATGTCCACCTGGATTGTAGAGAATGACCTTTCCAACCACTTCAGAAAGGAATTTTCCTTGCAGATTCATCCCTTTTCTGTTCATTGCAGATCCAATCTTCATGGTGGGATCCAATCCACACCACTGAAGTGTTTCCCTAGTCTTGGTAGAGGTAACTTCTACTTCTTCTTGAGTTCTTGGGAGGTGAAGAGTTTTCCTCAAGTTCTTCAAAGTAAGTTTAACCTTAGCTCCTTGAACTGTAGATTTGATCTTAAGTCCAGTAGAATCTAAAGTAGTTGCGCCATAGAATTCCAGTATTTCTTTCTTCCATATCTTTGTAGGTTTAGATACCAGAAATTCCAAACCATTTTTTTGCAACTAGGGTTACTACAGTTTTAATCTCAGGTTCCGCATGATCAAAAGCATTGCGAACCAGCTTATAGCCTTCGTTGACGTTATCTTCAAGTTTTGGCGCCATTGGGGTTGAGAGAAATCTTGAATGGAGAAGAGAGAGTTTGTCGACACAAGGTTTTGGTCTCAAAAGTATGGAGAGTGTGTCGACAGAATATGTTGTTGACCTATTTATACTCGTCTAAATGATGAAGGTCAAAAGGCGCGTCAAAATTCTCTTAATGTGTCGACACAGTGGAAGTGTGTCAACACTGACTTCTAATGTCTCGACAGAAGTATTGACTTCTATATGTCGACACCAATTCTATTTGTCTTGGTCGCGTTCGACGAAGAGCCCGTGAGGTCGACGAATCTGCGCTCGATGATATGCGTCGATTCTGTGCTCGACAAACTCTGTGTGTTGATTCTATGTGTCGACACAACCTCTGGATGTGTCGACACAACTTCTCTGAAGAGTCAACACCTTATTTCTAGATGTGTCGACACCACTATCCTGGAGTGTCGACACCAACTACTATGTGTCGACATAGACAACTTTTTGTGTCGACACCATTTTACTTAGCCAAATTTGTTAAACTAATTTATGTTCAACATACCTAATTCAATTTTGAAATTATTGAATTTAGTTTCATCTAAAAGCTTTGTGAACATGTCAGCAATTTGTAAATCAGTGTTAACAAATTCTAATGAAATATCTTCTTTCTCTACATGATCTCTAAGAAAATGGTATCTTATTTCTATATGCTTTGTTCTACTATGAGAAACAGGATTATGTGCAATAGAAATAGCACTAGTAGAATCACATAATAAAGGAGTTCTACTTACTTGAATACCATAATCTTCTAACTGATGTTGTATTCATAATAGTTGTGCACAACAACTTCCTGCAGCAACATACTCAGACTCAGCTGTGGAAATTATCACACTAGTCTGCTTCTTACAGCTCCATGACACCCGTCTTCCTCCTAGAAATTGACAGGTGCCTGTTGTGCTTTTCCTATCTACTTTACAACCTGCAGAGTCTGCATCTGAATAGCCCATTAGTTGAAAATCTCTATTCCTAGGATACCAAAGGCCTAGATTAGGTGTACCCTTAAGATATCTCAAAATCCTTTTGACAGCAGCATAGTGGGATTCTTTAGGGCAGGATTGGTACCTAGCACAAACACATGTAGCATACATGATATCTGGTCTACTAGCAGTCAGATATAGGAGGGAGCCAACTATACCTCTATACAAAGTCTCATCTACAGGTTTCCCTGCATCATTTTTGCTTAGAGACATACTTGTCCCCATTGGAGTTCTCATGGTAGTGGATGATTCTATACCATACTTCTTAATTAACTCCTGGGTGAACTTAGACTGAGATATGGACAGGCCATCATCAGTCTGTCTTACTTGGAGTCCCAATAAGAACTTAAGTTCTCCCATACTGCTCATTTCAAATTTCCCTTACATAAGTTTTGCAAACTTTCTACAAAAGGTTATTTTTAGTAGAACCAAATATTATGTCATCAACATATATTTTGACTATGATAATCTTTCCTTTGGACAAACTTCTGACAGCTCTGACAGTTACAGTAGACCGGTTGGTTATGGCAGCTGTCAAGTCTTCCGGTCACTTCTTGAAACTCTGTCTCTGTCAGCAAAGTGTCAAGACTGAACTTCATTATGTGTCGACACAAGTAGACTGAGTATCGACACAAGCCTTAGTGGTGTCGACACAGCTCCCTTGGTGTTGACACAGCTTCTCGACACAGCTTCTGTAGAATGTGTCGACACTAGTTCTGTGTGTCGACACAGTCACTTCTTCTCTTCATAAAAATTAACTTTGTTGAAACTCTGCTATGTGTCGACACAAGTCCTGTGTGTCGACACAGATGATGTTGACAAAGTATTCTGTGTGTCGACACTGCCTCTGTGTGTCGACACAGTTGATGTCGACTAAGTCTTTTGTGTGTCGACACTGCCTCTGTGTGTCGACACAACCTTTCCAAGTGTCGGCACAATTGACTCCAGGTGTCGACACAACTTTTGTCCAGTGTCGACACAAGCCTTCATAAGTGTCGACACAACTTTTCTGGTGTCGACACATGGACTTAGAAACTTTTCCTGCATTCCTGCATTTTCTTAACCTGCACATATAAACTCAAAATAACATCAAATACACCTTGATGCATATCATTGATTAAGGTGAGGCTTCTTCAAATCTGGTACCCATTTTCCAATGTACCCAACAAAAATATTTGTTAGCAAAAACGGATGCCAAACCCCACCTTCTTCGATGGATCCTCCTATTGCAGGAGTTCGATTTAGAGATCTGGGATAAGGGGGGCGCGAAAAATTTAGCTGCCGATCCCCTCTCCTGCTTAGAAAATCCCGGTGTGGAAGCACTCGTCAAATCTGACATAAATGAAAGATTCCTAGAGGAATGCCTCCTAGCCATAACTACTAGTTCATCTTCCCCGCCTTGGTTAGCAGATTTTGCGAACTATTTAGTTGCGAGTGTGCTCCCAAAAGACTTTTCAAGACAGCAAAAGAAGAAATTCTTTTCTGACTTGTAATATTTCTTTTGGGAGGACCCTTTTCTTTTTCATATCTGCGCGGACCAAGCGGTCCAAAGATGTGTCGCGGGTGTGGAGTGCACGTAAATCCTTATACACTGCCACGAGGGTCCGGCTGGTGGGCATTATCAAGCTAACCAGATCGCGTAGAAGGCGTTGGAGGCGGGCTTCTTTTGGCCCACTCTATTCAAAGACACTCATAATTTTGGGCGCTCCTGCGATAGATGCCAGCGGTCGGGTAACATCTCTCGTCGCGACGAGATGACCCAAAATATGTTTTTAGAATGTGAAGTCTTCGATTTATGGGGCATAGATTTTGTTGGCCCCCAACCTCCGTCTTTCAAAAATATGTATATTTTAGTAGCGGTCGACTATGTATCGAGGTGGGCGGAAGCGCAAGCTCTCCCCACCAACAATGCGCAAGTCATCGTTACATTTCTTAAAAAACTATTTTCTCGCTTCGGCACACCTCGCGCTATTGTAAGCGATAGGAGGACGCACTTCTGCAACACCCAGATGGCTAAGACGTTAGCTAGATACGGCGTCACGCACAAACTTACCACCCCTACCACCCGCAAACTAGTGGCCAAGTAGTGGTAGTAAATCGAGAGATAAAGCGTATATTAGAGAAAACCGTTTCACTTAATAGAAAAGACTGGTCCATCAAACTCGATGATGCGTTGTGGGCTTATCATACCGCATACAAAACCGTAATTGGTTGTACGCCCTATCGATTAGTTTACGGCAAAGCATGCCATCTCCCCGTAGAATTAGAACATCGCGCATTTTGGGCTTTAAAACTTTTAAATCTCGACCCTAACTTAGCCGCCTAAAATAGAAAAATACAACTAAACGAGCTCGATGAATGGCGTGCAAACGCTTATGAGAGCAATAAGTTCTATAAGGAGCGTTCTAAGTTTTATCACGACCGAAAACTCAAGCCCCAAAAAACTTTTTCTCCGGGCGATCTTGTCTTTCTATATAATTCACGACTTAGACTTTTCCCTAGGAAACTTAGATCACATTGGTCCGGCCCCTTCAAAGTTGAAGAGGTTTGGCCATATGGGACCGTACTCGTCTCCCACCCGGATAAAGGCTCGTTTAAAGTGAACGGTCATCGCTTAAAATTATACATAGTAGGTGATCCTGTGGGCGGTAATTTCGAATCCATAACCCTTCTCGATATATAAACCGCCAAAATAGTCAAGCTACACGACTATAAACAAAGCGCTCCTGGGAGGCACCCCATGTTTATCTTTTTCGCTATTTCTTTACTTTTTCTTTGCTATTTTCTTAATAATGCAGGGTTCCTAAACTGCGCCTTCCCAACCTCCTTTCAGGGAAGCTTCTACCCCCCTCTCTTTATTTTCTTTGTACATATTGCCTTTCCTGTTAGTTCCACATACTTATGTTACAACATTGCGGACAATATTGGACTTAAGTATGAGGGTGTTTTCTCGCTTTATTTTTTTTCACTTCTATTTTCTGCATTGTACTTTTACTTTTTGCACACCAAAAATAAAAAAAATTTACTTTCTGCACTCTAAAAATTTTTAAAAAATATAAAACAATATATAAGAACAAAACAAAAAAAATTTGAAAATGAAAATCCAAAAAAAAACATTTTTTCCTTTCTTTTTATTACAAAAATTCCAAAAAAATTATAAAATAAAAATTCCAAAAAAATTATAAAACAAAAATTGCAAAAAAAACTTATAAAACAAAAATTCCAAAAATATTTAGTTTCATTTTGTAAAAATCTTTGTAAATATTTTTGTAAATAATCTTCTTTCTCACCCCCTTCCTTTTTGTCTTTCATTCTTGTAAATAACATCTCTTTTTACGTTTTTCGCAAAACTTAAAAATCTAAAAAAGGTACTCAGTCAGAAAATTCAAAAAATGAGTAAAACAAAACAAAAATTCAAAAAAGATACTAAATTAAAAACACAAAAAATGATAAAAACTCTAAAAAACCAAAAAATATTTTGAAACAAATAAATTAAATATACCATATCCTTAATTTTCTTGCTATCCAAAAACTTTGTTTTGAGTTTATTTATTTGTGAATTTTATTAATTCTTTGTTTGCTATTCATTTGTTAATTATTGATTGAAAAATTTAAATAGTCGGGGTTAAGTTTTAAAGAATTCATTATTCTTTGTTAAAAATAGCGAACTCGTTTTAGGCACTACTTCTAATTTTTCATTGATAGAAACATTTGTATTATGTTAGAAAATAATGACTATAGAATTCAATTATGTTTACTTTTAGCTTTTTGAAAAATTGGAACGTACAATTTATTAAGCTTGCTCTCAAACATTTTTTTAATTAAAAATCTAGTTTTCTTTTCTCCCCTCACTTATCATGACTTACTTGGTATGATAAAATTTTTTACCCTTAAAAGATCCTATGTCAATGTGAATAAGATTTCGTTCCGTAAACATATGCACCTAATAAGTTAAAAAGATTATATGTTATAGAGTAAGAGGATAAAATTTATTACTCCCACACATATGCATTGGGTTAATTTTATTATTATGAAGAAAAAAAATATGATATTAGGGAAATAAGATTTCATTTTCCTAATAATCCAAAAAGAAAAATATGGAGGTTTGAAAAAAAACTATCTCACCTCAAAATCCAAACCCTCTTCATAAACCAACATCAACCCCACTTAGCCAATTTCATGATTCTAAAATTAATTCAAAATTTTTTTTGAGAGCATAATTTGTAAATTGCATTATTTCCCGTAAAACCCCTATAAGCTAAAGTTCATATAATTCCAAACTATTTTTGTTAATCTAACCATTACAATTATTGCTTTCTATTTGATTGCATCAAGAAGTCTTTTGGCCAAAACTTTTGCGTTATTTAAATCATCTACATAATTTTAGTACTTAACTATTACACTCAGTATATTAATTTAGATTTCTCTTATAATTAATTAAGTGGTAGCTAAACTTAAAGTTTTTCCTATTTCTTATAAGTTCACCTCAAACTTTTGCTCTGGAATAGTAAAAGCTTAAGTATGGGAGTATTTGATGAATTGTAAATATACCTATTTTATAGTATTTTATTATGTCATTTTAGTTTAATTTTGTCTTTTTTAGTTAGTTTTATTTAATAAATTGCTTTTTTTGTACTAACTTAACTTAATTTTGATTCCTGCAATTTTTTAGAAAAAGTCAAAAAAATGACCTGACACGCCCTAGTACACGCCCGTGTACTTTGGGTCACGCCCGTGACCAGGCCGTGACACTTCATTTCAAGTGGAATCAGAAGATTTTGATGAGACAAGTTGGACACGCCCGGGGTCACGCCCGTGTCATTGGACATGCCCCGTGACCATGGTCCGTGACACTCAAGCTCAACGAAATTCGCTCGATGATCGTCGACCAAGCCGACACGCCTAGAGTCACGCCCGTGACCTGGGGCGTGACACCTCCACCTGGCCGACAAACTGCCGCCGACGACTTTCGACGTAGACGGCGCCCAGTTCAACTTCCCTGTCACGCCCATGTACTTTTGGTCACGCCCGTGACCAGGGGCGTAACTTCCACGTGGACCTCCCGAAGTCAACAATTCCATCAATCGCTGAACGACACGCCCATCGTCACGCCCGTAACCGGGGGTGTGACTGCCACGTTTTCAGCCGCAATGTCAAATCGTCGTCAATCACCGAAATCTGATGTGAATAGTGCTGACACGCCCCCCGACACGCCCGTGTCGGAGGGCGTGTACTTGGAAATTTTTGCCTATAAAAGGCCAACTGCTGTATAAGTCCGAGGTTCCAAATTTTTGAATCATTTTGTTGACAAAGGCCGCTGTTTGGAGCTTGCTTAGTGCTATATAAGGAACCCCCCTCCATCTCCTTTTTAAGTTTGTTTAAACTCTTGTAACCGATTTCTTTTGTAATAAAAAACGTTAGTATTTCATCCTTACATGCTCTGAAATTTCTCTGAAAGCCTCCTTTTTCATCAATCTTATGTATTTATGATTTCATTTTCATATTGCGTGTGTGCGTGTATGAGCTTAAAATTGCAAAATTAATGTTTTAAAAAGAAAAAAACTTTTCCTTATACTTTCATTTTTATCAAAATTTCTAGCCGTTATTATAGCCATTTTTCTTATCGAAATCTTTAAAAATTGGTTAAACTTAGGATTTTTTTATTTTTTCATTCTCTGCTACTTTGCAACTTTTTTACACTTTTTAAACTCTTTTACAAAGCAACAAGAATGCTTAAGGCGTAATTTTAGTTTTTCAACAACTTTGATTTTAGCAAATACGTAAAAAGTTTTTTGCTCAAACAATTTTTATTTCCACTTTTTATGCATTTCTATCAAAATCTAACAATAGAAATGCAAACGTTTTAATTTTTCAGGCACTTGATTTTCTCGCTTTAGTTTGAAAACTTTTTGCTCAAACAATTTTTATTTTGTCTTTTTACGCATTTCTACCGCATTCTCGCGATAGAAATGCAGTTGTTTTAATTTTTCAATAACTTTGTTTTTCTTATTTTTTGCCCGAGTGCGTGCTTGTATGAGATAATTTTCATCTCCTTATTTCATTTATGCAAGTGTGTGTGTGTTTACTTATGTCGAGTGCGTGAGTATTTACTTTCTGAAGAGTGCGTGAGTCTGTTGTCTTCGTTTACCACATACTCATTTGAGTTAAATGTCAGGTCTTTATTTTCCGCCTACTCGCTAGGAGTTAAATGGCTAGTCTGTATTTTCCGCCTGCTCGTTTGAGTAGGACTTGTAATTTTCAGCTTTTGTTTACCGCCTACTCATTTGAGTTAAATAACAGGTTTTTATTCTCCGCCTACTAGCTAGGAGTTAAATGGTTGAGCTATATTTCCCTGTAAATATTTGAGAAAAACTTGTAATTGCATTTATTTCCGCCTACTCGTTAAAAGTTAAATGACGTGTCTTTATTTTTCGCCTATGCATTTGAGTAGGATTTGTGTGTGTGTGTGTGTTTTTCAATTATGCAAGTGTGCGTGAGTTGCATTTATTTTCTCCTCCTCATTTGAGTAAGGACTCACTTTCATTTCAGTCCTACTCGTTTGAGTAGGACTTGCGCAAATTTTCAGCCTTTATTTCCTGCCCACTCGTTTGAGTGAGACTTGCAATTTCAATTATGCAATTTTCTCTTACTTGTAACTTAGTTTTATCTCTGTCTCTTTATTATGTGTTTGGATGAATGCGGGTGTTTTTATTTGTAGTAACTTTTCTAAAATTAGGTTATCTTGCTTTTCTTCTTATTTTCTTTATAACCCTTCAGCGAGTAGTTTAGAACGCTCGCCTAACCAAACTCATAAGTCATCCCCATTCTGATGAGTGACTAATCACTTTTAGCCCTCGGTATCGAAGAACATTGGGATATAAAAAGTGTTTTAAATAACTAAAGGTCTCTTTTTTCTATTTAATTAAAAACTTAAGGTTTACCCCGGGTTAACGACGCGTAGGACCACATATCGATGTGTGGGGCTCTATTTCCGTTATCCATATGCTAGCTAGCCGAGAGGCCGTGTATATGGACTGATCCCCCCTGGGTAAAGAGAGTTCCGCACTAACCCTCGAGAGAGGAGGCGCACTAACTCTACCGGATTGGGTTCCCCACCCAATAGCGGGGTTCTTAGCATACTGCGGGCATTAAGAGGAATCCTTCGTCGGACGAGAGCCCGATCGAATAGCCTTAATGTTTAGGTGAGCGATATTCCTAGAGATAGGTGAGCTCATTCTTTTGGAACCTCCACGACCAAGTTTCTGCTTTAATTAAATTGAAACTTTAGATCTCTAGTTATTCAAACTATTTTTAATCCTAGCGTAATTCGATACAGAGTGTTATCTCTTCATCGACTTTACTTTTAATCTACTTCCATCTTTTTCTTAATTAGAAATTGACAAAAAAATAGTTCGGTAAAATAATATTGCTTTCGGAGCAGTAGGGATAATCAACCCATTCCCGAGAATAATACGACCTCGGTATTCCCCCGAATATCGAGTACTACTTGCGATAGGTACACTTGCCTCGCTTAGCAAGCCCGTGACATTCGACTCATCGAACCAATCACCCACATAAGACTCTGTTCGAGGGGATATCAGCTAAACTCTAGAAAAGCTGAAGCAGAATCTGCCAGAAGTTCAACTCAGAGTAAATCAGTGGCCTTCAAAGCTGATACATCTAAAAAGGCTAGAAGAGAAATCCCATCATCACCTAAAAGGGATGAAGATACAGATAGCACCGAAGTCTATTCTTCATCAGAAGATCTATCAGATGATGAATTGACACTGTTTACCAGGAAATTTAAGAAAATGCTAAGGAGAAGAAAGCAGTGGAACAAAAAGAAACCTTCTAGATCAAGCTCCAGTAAAAGCAAAGACAATCACAGAGACAAATCTGTGGTCAGGTATGATTCTCATCAGAACAAACAATCTAAGATGGACATGTTATAGTTGACTGTCCAGTAAAAAGGAAGGAAAATAAAAAGTCAAAAGAGAAGAAGTTCTATAAGAATAAGAAATCAAAGAAGGGTCTGATGGCAAAGAAATCCAAGACCTTATCTGAAAGTGATTCTGACTCAACTGAGTCAGAACAAGAACTTACTGAACTATTCTCCAGTGGAGAAGAGTTCATCAGAAAGACTATTTATAAAGGGAAAAGCTCCACAACTTCATCACACTATGGTGATTATGAAGAAGAAATGAGGATCAACTTAATGGCACTATCTGATGATTCAGAAACATAAGCATTTAACTGTCAGAATACTCAGGTAATTTATGACAATTCAACAAGTACTAAAACTTCTGTATATGAGACTGGGTATGAGCTAGACTCATGTGACACTAAGGATGATTCGCATAAGACTCACTCTGTGACTGAACTACAACATCTAACAGTCAAATTTGGAAAGCTGTTGGAAGCCCTAGTAAATAGCAAGAAGCTTATCAAAGAACAAGCTAAAGAAATAACATCACTAAAAGGTTTTGAGTATCATCATAGGATGAATACTCAGAAAATTGGTCTTCAAAGTTCTAAGTTGGCAATGCTAACTAAGATCATTGATGATCAAATCTTAATGCTGAAGCAGAAGGATGCAACAATTAAGGAGCTGGAACTCAAACTCCTGAATGAGAAAAAGTTAGTTCAACAATTTTCTAGACCTAAGATTGTATTGACCATTATAGATACCTTCTCAGGATCACCTGCAAGTGGTCTTGGGTATATTAAACCCAAGAAGAAAAGAGGCAAAAAGCTGACAAGATAAAAGTGTCCGGTCATTCCACAGCCTGTAATTCAGACTAAAGGAAAAGAAATTCTGAAGTCTAGACAAGTTAGACCAAGTTCATATGTGAATATGAAAGCTATTCCTAATGTGCCTACTCCAAGGAGGATAGTTATAACTGAGAGACAAAACAACTTGTTTGCTCCCAGTCAAATTACAATAGTCAAGTGTGCTGATTCCTGTACTAAGGATTGTCAGCACAAAGTTCCTTTAGTTCCTCCAAAGAAGAGTTACAATAGATATGAATGCTGGTGTTGTGGAAAGGTAGGACGCTTTGCCTTGGACTGTTATTTTAATTACCCAGTGTCTCATATTCAAAAAAGATATCCAGTTAAGAATTTCACTGGTGGTTTTAATAGAGCCACGACTAATAAGAACCTAGGACCCAAAATAACTTGGATTCTTATAGAAAAATAAATTCTTCATTTGCAGAAAGGTCCAAGCACCAGAGATAGGCGAATCTGGTACTTGGATAGTGGGTATTCCAGACACATGACTAGAATAAGAGAAAATCTAAGGGAATTTATTCCCATGGAGAATGGACCAAAGGTGATCTTTGGTGGAGTTGACAAAGGAATAACCAAAGGTTATGGTAAGATCACAAATGGCTTAGTCACTCTCACTAAAGTAGCTTATGGAAGGGTTGCAACACAACCTTATCAACATAAGTCAACTTTATGATCTGGGCTATGACATTTCTTCCCACAAAAATGAGTGCCTAATTAAGAAGTCAAGTGACCAAGAGGTCATTTTGACATGCACTAGATGTGGGAATATTTACTGTTTGAATTTTCTTTGTTTAAAGTCAGACTCACCCTTATGTCTAGTTACAAGTGAGAAAGCCTCACATTATGTCAAATGGCATAAGAGGCTAGCTCATTTGAACTACAAGGCCATAACAAAACTTTTCAGTAGAGAGCTTGTTAGGAATGGCCCTAACATTAAATGCTCAAAGGAGAGCATATGCTCATCATGCTAAAAGGCAAGCAAACCAAAACAACATTCAAAAGCATTGAATGTAAGGATTCAGTTAGGTGTTTATACCTCATGCATATGGACTTGTTTGGTCCCATGCCAGTTCAGAGTTTAGGAAGGAGAACTTATACTTTTGTAATAGTTGATGACTATTCTAGATTCACTTGGGTTTTCTTTTTAAGGAAAAAGTCGGAAACCCCTGATGTCTTCAAGACTTTTGTCAAATAAATTCAAAATGAATTAAATAGCTCAGTGGTCAAAAATAGAAGTGATCATGGAACTGAATTTCAATCTGATTATATGACAAAGTTTTGTGAAGAATTGGGGATTCAGTAAGAGTTTTCCTCACCAAGAACACCCTAGCAGAATGGGATTGCTGAGAGGAAGAATAAGACTCTCATTGAAGCTGGAAGAACCATGCTGAGTGATTCCTCATTTTCAGAATACTTCTGGGCTGAAGCTATAAACACAACATGTCATGTTCTTAATAGAGCTTCAATCAACAAAAGATTGAATAAAACTCCTTATGAACTTATGAAGGATAGAAAACCAAACTTGACCTATTTTAGAATCTTTGGATGTAGATGTTATGTCCTAAATAATGGAAAAACATATCTATCCAAGTTTGTTGAAAAGTCCTATGATGACATATTTGTTAGTTATAGTGACCACAGTAAGGCCTATAAGGTCTACAACTTGAGGGATCAAGTTGTGGAAGAGTCTGTTCATGTTATTTTTGATGAAATTTCTATGTTTTATAATGATAAGACAGGTTCATCAAGCACAACAGGTGAAGACTTGAAGTTAAATGAGCTGACTTTAAAAGATATAGCTCCAACAAGTCAGAATATGCAAGATGGAGTTAACATAATTGAGGAAGTGCTTGCACAAGAATAACAAGGAGAAGAAGCTCAGCATGATGCAGGTGGTCCAGAAGAAGAAGTCACTTTACCTGTTGCAATCAGTCATCTAAAGGATCATAGAAGGGAATTGATTAAAGAGGATGCTGCACAGGGTGTGACCACAAGAAGCAAATATCACAACACTATGATGTACTCAAGTTTCCTGTCCCAAATAGAGCCAAAGAAATTTGAAGAAGCTAATGTTGATCCATTTTGGATAGGTACTATGCAGGAAGAATTGAACCAGTTCAAGAGATGCAATATCTAGAAGCTGGTTCCCAGAGTAGATGACTATAACATCATAGGAACCAAATGGATATATAGAAACAAACTGGATTAGAATTGTGTTATAGTCAGAAATAAAGCTAGACTGGTTGCAAAAGGATATAGACAAGAAGATGAGATAGACTTTGATCAAACCTTTGCACCAGTGGCTAGATTGGAGGGTATAAGACTCTTCCTAGCATATGCAGCCTACACAGGATTCAAAGTTTATCAAATGGATGTGAAATCAGCCTTTCTAAATGGTAATCTTAAAGAAAGAGTTTATGTAGAGCAACCCTCAGGTTTTGTTGATTCTACTAAACTTACTCATATCTTTTTATTATTAAGAGCTCTTTATGGTTTAAAATAAGCCCCAAGAGCTTGGTATGAGACTTTGTCTAAGTTCCTTCTAGAGAATAAATTCTCAAGAGGGAAAATAGACAAAACATTATTCATAAGGGATGTCAAAGGCAAGACCATCTTAGTACAGATATATGTTGATGACAATATATTTGGTTCTACTGACGAGTCACTTTGCACTATGTTTGCCAAACTAATGCAAGGCAAGTTTGAGATGAGTAGCATGGGTGAACTCAAGTTTTTCTTGGGTCTCCAAGTTAAGCAAACTTTAGATGGACTTTTCATTAGTCAGTCTAAGTTCACCAAGGAGATACTCAAGAAGTATGGCATGGAAACAACCACTTCAATTAAAACTCCCATGGGGTCAAGTATGTCTTTAGACAAGGATGGTGATGGAAAGCCAGTTGATATCACCTTGTATAGGGGCATAGTTGGTTCACTACTCTATATAATAGCCAGTAGACCAGACATAATGTAAGTTGTGTATGCGCTAGGTATCAAGCATGCCCTATGGAATCTCATTATACTGTAGTTAAGAGAATATTGAGATATCTAAAGGGCACACCTAATCTTGGCCCATGGTATCCCAAGAATAGTGATTTTGATCTAATATGCTATTCAGATGCAAACTATGCAGGATGCAAGGAAGACAGGAAAAGCACATCAGGATCATGCCAATTTCTTGGAAGGAGGCTGGTGTGATGGAGCAGTAAAAAGCAGATAAGTGTAGCAATATGCACAGCTGAATCTGAGTACATTTCTGCTGGTGGTTGTTGTGCATAATTGCTCTGGATTAAGTATCAGTTACAATATTACAATTTATAGCTAAGTAAAATTCCTTTATACTGTGATTCTACAAGTGCTATTTCTATTGCAAATAATTCTGTGTCACATAGTAGAACTAAGCACGTTGAAATTAGATATCATTTTATTAGAGAACATGTAGAAAATGAAGATATTAGCTTAAAATTTATTCCGACAAATAGACAAATTGTTGATATCTTTACTAAGCCTTTGGAAGAAGAGAAATATAATTTCTTTAAATTTGAACTTGGAATGCTAAATTTTGAGTAAAAAAGTAATAACTTAAGTATAAAACTTATTAATCAGTAATTAAGCATACTCATTTAGGTTTCAAAAATAAGCTACAAAGTGTCAAGATTCAACACTTAAGAAAACAAAATTTTGACTAGTCAGTGTCGAGACACAAGAAAATGTGTCGACACTGTATGTAGTAATGTGTCGAGACACCAGAGGGTGTGTCGACACTTTAGAAAGTGATGTGTCGAGACAAACTTGTGTCGACACTCAATACTGGTGTCGACACTAGGTCATTTCCTAAAACTTGGAACAGATTTGGCAGCGCGCCTTTTCAACTTCTGCGACATCTACTATAAATAGGGTAAGAAAGAAGGTGTCGTCTACGCTTACCTAAATTCCTGAGAGATTGAACCATAAGTGTCAAGACCTAGAACTCCTTTAGTCGACACATCATCTTCTTCAATCTCTCTCAATTCCAATGGATCCCAAGAATGACGATAACATCTTCGAAGGATATGAGCTAGTTCGGAATGGATTCCAGTCAGTGGATGACGAAATCAAGGAATTGGTGAACCTGACCAATATGGCTGGCTTGAAGTATTTGCTTTCTAAACCTACAAATATCTGGAAAAGAGAAGTATTAGAATTCTTCTCCAATGCATCACATGAATCAAATTCAACAAAGATTAAATCCAAGGTGAATGGAATAAAGGTGAAAATCACAACAAGGAAACTGTCCAAGGTAGTTCACATACCTAGAATTGACCAAGAAGAAGACTTAGACTCTGCCAAAACTACAGATGCATTAGAATGGCGTAGATTGGCTCCAAACACTAAGTTGGGGAGTACCCTTTTTTACAAAGGCATGAACAATCAAGGGAAATTCCTGTCAGAAATAATAGGTAAGGTGCTACTGTATAAAACAGGAGCATATGACAGGATATCAGCCAACATGTTTCAGTTAATGGCTCGAGTAATATTCAAAGTCAAGGCTAACTGGAGCAAAGTAGTCTTTGACAAAATCACAGAATGCCTTAATAAGCCCAATCTAGGCAAAATAATAAGCCTCTACTTGGTACATGCCTTTCCTAATTGTCTGAACCTAAAGACTGGAACAAAAATCAATCACATGCGCAAAATGGATATGATGATTTTATCTAGATGAGATAGAGTTCTGTCTAAAGAGACACCTGGAGTGGTAAAGAAGCAAGAGAAAAAGAAGAAGGAAGTAGTAGTGGATGAAAATTCTTCCAGTAAATCTGATGGACAAGAAAGTTCAAGCTCAGATAAACAAGATGCTCTAGCCCCAGAAATTTCTCCTAGACTTTCATCTAGAACTGGGAAACAGATGCAGGGGGAGATAATACCAAAGAAGAAAAACATTGAAGAAGAAAACCTCAATGTGCTTCCAACTTTAGAAAGTGAAATTACTGGCCAAACAGTGATGGATGTGGTTCATGACCCGAACAAAGAGGAAAGACTGAATGATGCATCTGCACAAGATCTGCTCATGATATATGAAGATACTGAAAATGCAGTCAATAAGGAGACTGTAGAAGAAATTCTATTGGATAAAAAGGATAACATCCAGGGGGAGATAACTATAACTTCTGAGAATCTGGCATAAGATGTGCAAAATTCTAGGAAAGAACATGAAGATCCTACCTAAAAGGAGGCAGTCGAAGAAAATCTTTTGTTCAAGGAAACTGCAATCTAGGGGGAGTTAGCTGACACTCCACAAAATCAAATTCTTGATGTTGAAACTTAGCATGCAGATGCTAATTTAGAAAATACCTATATAAATGAAGAAGATGTAATTGTTGAGGGGGAGTTAGACCCAGGTACTGACAAAAACAAAGAGACACTACCAGTTGAAGAAATAAGTTCTTCTGAATCTGAGGAAGCAGAAGAGTCTCTACTGAATAAAAGGAAAATATCTGAAATGAAAAAGAAAAGTATGAGCTATAAAAAGTTTATTCAGTCTGAACCAACTTCAGCTCATCTAGAGGACACAAGCTCACTGCTTGTGCAACTACAAATTATGCTTGACCAACAAAGAACACAGCTTGAAAAGTATGTGGCTGAAAGGAATAAGGAGCTGCAGTTTCAAATGACTCAGGATATTAAGTCTATAAGATATAAAGTAAATATTCTTAAGATAGACATGACAGATTACTTTCAAAAGGGAGCAAATGTTGTGGTTTATATAGCTAAACAACATCAAGAAGCAAAGAAGACTGAAGAAGAAATGATAGTCAAACAAGGCTATGTCCTTGAAAATCAAAGAATCTTGGATGAAAACATGACTGTTATGTATATAGAAATAATAATTAAGCTGAGTGAGCAGACTACTAAATTAGAAAACAAGATGGCTGCTACTACAAAAGACTTTGAAACTCAGCTGACAAACCATTTAGCCACATTGCTTAAAGATATTAAAGATTCTGACAGAGATTTGGATAAGAATTTACTGAAAGTGAAGAATACTATAACCTCAGGAATCAATTACTTAGATGGACAAGTGAGGTTTTATAAGAATAATCTGAGATAGCATGTTGAAGGAGAAGTCATAAAGGGGGAGAGGGTAATGATAAGGGCCAGTTCTAAACATGCTACCTGGATATCAAACAATATTAGCGACACTTTAGGCCATATTCCCTTATGGTATGATGGAGATCAAACTGTTGAGTCTGGTTGTCTACCAGCTCAATTTGAAGCCATTCAAGCCCCTGTTCCATCTATGTACAATCTAGCTGCACAAGTTCCATTTGAGGGTATCCAAGCTGCTGTCCAACACATGTACAGTACTCCACCTCCAGTTAAAAATGTTATATGTGAATAGGTGGAGATGTCTGAATCTTCTATGATTAAAGAAAAAGAAGCTCAACTATCAAAGAAAAGGTTTAGGAAACAAGCTGCAACTAGACCTGACTTTAAGCAATAGAGCCCAACTTACAGATCAATAATCCTCACTACATTGAAAACAGTTAATGCCAATGCTACAGATAGGAGAAAATGGTACCAAGAGCAAGAATGAGCTAAACATTTGAAGCAGCAAGAGGTTATCCAGAAGTTCAGACATGATCTGAGGAAAGGAAAGATTCCTGCTAATTCAGTTGAGTCCAGTAAATATTTCCCCAAGCCTTATCACTCTTTTGAAAGACAAAGGACTAAGGCTGAACAGATCTCAAAATCCAAGGTTGACAAAGGGAAAAGGATATCAAACGATAAGGTGCTAGAAGTAAAACAAAAATACAATTTGGAAAGGGCATAGTTATCAAGGAACCAGAAGATCATTAGAATCTATTTTCTAGTCATTTTTGTACTTTTACTTTTAGATCAGTATAACTAATCAAACAAATGTAATCCTGAACAGATTCATAATGAACTTTTTAGTTACACTATGTTCTATATATGTGTTTATCGATTGTGTCATTTCATGTATTATTTAGCACTGTTGAATGTATAACTCTGCCATAATATTTTGGTATCATGTTGTATATCATTGAATTAGGGTTATAACTTCTCCAAATAGGGGGAGATTGTTGGGTACATTGGTCACAATGTACTTGATTTGAAGAAGCCCTTTCAATTCAATGATATACACATATTTGTATTTGATGTATATTTCAGTTTATGTTTGCAGGATTACATATTGATTGGATAGGTGGACACAAGAAGCTAACTTGTCTTTGAAGAAAAATTGTCAAAGTTCAAAAGTGTCGACACACTTCAACTATGTCGACACCTTTGTAGTAGCTGTGTCGAGATAAGTCAGCACAGTCTATATTCAACAACTTGCAGTGCAGAAAATTGACCAAGTACAAAAGTGTCGACACACTTCAACTATGTCGACACCTTTAAAGAAGTTGTGTCGAGATAAGTCAGCTAGCTCGACACATAGAAGATTCAAGACAGCTGTTTCGAGACATGTCAGTTGTCTCGACACATTGAAGACTAAGTCAGCTTACTCGACACTATAAAGATTAAAGCAGTTGAGTCGAGACAATACAACTATCTCGACACAAAGAAGACGAGAAATTTTACTAAGTAAAATTGTATTGAGACAAATCAACTGTCTCGACACAATGAAGAAGTAAAGATGTTGACACAAGGCAGAACAAAAGATGTCAACACCAGGCAGACAAAAGATATCAACACCAAACAGAACAAAAGGTGTCGACACATACAATGCTTGTGTCGAGACAATTCAACTGTATCGACACTCTCAAGTTTCAGTTGAAAATTCCTTCAAGTAGAATTATTTCGAGACTGCTAAGATGTCTCGACACAAGTGTCGAGACACTTTGGACATCTCAACACTTATGTTTCAGAAAATGTGCCGAGTCAACATAGAAGTGCCAAGATGGGTCAAAACTGTCACATCAAGTACATGAATAAGTTATTTCCACTGAAACTGTTTGAAGGAGAATTTGAACTATGATGTCAGATGCTGATGTCATCATTCAGTAACTACCCATTCATGAAGGTTATAAATAGAGGGGTAGTATACACCAACAAAAAAAGAGAAGAATCAAAAAAGCAATCAAAAAATTCTCATTCATTTTCCAATCCCGAGGAGGTGGAAGAAGACAAAAGTCTTCAAGAAAATCTCCAAATATGTTATGCAAGTGGATCTGATCAACAATTTATTCATGGTTATCAATCCGATCAACATCAAGAAGATATCAGATTCAGAAAAGCAACTTATCATCCAACCAATTTATCAAGGAGAAATACATTGCTGCTGATTGAAGAATTCGTGCAAACAGATAAGTCAGATTGCAGAAATTCTATTTTCTGAGAATTTATTCTTTATGCTTTACCTCTTTATTTTGTAAGATCTCTTAGAGATTTGAGTGGATAGGAGATCTTATCTCTGAGTTGTAAGCCTATTTTATAAAGTCTGAGGTAGAGTTCTTGAGAGACCTGAGGTAGGTGGTTTGAGTGAATCACTGAATTGTAGGCCTATTTTATAAATGCTGAGGTAGGGTTCTTGAGGGACCTGAGGTAGGAGATTGGGATAATTTTTGAGATAGGACCTGGTGGTCTGAGTGTAGGTTTTTTGATAGAAACGGAGACTGTAAGATCTTTGAATCTGAGTTAAATAGGAAGAGCTATAACCTTATCAAGCACATTGCTAGTGAGGAAGAAGGGGGAAGTGGATGTTCCCAAGACAGGGGAACCACTATAAATTCTTTGTGTACTGTGAATTAATTTTGCATGTGTTGTGTTGTGAATGCTTTAACTACTGAAACTGTTAAGTGATAAAGACTTGCTACAGAATTTTAAAAGTCACCTATTCACTCCCCCCTTTAGGTGATTATCTACCCATAGGATTATCTTTCACAAGCTACTTCACACACACAATGCTTATTAAGACTTATCAGGGAGCGAAGTTGTGCTTGGGGGATCACTTTTATTCTTTTTAACTTTTTATTTTATTTTATTTTGTGATCATGTGTACAAAGAGAAGTAGTGAATATTTTTATTTGCTAAAGGACACTTTACAATCCTTTCCAATGTGCTCAATCTGACAATACTCATTAAGACTTATTAGGAGGTTGAGTAGTGCTTGGTGGAGTTTTTCTTATCATTTATTATTTTCTTTTTAGGCTTGTGACCAAGAACTCCGATTTCACTTGTTTTGCAAACGATATCATTTTTTAAACCACATTTCTCTAATGAATAAGTACATGAAAAATAAAGAATTGAAATAATCAATTCAATATGGTGTAGGTAATTTATGTATGAATTTTAATTATTATATTATTACACTACATAATCATGCAAGTATAAGATTAACAACACATGTATGTTATCAAAATAAATAAGTGTGTAAATTCATTATCAGACATAAAATATTACTTATACTTAGAGACTTGCTAAAAATCCTACACATGTTTTCTACATTCAATTTTATTACACATAACAAGATAATATTTAAAACATGACATAATCAAAACAATATTTTAAGATTCTTGAATATTAAATCAAACATTATATTTGATCTTTAATTGATATAATTAATCATCCCTGATAATGGCAATGAATAACAAGTAGTTTCATATTTTTTATTTTCTTAAATAAAAATACAAAATAATAAACACACAAAGTAATATATGGAAAACATATTTTTATTCTTTCAAAATCATTTTGTAATTCTGTATTTAATTTTCAAATATTTTTAAAACAAATAGTTTTTAGAAAACATAGAAGTATATTAATAATTCATAAGTATAATGACCCTCTATGCCAGAGAAAATACAAAAGGAAGTTAAAATTTGGTTTTAAATATATTGTTAGCGGTAGTATTAACGCATGAGACTAACAACATAAATATGTTATTTTGCTTAGAAAATAAAATTTTTTAATAATTTTTCATTCTAATATTACTTGACTTATGTTTTCTAAGATAAGCAACACCAAGTACTGCAATTTTTTAAAAATAATAATGAAAAGTTATGGATAAAAGATTTTTTGGCTATGGTATAAAAACATTAATTTTCAAAATACATATGTTTTTCAAAATCATGAATGCCCAAATAAATATAGTATGAAAAACATAAGATACGCATGTTCGAACCAATATGCATGACATAAATAATCAAAAAGTATAAAATAAAATTCATGCAATGAATATGATATGAGTATTCCCTATATTAAACTACCCAAGCTATATGTCTACACTCTAACCTCGTACTAAGTGGCAGATGAGCCTGAGGAGCTGCACACATGCTGTAGGTTGGGATGTTAATCCCATATACATATAAAAGACAACACTCAACTTATCACTCTTTCCCCCCAGTGCCTCACAAGACCCTACTGAAATCCTCCCCGGTTAAGGACAAGACATGACATAGAGGTTAGGTTTCTAATACACATAATCCTACTCCCTCGCTAATGTGAGACAGAAACTATGAGTAAATAATTCTGGATATACTAAGCGTTTAAGCCTAAGGATGAATTCAAAAACTATGAGTTTATTTAATGTTTAGAATTATAGTTGATTTAAATGTCACATAGTTATCATGAATTTCAAATCTCATTTTTACTCTTATTTTAATTCATCATGGCAATATGAAATAACTAACATTGATAATAATATTAATTAAATTATAATGCTAGAATGATGAGTTTGAATTCAATGTTATGTCATAGAATAAATAAATAATAATGTTTCATGTATTCTTAAAGAAAGTTTCAATTTATAGACCTAGAATGAAGTGACGATTCAATTTGATTTATTCTTATTAGTGTAAAGTTAACTCTAGTATCTAAATAAGATGAGATGCATATGAACATAAGAACATAATGCATTCATATAATGATCATAAACTAAAATAAAACAAAAATTTGAAATCAATAATATTCATTTCAATTGAATTTATCATTGATTTTACAATACTTTATAATCTTTTGAAAATATAACTATAATTGAAATAAATATTCTTTTGCTTCATCAAAAACATACAGATTCTATAATATGAAAAGATTTAGTATATATAATTTGGTGTGCCTATATTTAACATAGAGTTTTGATTTTTCATAGACATATAATTAAATCATTACTTTTTGAAATTTTTTAATATGATTGATTCTAAGGTCTATTCAAAAGTGAGATGCATGCAAATAATAGTGAAGCAAATCCTTACATCAAATAAAATTCCAATATCCAATCATATAATTCATAATTCTTTAGCATGGTAGAAATATTCAATTTAGGTTTAATTATTAATAAAACATGAATTATAATATATGATTAAAGTGAATTTAAAAATTATATAACAA
Source organism: Platanthera guangdongensis (assembly GCA_039583875.1). NCBI lineage: Eukaryota > Viridiplantae > Streptophyta > Magnoliopsida > Asparagales > Orchidaceae > Platanthera > Platanthera guangdongensis. The sequence continues at coordinate 144,448,256 of CM077164.1, forward strand.
TTTAATCATAATAGCTGGATCCTTGTGGTGTTTGTGAAGATCATAATTTTTTTAATATGAATATGTTTTGGTGATATTTAAATTGTTTTTGTAAATTTTCTTTTGAATTTTAATTTTAAAAATTACCCAAACACGTCTGTTTGTAGAAGATGATGATTCTTAGCATAGTAAAATAATTTTCGAGAAATTATCACTTATAAAACAATTGATGTTTTCAAGAAATAAAGCTACCACTGTTGGCAGGGTTATCGCTCAACGGTATCAAACAGAAATTTTAAATTTCATGTGTTTTTGTGATTTTTCAATTCTGATTTTTTTATTATGATTTTATATTTTAGGGTCTATCATATGCAACAAAGAATTTAGAAAAATAATCAAAAAGTTATGCATTTAATATTTTAGCTTAAGTTCCCTTAATAGCCTATTTAAATCCATTTTTCTTAAAATAATTTCATTGATCTTTATAATATTACATAAGAAATTCGGTATTAAATTTATAATGAAATTATAAGACAATTATGTACAATAGATTTAAAAAGCAAGGAAGCTAGAAAATATGATAAAAAGTCCACTTGAAAATAAAATGACTTGTTATTCATTCAATTTGATTTATTAGAGAATTTAGGCTTAATGCATGTAAGTCATGTCACAAAATATATAAAATGACCATAACACTTCTTGGCTTAAAGAAAATCCAAAATAAGTAAAAATAAAAAATAGATATTAATTACACAGTAAAGTAGAGTTTTGTATATTTCATTTTGATTCGTTTCTACTTCACGCAATTGATTGGAATCTAATGAATAATATATTTTGGTATCCAAAGAGGACTGAGAGTGACGAATCCTTTGGGTACCCAAATGTAGCGTGATATTTTCTGGGGAGAAGGTGTTGAATGAGCCTTTTCAAGTGGAGTTAAAGTTTCATTTTTAATTTTGGTCCCCCATTCATACTTTGTTTTACTTTCAGTTTTATGAATAAAATTTCCATTTTGATTACTTAAAGTCTTTATGCGATTATATTTGTTTGAAAAATAATGCGTTGAGTATTTAAAAATATTTAAATTATTTTTCAAGTTAGAATTATGTTGCTTAACATAATGATTCTTAGGATAATAAATTTTTTGGAAATTTGTTTTCATTCAATTTTATGTTGAAAGTGAATTGATTTTGTAAATGAGTGCGATAATCATGGTTTGGATTTACATTTACAAAGATTTTATGTGTTTCACTCTCATTATTAAAAATCAATATGTTCTTATGATTAAGTAGTCTACTGAGTGCATGTTTTATGTACTTTGAAATACTAGTAGATACCTTATATAAATTTGAATATAAATTAGAAATAAGAGATTTAAAATTATTTGAAAATTCTTGCATAAGTGTTTTAGAGATTCTAGTTTATGAAATAAAATATTATCTTCATTTAATAAAATTTCATTATGTTTTTTTTGAAATTTGAAGCTCTTTTTCATAAACGTTGAGTTCTTCTCTAAAAGAATTACAATATAAAAATTATAGCATTTTCCACTAAAGAGCAAGAAGAAGAACAAGACACATCAATATGAGATTCTACTTTAGTGTTTGCTTTTAAAGTTTTATTTTCTAAACTTAAATTGGAATTAGTATTTTCAAATTTAAAATTTTACGTTTAGCAATTTCAAGCATACAAAATGTAGAAATAGATTTTGTTACAAAAAGAGAAGAAGTTGATTTTCTTACATTGCTAAAGGATAAGGCAAGATTTGAACATATATTTCTTTGACATCTTCTTGGCATTCCTCTTCCATAGATGAGATTTCATCTTCTCTTTCGCATGATGTGTTCTCTTCTTCAATTTCATTTGATGTGCATTCAATGGTTCCTTCAATGAAGGAGTTTTCTTGAATACTTAAGCAAGTAATCATATTCTCCGTGTCATACCATCCCCTAGATCTAAACTCGACCTAGTCATCGCACACAAGGTGGCAAATTCCCCCCTAAGCTGTATAAGGACCTAGTCGCTACAAATAAGGAAAATTTCCTACAGAATACTTCCTTAGAATTCAACGTTCTCCCCGAATAATTTCTCCACTCCCATCACAAAAAGATAAAATAAAAATGATTACACAATAATAAAAAAAATGTAAGAGAAATCTCTCATAGGATTTCTGAAGGTGAAGATGAAGCTGATGTAGAGGTTGCATTCTTGATGCGTTCAACCTTCATGTAAAATGTGCGTTGTAGCCCTTCTTATTCAACATCCTCTTTCAATCTTCATGTTTGCACGAGGGCGTTATCTTAATTTCAGAGATGATGGATTTGAGAATATATAGAAATGAAGGCTCCATAAGGAGTGTTTCATCAATTTCCTGAATCTCTTGCCTTTATATAACTTTTGCTCATCGCCCAGCGATAGTAGCTATTGCCCAGGCGATATCTCCTCAAGTTGCCACATGTCCCATGCCACGATGATCCTGTCGATTGAAAAGTGAACATGGTTGGGTCATGGAGCTACCACCGGGCAATAATACTATTGACTGATAATACCGACAAATAATGCGTATAGTGGCTAGATCATGTGGAATATGGTCGTCATCACACTCACAACATTTTTGCTATCACCGGTGATATCGCTATCATTTGTTGATATTTTCTCTTCACTTTTGTAATCTGAACCTATTATAGACTTAGATGACTTTGTTTTCATTTCGGAATAGGGTGGCACATTCCGTAACTCTTCTCGGATCAAAAGTTATGGTCATTTTAACATCAACAATTAAAACTCATCTTTTTAGTTTTTTTAAAGTTTACATTCCCTTGGGTCGGGCCCATGACCAAGGGCTTGTCTCCTCATTCAACTTGTACAACCTACAAACTATAAAACACAAAACACTAGATTAAATACATCACGGTATTTGTAATTCTCAAACCAATAGATGCAGAAAGCATGCTCTAACATAGCTTATGTTGAAGGGCTTCAAAATAATCTCATAAGCATAAGTCATCTTTGTGATGGAGAATACGAAGTGATTTACACTCATAATCTATGACATATAGTCAACACTAAAATATATATAATAGTGTCATCTGGTTTTAGGAAGGGTAATGCATATGTAGTTGACTTCAACTCAAATGAAAAGGAAATTGGTCTATTCAATGCTAATATAAGCAAAAATGAGCTTTGACATATGTGGCTTGGTAATCTTAACTATAAGACCATAACCAAGCTTGTAAAGAATAATTTGATTATGGGCTTACCAAAAGATAAGTATAAGAAATTGAATCCACGTAGAGCATGTCAGGTAGGTAAACAAACTAAATCATCATTCAAACTAATTAATAAGAATGATTCACCTAGAATATTTCATTTATTGCATATAGACCTGTTCGGTCCAATCTCCACTCAAAGCTTAGGGGAAAAGTCATATACCTCGAGATTTATGGATGAATTTTCTAGATTCAGCTGAGTGTTCTTTTTGATAGCTAAATCTGATACCTTTTAGATCCACTCAAGATGGATTAAACATTTTAATCTTAATTCAAAACTAAAGTTTCGATAATCAATGATGACCATTACATAGAGTTTGAAAATCAATTAATATATAGAATCTATGAGGATGAAGGGATAAGGATTAGGTTTCCATTTTTTAGATCTTCTCAACAAACCAGGGAGACTGAAGAAAGAAATAGAACCCTGCTTCAATCAAGTGGGACATTTTGTCGAAAATGTTTTGAATCGGAGAAGTATTTACAGATGAAAGTTGAAAGACATTGGTAAACTTCTAAAAGGAAATGATACTAATAAGGTCAACCAAAAATCAAGGGACCATGCCACTCACAAGGACTTTTGATAAAGATAAGTCAAAAGAATTCATCATAATATAATGAGGAGGAGGCTCAAAAGCACTAATATCTCATATAATAACGACGCTAAATTAAACCATAAAATCTATGAAAACAATTGATTAGGAAACATCAATCAACTTAAGAAAATTCTTTTATCAACGTAACGTCAAATACAAGTTAACGGAACAACAACTTTTATTTGATGCACCGTCCAGAGCTGACGATTATGAAGAATTTTACCCATTCAATGCAATGTCTATATAAATCAACACACACTTCGATAAAAAGTATGATATGGAAATATTGCTGGTACGTCAAATTCTAGTTGACGTAACGTCAACTCAATAAGTGCTATATGTTTATTTCATTCCTAAATTACATCAACAACCTAATTTTAGACGTATTGCCTTATATACTAGACGTTATTTAATTGAACGTTCAAAACTCTTCATTTTCCCCACTCTCTACCTCTTTGCTCTCTCTCTCGTTGTCCAAAAGTTTTGCAGGTATCTTAATACTACCAAAGACTAATTTAGGATTCAACGTGGATCCCAAATTCTTTAGTGGTACAACAGACATACAAAAAATCTTAAAATTATTCACTGACTTTGGCCTCAACAAACTCTTCTCTACTCCATATACATTATATGAGACTAAGCATACTAAATTCATAGCTAATGTTCAATATAAAGAGGATGGTGTTGGGAATATTGCCATAAATATTCTAAAATTTGAAGAAGCATCACCTACAATGCTAAACACATAATATATTTGACGACATATCCACTTCATGTTTATGTAGGACATTTTACTGTTGACTCTAAAACAGGTTTAGAGCAAAGAAGGACTATACTACTGAGTAGGTATAGCAGTGTCCACTGTATCATTGACATACTATTGAGAATGAAGTCTCAACTCAACGATATCGTGGAGCAGAAGCTGAATGAAGTGGTTCTCAATGCCAAGGCCGATACCGCTGAAAAAGAAGATTATTCTCAATGTTATCAATGAAACGTGATAAATAATACTATTGAGCCCGTATGGCTTGACGAGATTTAAAATTGATGCTAGCGCATAAAGTAAGGATAGACTATTTTATTCTTGTCCATGGTGATGACAAGATGCATCCTAGGACTGTTGTAGAAGTCAAAGGTATAAAAAGAGATATGATAGGTCAATAGAACAGTGCTACAACCTGACTAAGTACCATTGTTAATTACAAAACCTAAAGAGATGCATTAGAAGCAAACAAGTTCTTCCTGATTACTTTCAGAAGAACAAATGAGAGTCAATTATCTGTCTCATAGTAGGATCTTCTTCCAGCTACTAGAGAAGAAAATCAAGGAGGAGAAAGCCCTAACTTGTTCTACCTGAAGATCCATCTATTCAGGGCTAGATCCAGTTGCTTGCTATCATAGCAAGAACAATATAAGTACTGAAGCTTCAAGGTTTAAATTATCTTAAGTCTTCTGTTGTAAAATATACAATCTCTATTTATATAGGATTCATTTTTAGATATGAGCTGTAGGACATTTGTGCCCGAGTTGTAGGGTTGTACTCCCAGCCTAAGTGGTAGGACTTGGAGGTAAGTATGAGGTAGGACTTGGAGATAAGTCTGAGGTAGGAAACCATGAGTGTTTCTGAGTTATAGGAGTTGGAGTACTCTGAGCTATATATAGGGCCTATATGCTCGAGGTAGGATCTTGGAGGAGATCTGAGAGATCTTGAGGGATTTGAGTTGCAAGCTCAAGGAGCTAAGTTTTGGAGGAGTTTGCCTAGTCTAGCTCATTGCTAAATAGGTGTAGAGGGAAAGTTGATGCACCCAGACCTTGGGATACCACTATAAACACTTGTGTGTTGATCTGTGTTTGCTTGGTGTGCTATATATTTCTTATAAACTGCAAAATCTTGATAAGTAGTAAAATAGTATGTAGCCACCTATTCACTCCCTCTAGGTGAGTTAGACTACTACTAACAACAAACTATCAAGTGGTATCAGAGGGAGGTTGGTCAAAACTAGACTTAAAAATTTGACCAGATCCTATAGAGGTAGTCTAACCATTCGCCATGACCTCCAGTAAGTCTCATAAGGAGGTGAGCTCTATGAAGTTGCCCATATGCAGAATAAAGAACTTTGACATATGGAAGCAAATAGTGAATCTATTCATGGAAGTTTCTGAACTTAGGATTTTTATCACAATTAAGGAAGGGCCATTCATCCCCATAATGGACTCTTCCATTAATAATAATATGCTAGTTCCCAAGAAATATGTTGATATGATAAAGGATGAGATTGTGCTAGCTATTATGGATAAAAGAGCAAAAAATATCATAGTCAGTGCAATTGATGACTTCACCATTCATAATTTGGTCCACTGCCAATCTGCAAAGGAGATATGGGACACTATTATAGTGTACATAAAGGGAATAGAAGAAGTAAGGGATGATAGGAAATCCCTTCTTAATCAAGAATATGAAGCCTTTAGGCAGAGCAGCAAAGATGACATAACTGAATGCTATGAAAAGTTCTTCAAGATAGTCAATGAGCTGAAAACCTATGACAGAGTCTTCACAAATTATGATCTTAATGATAAGTTCCTAAGATCTCTAACTAGAGATTGGGACAACAAGATTTGTGCTATCAGGAAGATAGAGAAATTGGCCAACATTCCTCCTCTACACTATTTGGAAAGTTGTTCTCTTATGAGATGTAGTTATATGTAGGGAATGAGGAGGAGGTTTCTACCAAGTATCACTAGAAGGAGAAGACTATGGCCCTCAAGGTTAAAGTGCCAAGGAAGAACAAGGAGAGAATCCCCTCTCCTCCAAGGAAAGTTATTGAGTCAGAATCTTTTGAACCCAACAAAAAAGATGTTGATATGTTCGATGGGGAATTTATTGCCTTCTCCAGTAAGTTCAAGAAGATGATGAAGAAGAAGTAATAGAAGAACAAACCTTCCTCCACTTCAAACAACAAGAAGGACTTCAAAATATCTGATAAAGATCAGAAAATCTCCAAAGGGGACAGTTATGCTCCTAAATATAGTAAACATATTTCTACTAACATTATCTGTTATTGTTGCAATAAGCCTGAGCATGTCATTGCTGACTACCCAATCAAGAGGAATAAAAAGAATGATGGTGACAAGAAGCATCAACATAAAAGCAAGAAGTCAGAAAAGACTTTCCTCGCTAAGAAGGAGAAGAGCTGGAGTCAAAGTGACCCGGACTCTTCTGAATCTAAAGATGAAGAAGAAGCCTGCATTGAGCTTTATTTTGCTACTAAAGATGACATCTATCTAGATGCCAGGATAGGAATTAAAGCTCCTTTATCACATTCATACAGTGACTATAAGGAAAATGAAGAACAAGATGGATGTTGTGACATAATGTCCATGACTGAAGAAGAAACTCAGGATGAATCTGATCTTGATGAGGTAATCATTCTTAACATGTCTTCTTCAAATTCAGATTATAATACAGGCCCAGAATCTGAATCATCCTCTCCATCTGGTGATGAGGATGGATTAGACTCTGAGTTTGATGTCAATAAATTGATTGGCAAGTATATTGCCCTCCTTGAGGCCTTAGGTAAAAGCAAGAAGCTTATTAAGAGGTAAGCTGAAGAACTTAAGGTTCTTAAACCTCTTGAGGATGAGTTAGAAGAAAAGATGGACATGTTTCATCAAATGGCCTCCAATTCAATTGAGCTTGAGGGGATCATTGACAAGCATACTGAAATAAGAATTCAAAATAAAAAAAACTTATTAAGAAGTTTGAGAATGATCACTTCAAGGAAAGGAAGGTTGTGGCCCAATTCTGTAAGCCACGGTTAGTGTTGCATATTATTGACTCCTTATCCTCCCAAAATAATAGGAGGGTATTGGACTTTAATAAAAGGGAAACAACTGCTTGGAATAGAGGTAATGGCAAGGCTCCTGTTAAGCCTCAGACCACCTTTCAGAAGTTCTTACGTCCTTCAAATAGGTATGACTATGATGACCATGAGAGCCAGCCTTGAAACATAACATTATTATGTATTGTTGTAAATGGGAAAGGGGAGGTTGACCTACATTGTGGCTCGTTGTGCCCGATGACTTAAGCAATCGAAAAAGCTGAACTGTACCCAACCCTATCCCGTTCGACTTGGAGTGAGTCATTGAGCTGGATCTTGGTGATCACCTTTGACTTTGTTATAGCCATAGGGAGGAGTCTTGGGCTTCGGTCTAGAAAGACTAGTAATGCTCAAAAGAATATTGAACCGTCACTGAGTATGGTGGTGGGACCCTGGAAAATTTCAGTATACTAATAATGTGTCATGAGTGCACGGTGCGTGTGACCGGTCGTGCCAACGTCTGTTTGAATGGTTCTTAAATTGCATGTTCTATTGTCATTATATATACATGCATTTACCTGCAGGGAAGGAACACCGCTACCCTGGGTATGAGGCGGGGTTGTTATAATTTGGTTATCTAATGCTGACTGTTGTTTTATTTGCCAATTGCCACCATTGGGGGGGGGGAATGCTTTTATGCAGGTGCAGCTGAGCCAAGTGGAAAGTAGTGGGCTGAAGCCTTGTTTGCTGTGCTGACCCTCAAAGGTCAAGAGAAACATGTTTTTACTATTTCATATGTGGCTGGATTGCGTGACAATGTATGTAAAACACTTATAATTGAGAAAATAGTTGCAAGGCCTTAAGGCCAGACTTTTTGTGTATTTTGTTAATCATTCCTACTTTTGCTTAGTGAACATTCATGTGGTTGGGTTCTTAATACTTTTAATACTTTTGCTAGAATGCACTTTGAGTTAGGATGTGCGTTTGGTTTTGTTTCAATACGTAACTCCTCTAATTGTCTGTGGAATATGGTGTAGGTCCCCGACTGGACCTTTCGCTAGAAAACCTCTTGCAAAGGTTGTCCTCTGTAGAGCCAAAAATAATATCATCAACATAGATTTGCACTAACAAACTCTTACCTTTTACTTCCCTAAGAAATAATATCTTGTCTATTTTTCCTCTTGTGAACTTGTTCTCAAGAAGAAAGTAAACAACCTCTCATACCAAGCCCGAGGAGCTTGTTTTAAGCCGTAAAGAGCTTTATTAAGGAAATATACATGATCAGGGAAAGTTGAGTTGACAAAACCTAGGGGTTGTGCTATGTATACTTCCTCTTTTAGATCTCCATTGAGGAATGCTGACTTCACATCCATTTGATAGACCTTGAAGCCTTTGTGAGCAGCATACGCAAGAAACAACCTGATCGCTTCGAGTCTGACCACTGGAGCAAATGTCTGATCGAAGTCAATCCCTTCTTCTTGTCTGTAACCTTGAGCTACAAGTCTGGTTTTATTCTTTATAATCCCTCCATTTTCGTCCAGCTTGTTTTTAAATATCCATTTGGTACCGATCACATTCTGTCCTTTGGACTCGGGCACAAACTCCCAAACCTTGCACCTTTCAAATTGGTTGAGATCCTATTACATAGTCATAGTCCAAGAGGTATCCTTGTTTGCTTCTTCAAATTTCTTTGGCTCAACCTGAGAAAGAAAGCTAAGATGCAGAACTTCATTAACAGTACCTCTTTTGGTTCTAATACCGTCGCCTGGCTCTCCAATGATCAGATCAACTGTGTGATCTTTTAGGTGACTGAACACTAGATTTCTTCATCTCCCAATAACAAGTTCTGCCATATCTGTTGCATCTCCTGTAGGTTAAATTAGTTCTTTATCTAGTAGTTCTTCATCCACCACACTTGGATCGATGATCTTGACAGAGCTTGGCTCATCTTCCTTGACTACTTCTTCCAAGCTTAGTTCCATTAACCTGGTATCTGCATCTGCACCAACAACAGTAGACGAGATACTATGGAGCATGCTTGTCTCATCAAATACAACATTTATAGACTCTTCTACAACTAGGGTTTTCTTGTTAAAAATCTTATATGCCTTACTATGGCTACTATAACCTACAAAAATACCTTCAAAACACTTTTGACTAAACTTTGTACGATAATACTTCTCATTGTTAAGTACGAAGTATTTACTGTCAAAGATCCTAATATAGGACACAGTCGATTTTCTTCCTTTCAACAGTTCATAGGGAGTCTTACGATGACTTTTGTTGATTAATGCTCGGTTTTGCACGCGACAAACTGTGTTGACTACTTTGGCCCAGAAGTACTCTGGTAGTGAAGCGTCATTCAACATACTTGTACATGCTTCAATGAGGGTTCTATTCCTTCTCTCAGCAACTCCATTCTGTTGTGGAGTACGCGAAGAGGAAATCTCATGAAAGATACCTTGACTTTCACATAATTCTATCATGTCACCAGACTCAGATTCTATTCCGTGATCGCTTATGATATTGACCACTAAGCAGTTTAATTCATTCTCAATTTGTCAGACAAAATTAGTGAATGCCTCAAAGGTGTCTGACTTGTGTTTCAGAAAGAACACCCAAGTAAAATGAGAGTAATCATCAACAATGACCAACTTATAGACTTTACCTCCTAAACTATGAATTGACATAGGACCGAATCAATACACATGAAGTAAGTACAAACTTCTAGAGGAATCGTTTTCAATAATAACCTTAAAGGTAGCCCTTATCTGCTTACCCATCTGACATGCGTGACATGGACTCTCTTTAATACACTTAATGTTGTGGGCATCACACACTAAGTTGTGAGAAAATAACATATTTATAGTTTTGAAATTAATATGTGCTAATCTCTTATGTCATTGGTCACAGAGAGACACACTATCTTTTGCCAAAAAGCACACTGGTGTAGAATTATCTAAACGTAGAAAATTTAAGCAAAAAATATTTCTACGCCGAGTGCCTGTTAAGACTGTCTCCAAATTGGCAGACGATTTTATCAGACACTTGTCCTTGTAAAACTCAATGATATAGCCTTTATCACATAATTGACTTATGCTGATTAGATTATGTTGTAATCCTTTAACATAAGCCACTTTTATGAAGGAAACTATATCGTTGGTAATCATACCGTAGACTTTAGTGATTCCCCAGTTAGATCCTCCAAAGATGACTTTTGGACAATCTTCGATTGGGGTGTAATCTTGTAATAGGCTTCTAGTCCCGGTCATGTGCCAAGAGAATCCACTGTTCAAATACCAAATTGGAATTTTGTTGGCCTTTGGACATAGCTGCAATCATAGATCATTTTTTCTTAGAAACCCAAACTGATTTGGGTCCTTAGTTCCTTGTTAGTTTAACACCACTAGGGGCATTAATGTTGCGAGTGGTCGGTCTCACATTTTTAAATCATGGAGTTTAAATTTTTATAGGGTGAAACCAAAAATCTATGGCAAAGTGACCAATCTTGATGTAGTACCAACAGTCAAACCTGTTGTATCTTCTCTTGTACTCCCGCTTTACCTTTTGAACGGGAGGTCTAGCATGGGCAACCGACTTGGAGGAAGAAGCCTCATAATTATAGCAGACACAAGGATTCTCTATTTCCTTAGCCTTTGGAGCAACAATTTTGGCTTTGGGTGTCTTCTTAAAATTTGGTCCATGAACGTAAGGATCACACTCTTTGAGAGTTATTTCTTCATAAAGTGCCTTGAAAGCACTAGCACCAAAGTCTAGGGGACGGGTTCATCCTTGGTAGTGCTTTTTAGGCTCCACATAAGTTAGCCTTGCAAAGTGACCATAGGAAGTCTCAAAGTCATATTTATTTATGGGGAAGATTACCTTCTTAAAAGAGGGTTGACTTTGAGGTGCCTTTCCTTTGCCTTGGGTAGCGGCTCTCTTAGCATCCTTACCTTTCTAAGCTACGTGGACAAGACCACTACCCTTCTTAGGAGCAAAAAATCATCAATGAGAGAAAGAATAGTTCCCGGCTTAGAGTAAATTTCAACAAGTTTCATTTCCACCAAGAGCTTTTCTTCTAGCTCATCTAAGTATTTCTCTTTCTGATTTAACAGTTCAGCAGAGCATGTTAATTCCTCTTTTAAGGAGTGAACTTCATCTTTGAGAGGAGTTAATTCAGCAATTTTCTCCTCGGTTGTGATTCCACTGGCTTGAGAGAAGCATTCTCTTTTGATTGATTTTTGACTACCTTGCGGTATTTGCCAAAGGCTCTCAAAAGTTCCTGATGATGAGCCATCAAGTCAGAATCGTCTTCCCCGGAAGAATAACCTTCATGACCATTAAAATAGGTTTCAAAATCAGATAGAATTGTATGAGAGTTTACCTTCCCATTGAATTGGGAGTCGCTAACTTCCTCATCTGAATGGGTCATGAGCCCGAAGTAAGCTTCTTGATTTTCAGAGCTTGACTCACTTGAGTCACTATCGCTAAGAGTCTTTGAGTTCTTTGCAACGAAACTCTTCTCCTCCTTCCTCTTACCTTTGAAGGATCTCTTGTCTTCTTTCTTAGATCCATCCTTCTTTTTATACGGACACTCTGCAATCACGTGTCCTGGCTTATTATAACAATAACAAACTATGGTAGAGGAAGAATGTTGTTTGGTTTAGACTTATACCTGTCATCTCTATTGCAGCTTTTCTTGGACCAATCACCATCACGATGGGATCTTCTAAAGTCCGAGGTGGAGGATTGATTTTTCATTTGTCTCCTCTTGCTGAGCAACCTTTTGAATTGCTTGGAGATTAGCGAGAATTCTCCATCAGATAACTCAGTGTCTGATGTGCTTGGCTCAGAATCTTCTTGGGCATCAAAAACTCATGTCCTTACTAGTGATACAACTTTAGATTTTCTTGTCCCTTTGGCCTTCAGAGCTACCGACTTCTCTTTTCTTGAAGTCCTGCTGCTTTGCTCCTCTTTCTTTTGAGTATTCATTTGCAATTCATATGAGAAGAGCTTTCCGAACAGATTTTGGGGATCAATCTATGGCAGCTTTTTGAATTCCCTAATGGCCACAACTTTAGTGCCCCAGTATTTTGTCAGGGTTCCTAGGAATTTATCGTTGAGCTTTCCATTAGTAAACGTACGACCATAGTTTCTAAGGTCATTGCTAATCTTAAAGAATTTTTAGAAGCTGTCAGTAACTGTATCATTTGTCCCTTGCTTGAATGCCTCGTATTCTTGATTAAGTAGAGATCTCCCATCAACTCTAACTTCTTCAGTTCCTTCCTTGAGAACTATGAGACAGTCTCACATCTCCTTGGTAGATTTGCAGTGGAATAAATTTTACAGCATTGAATCATCCACTACACTGGATATGATATTCTTTCCCTTTTTTTTATCCAAGGAGACTATAAAAATTTCATCCTCGGTCAAGTCCATCATTTTCTTCAAAATCATAATAGTAGGATTCATAAGAGATGGCTGTGTAGGAATGTGAGGTCCTTCAACAATCTAAAAAATACATGGATCAGTAGATTCCATTTAGAATCTGATTCTTTCCTTCCACATGGGGAAGTTCTCCTTAGTGCACACATACAACTTCATCGAAGACATATCCTTGCTTTTTATCCATTACAACTGAGTGGTATCTCTTGAAAATGCTTCGTGCTGAACAGGAAAGGTGAAACCGAGCCGCGCCTTAGATTTGGCCTCGAGTACGTTGGTATTCGGTGATGTTAAGGTGACTTGAGCAATGAGGGGTAGCTGATCCGTACCTGCGTTATGTCCGTCCTACTTGAAGACCTGAAGGTGCGGTCAGTTGGATCGCATAATGAGAGTATTATGCCTGCGCGTCGTAAAGACTAAATGCTCAATTTTACCGTCGGGTTTCGGACCTGGAACATGGTGGGACCCTGGTTCGCCGGTACACCAAGAATGTGCCCTGAGTGGACGGATCGTCGGGCCGCATGGCTGACGGTTGTGATGGATTGTTTGTGCGTGAGAGCACAATGTGTTATATATATATATATATATATATATATATATATATATATATATATATATATATATATATATATATATATATATATATATATATATATATATATATATATATATATATATGCGGATGAATTGTTATGCCTGCAGGGAAGGAATACCACTACCCCGGGAAAGGGGTAGGGTCGTTATAAATTGGTCAGCTGAATGCTGACCGTTGCTTTGTTTGCCACCGTTTGCTGAGCTGTCCTTATACATGTGCTGGAGAGCCGAGCGGGACACATAAGGGATGAAGTCCCTGCTGCTGTTGCTAGCCCTTGAAGGCTAAGCAAAGAATGTTGTGTTTTGCTCATGTATGGCCGGCCTGCGCACCGATTTTTGGAATCCACACTTTTAAAGAGTAACTGTAAGGCCATAAGGCCAAACGATGTTGTATTTGCTGTACATTCCTCCGAGTGTTTTATATATAAATGTGGTTGTTTATATATATAGTGGACACTCATGGTTAGGGTTCAAGATTATTGTTATAATCTTCCACTAGCATGCTCTGAGTTAGGATGCGATTGTATTTTGGAATTAACCTGTAACTTCCCCGCCTGTTTTGTGGCATATGTGTGGGGCCACGATCGTACCTTCTATTATATGCTATATGAACGGATGGAGCCATTACATTTTGGTATCATTCTATCTCGGTCTTTCCCTTTCGAATTCGTGGTCAAATTCTTTTGTTGTATGGTGAGCACGTGTCAGTGTGAACCACGTTAACACTAATGAACTCTTGAATGTCCACTTAGGAATGCAAATATACTTGTCTGAGGAACCTGTGCATTCCTAAATTGTTATTATTGCTTGTGTGTGGTCGCTAATGTGTGTCTTGTTCACCTATAGGTGATGTGTAGTGGTGCTGGGCAGTCGGAGCCCCAGCGTTCTGATGAGAGTACGACACCAGCTGAGGTGCCTACACCTCCCCCTTCTGTGAAAACCATCCGCTTAGTTACTGAGGCACTGTTTGTAATGTTTCAAGCACAGTCTGGTGGGCAAGCGCAGCCGGCATTAGTGTTAGAACAGGTTGGGGCAAGGCCAGAACTTGTTGCGGCTGTTGATGCGCGAGCAACTGAACGACAGTTGAAGCTGTTCATAAGCTTCAATCCTCCTACGTTCACGGGTGTGGGATCCCCAATGCAGGCGGAGGATTGGTTGTCGCGCGTCAAGCGTATATTGATGGCGATCGAGATGGTGGAAGATCAGAAGGTCACCTTGGCCACCTTCTTATTGGAAGGAGAGGCTCGACTTTGGTGGGACGAGATCGAGTTACACCACTTAGCGGGCAAGCAGTTAACACAAGTTTCGATTGAGGAGTTCTCGTGACTATTACTCGCAAAGCACCTACTAGCGGCACAACGCATTGCCATGGAAAATGAGTTCCAACGGCTAACCTAAGGAAAAAGCAGTGTTGAGACTTACCTGCATGAGTTCACAAGGTTGGGACGTTATGCGGGTTCTGTCTTCACCGACGAGCAGTGGAAAACCAATAGGTTCTACGAAGGATTGCGGGATGAGCTGCAATTCCTGCTCTCGAGTTTGGTGAACCAGGTGTTTCAGGCGTTGGTCAATACTGTGTGTGCGCTGGAGAAGGATATCAATCGGGTGCAAGGAAAAAGGGACTTGGCTGTGATAAAGCCAGAGTTCAAAGTGCCCCGACCTGGAAAGTCGTACTATCAAAAGAAATGGGGGAAAGAGGTCCAGGCCGTCTGGGCAAGCTCCTTCAATAGTTCTGTCGGGGGCCACTTCGAGGCCAGAGACTCGTACCTGCTTTACTTGTGGTAGAGTGGGTCATATAGCCCGTGACTGTCGGGTTGGTCCACCAAAGGGTAACAAGAAGATGAGAGCGTCTTATGCTGAGAAGGTAAAGGCAGTGGTGGAGTCCTCTGCATCCCAAGCGCAGCCCTGAGTTTATAATCTTGGTCAGCAGGAGGGCATAAAGCAAAGTGACGTCGTCACAGGTACGAGTTAATTTATTGATTGCTTTTCTTATTGCATGACTTGTTTGTGATGTGTTTGGCACAGGCTTTGTTATGATTCAGAATACGTTGGCAAGAGCACTATTTGATACGGGTGCTTCGCATTCATTTCTGTCTAAGGACTTTGTAGCTCGAATTGGAGTACCTAGTCATGTGAAGACAAAGTGCGTAAAGGTGTTATTACCGAATGGATGTTTGATGCTTGCGGATAGGGCTTGCGATGTGGCGGTGCAAATGGGAAGTCGGGATTTCTATTTGAACGTATCTGTGCTGCCGATATTGGAATTTGATATGATCTTTGGTATGGACTGGCTCTCGGAGCAGCGTGCTTTGATTGATTGCAATTCAAAAGAGATCACACTGGGCCAAAATACCGAGCTTGAGACTAAGTTCACTGGTATGCGAACCGTGAGCGGGACCATGATGTCTGCACTCTAAGTTATCAATGCTGTTCGGAAGGGCACGAAGTTATTCTTCACGCTGATTTAGGCTGTTGAGCCAAAGGCCAATATGAGTGATGTCTCGATTATATCGGAGTTTGCGGATGTGTTTCCTAAGGATCTTCCTGGGCTACCACCCCAACGGGAGATCGACTTCACTATTGAGTTGGTGCCAGGTGCAAAACCTGTGGCCCGCTCGCCATATCGCGTCGCGCCAAAGGAAATGGCTGAATTGAAAGTCCAATTGCAAGAGTTACTAGATCAAGGATATATACGCCCAAGTATGTCACCGTGGAGCGCACCTGTTCTGTTTGTGAAAAAGAAGGACAGTGGTTTGTGATTTTGTACTGATTATCGTGAATTGAATAAGCTGACAGAGAAGAACAAGTATCCAATTCCACAGATAGATGAATTGTTCGATCAACTAGTGGGATCAACCATCTATTCCAAATTGGATTTGAAATCTAGATATTACCAACTGAGGATTCGGGAAGGGGACATTCCTAAGACCACATTTGGAACACGATACGGTCATTATGAGTTCACAGTAATGTCGTTTGGGCTATGTAATGCGCCATCAGTGTTCATGGACCTCATACACTGAATGTTCCGAGAGTACATGGAACTGTTTATGATTGTATTCATTGATGATATCTTGGTGTACTCTCAATCAGAATCTGATCATGCAAACCACTTGCAGTTGGTGTTGTATACCTTGCGGAGGAATAAGCTCTATGCCAAGTTCTCAAAGTGTGAGTTTTGGCTATCGTCAATGGTTTTTCTTGGCTATGTGGTAAGTGGAGAGGGCATAGCAGTGGATCCGTCAAAGATAAAAGCCATACAGGAGTGGCTGGTGTTGTCTTTGGTGGCCGAGGTTAGAAGTTTCCTTGGACTGGCAGGCTACTACAGACATTTTGTAGAAAACAATCTCGTGGATCGCTTTGCCTCTGACCACACTGACGAGGAAGGATCAGAAGTTCGTTTGGACGTCGGAGTGCGCGCGAGCTTTTGAAGAGCTAAAGAGTCGTTTTACCATGGCACCTGTGTTGACATCGCCATGTGGTACAGACGGCTATGAGATCTATAGTGATGCTTCAGGGAGCGGCTTAGGCTGCGTTCTTCTGCAGTTTGGAAAGGTGATTGCTTATGGCTCATGCCAGTTGAAAGTGCATGAGCGAAATTATCCCGTCCATGACTTGGAGTTGGCGGCGGTGATCTTTGCACTTAAGTTATGGCGACATTATCTATATGGCGTAAAAGTGGATATCTTTACGGACCATAAGAGCCTAAAGTACTTGTTGGATCAGAAAGATCTTAATATGCGACAACGAAGGTGGATGGAGTTCCTTGAGGACTACACCTTTGATATTCATTATACTCCCGGGAAGGGGAACGTGATCGCTGATGTCTTGAGTCGTAGGACTCCGTCAAGGGCAAATTGGTTGCAGATGCATGATGAGCATCTGATCTAGGAGTTGGAAGCGTTAGAGATTTCTTGTGTTGACAAGAATTCCACAGTCGATGCATGCTTAAACTAGACAGAGGTACAATATGACCTTGCAGACAAGGTTCGACGAGTAATGGAGCTGGATGAGAGTCTCCAACGCTATACAAAGGATGGGCTAGATGACCAATTCTCCTGGGATGACGACCTTTTGCGGAAAGAGGGTCATATGTGCGTCCCGAGTATGGGTAAGTTGAGAGAAGAATTGATGTATGAAGCTCACTTTACAAAATACTCAATTCACCCTGGGAGCACAAAGATGTTCAAGGATATGAAAAATTTGTTCTGGTGGCCAGGACTAAAGAAAGACATAGCTCATTATGTGGCTATATGTCAAACTTGTGCTTTGGTGAAAGCAGAATGCTAGAAGCCTGAAGTTTTCTTAAAGTCATTACCGATTCCGGGATGGAAGTTTGATGATATTTCAATGGATTTCGTGCATGGGTTGCCGAGGTCTCAACGCGGGAATGATTCAATCTGGGTGATTGTAGACCGGTTGAATAAGTGGCTCATTTCCTTCCGAACAAGCAGGACGATTCAGTGGAAAGTTTGGCAAAACTCTATGTGGAGCAGATCGTATGGTTGTACGGTGTTCCCCGTAGCATCATGAGTGACCGTGATGGGCGATTCACATCAAATGATTGGAGGCTAATCCATCAATTATTGGGAACAATGTTGACGTTTAATACAGCCTTTCATCCCCAAACGGATGGCCAGACTGAGAGGACCAACAAAACAATGGAGGATATGCTACGAATGTGCTCCCTGGATTTTGTTAAGAGATGGGAAGATCATCTTTATATGGTGGAGTTTGCCTACAACAATAGCTACCAAGCGAGCATCGGTATTTCATCGTTTGAAGCTTTGTATGGTCGTAAGTGTCGTACACCATTAGCTCGGGCAGAAGCAGGCAAATCCAAACTATATAAGCGTAAAGAAATCGATGAAGCTAACTCGACAATATACTTTATTCGGGAGAGGCTACTAATAACCCAGGATCGACAAGCAAAATACTACAATGCCAAGCATCAGAACTTGGAGTTTGCGGTGGGTGATTGGGTATATTTGAAGATTAAACCCTTCAAAGGCGTGCCCAGGATTCAGCGTCTGCAAAAGTTAAGTCCGAGATATCTTGGTCCGTTTGAAGTGGTAGAACGAGTTGGGGAAGCTGCCTTTCGGCTAGCTCTTTCGGCAGAATTGAGTGGATTACATGATGTATTCCACATATCTGTACTTCGGAAAGCCGTCAAAGATCCAGCTCAAGTGATTGAGAACGATCGTGTGTCGGTTGAGTATGGGCTAATAACGAAGGTTAGGACCATTCAGATCGAGGATAAAGCCGATAAACAATTGCGGAACAAGACAATCGGGATGGTCAAAATCCGGTGGGACAACTGTGGCCGTGAGGAGCTAACATAGGAGTGAGAGCAGACCATGCGCGCTGATTTTCCCAAGCTGTTTGTTTAAAACTATTGTGCAGTGCGTGTCAAGGTATATCAAACTTTTGTGAAGTTATAACATCTTGCTTTTGGTTTCCTTACTTTGTGCAAATTGCGGGACGAAATTTCGTATAAGGAGGGGAGGGTTGTAACACCCCAAATCCCAAATTTGGGTTCAAGCTGGGCAACACGGCCTGGGACACAGGCGTGTCCCAAGCCGTGTCCTGCTCTATATGGTTGAGCATCCTGTCGAGTGTTCGACGAAATACACTCGATGATTTATCGAGATGGAATACGTCCTGTGACACGGGCGTGTCCGAGGCCGTGTCCTCCTCTAGTTCGACGAATTCCACTCGAGTATATGCGCTCGACGATCCTTGAGTGGGGAACACGGCCTGTTACACGGGCGTGTCAACTGTGACATAGGAGTATCACATGGTCGTGTCAATCTCTAGATTTGGCTAAAGCAATGAGGCCTAGTGAACACGGGCAGGACACGGGTGTGTCTCTGGGAACACGGCATGTGACACGGGCGTGTCCCCTGGCCGTATCCTGTTCGGGTTGAGACGGTTTTGTGCCGCCTCAGTTACATGGCCGCTAAACACAGGCATGTCTAAAGCGTGTCGGGGCACACGGCCTGTGACACGGGCGTGTCACATGACCATGTCCTGCTCTGGGTAAGTTGGTTGTGTGCCGATTAAGGTATACGTCCTGTGACACGGGCGTGTCACAGGCCGTGTCAGCCCAAATTAGACTTGTGTGAGCGATTTGTGGCCGTTCATTTCCTTCATCTGGGATCTAATGCCCCAGGCTTCTCCCTGATGGTTCATAACCAAGAATTGAGAAGAGGATTCTCATTTAGCTTGGGCCATTCTCTTTCTAAAAGAGCTAGAGAGAAGGGAGAGGAAGGAGGAGGAGGAGAAAGGGATCCGGCCACCGGTGGAGCTTCAGAGTTCCGAATCGAGATCCGAGGCCAGACTTGTTGAGGCAAGGCTGTTGCGGTGCTTTCCAACTGGCTAGATTTCCATGGCTCCAAAGAGGTCGTCAAGGGTAACGATATTTCTTCTTGGACATGTGAAGTCCTTTTGTTTGGCATGTGCATGGATTTCCCCCACCAGAGGGTGGATTGCGAAGGGATTTCCTTGGGTTGATTCTTGGAATCCCCAATAGTCTTGCATATAGATCCGGAAATATGTAGTACGGAATAGGCATGCTGTATGAAGCCCATCTGGACAGGTTGGTCTGGATTGGTGATGTTTCATTTGCACACTGGAGAAGACTCCGTGGTTAAACGTGTAGTCTGTGGAGTCGATGGGTTGAACCTGTGAAGGGCAGTAGCAGGAAGTACTGGAGTGGTAGTCCAGGAAAATTCCCTTATGATGCTTGTGATGTATGCTATGGCAAGACCAGTTTTATGGCACTGCAGGATACTGCAGGGTTTGGGCAGAGTTGGGTACAGAAAGTGAGTTCTGCGAAACTCGCTGAGCGATCGTGAGAGACGCTATCATGAACTCCCCTTGTTGATTGTGAAGCCAGTCCTTGGTGGACATTGTGTCTCTTGTGAAGCCAGTCCGTAGTGTACATTGTGGCTATTGTGAAGCCAGTCCTTGGTGGACACTGTGGCTATTGTGAAGCCAGTCCTTGGTGGACAGTATGGCTATTGTGAAGCCAGTCCTTGTGGACGGTATGGCTATTGTGAGCTACGATCTCTTGAAAAGGCTTCGTGCCGAACAGGAAAGGTGAAACCGACCCGCGTCTTAGATTTGGCCTCGAGTACGTTGGTATTCGGTGATGGCAAGGTGACTTGAGCAACGAGGGGTAGCTGATCCGTACCTGCGTTATGTCCGTCTGACTTGAAGACCTGAAGGTGTGGTCAGTTGGAGCGCATAATGAGAGTATTATGCCTGCGCGCTGTAAAGACTAAATGCTCAATTTTACCGTCGGGTTTTGGACCTGGAACAGTGGTGGGACCCTGGTTCGCCGGTACACCAAGAATGTACCCTAAGTGCACGGATCATCGGGCTGCGTGGCTGACGGTTGTGATGGATTGTTTGTGCGTGAGAGCACAATGTGTAATATATATATATATATATATATATATATATATATATATATATATATATATATATATATATATATATATTCCGATGAATTGCTATGCCTACAGGGAAGGAATACCACTGCCCCGGGAAAGGGGTGGGGTCGTTATAAATTAGTCAGCTAAATGCTGACCATTGCCTTATTTGCCACCGTTTGGTGGGTTGTACTTGTACAGGTGCTGGAGAGCCGAGCGGGACACATAAGGGCTGAAGTCCCTACTGCTGCTGCTGCTAACCCTTGAAGGCTAAGCAAAGAATGCTGTGTTTTGCTCATGTGTGGCTGGCATGCGCGCCGATGTTTGGAATCCACACTTATAAAGAGTAACTGTAAGGCCATAAGGCCAAACGATGTTGTATTTGTTGTACTTATATATAAATGTGGTTGTTTATATATATAGTGGACATTCATGGTTGGGGTTCAAGATTATTGTTAAAATCTTCTGCTAGCATGCTCTGAGTTAGGATGCGATTGTGTTTTGGTATTAACCTGTAACTTCCCCGCCTGTTTTGTGGCATATGGTGTGGGGCCCCGGCCGGACCTTCTATTATATGCTATATGAACGGATGGAGTCATTACATATAAACACCTCATAGAGTCTTTGGTCCCAATGCCCTTGGAGGAAGCTTTGGTCTGCTTGCCCTTTTAGCATGCTGAGCAAATACCTTCCTTGGTGCATTTCATCTTGGGAACATTCCTAACTAGCTCTTCACTAAAGAGCTTGTCAATAGTCTTATAATTCAAATGAGCTAGTGTAACACCCCAGAGCCCAAGTTGGGTTCAGGTTCGGTGACACGACCTGGGACACGGGCGTGTCCCAGGGGCGTGTCGTGCTCGGGTCGTCGAACTGCGCTCGACAATCGTCGAGCGGCATGCAAGGGGAGTACACGGTCTGTGACACGGGCGTGTCACACGGCGTGTCCTTTGCAGGAATCAGCCAGGATTGTGCGTGTTGAGAGACACGGGTGTGTCTTGAGGTACACGGCCTGGGACACGGGCATGTCCCATGGCCGTATCCCGCTCGGGTGAGTTGATGTTGTGTTAGGTGAAGTACATAGCTGCCAGACACTGGCGTGTCAGCCATGACACGGGCATGTAGGGTGTGACACGGGTGTGTCACATGGCCATGTACTGTTTGGATTTGAGTCGGTTGTGTGCCGCTTAAGGGACACGGCCTGTGATACGGGCGTGTCACAGGGCGTGTCAGGCCGTGTTTAGCCTATTTTTGGGAAAATCAAGGCCGTTCATTCCCTTATCCTGGATCCAAGGGCCCAGACTCTTTCGTGCTGAGATAAGGCCGAGAATGAGGGCGGGAGAAGCATATTCAAGCCATTCTTCTTCTCCTTCTCATTTTCAAAGAGAGAGAAAGGGAGAGCAAGGGAGCAAGGGAGCAAGGAAGGGAACGGGGAAGTCAGCTGCTAGAGGAGCCGCGGAGTGCGGAATCAAGTTCCGAGTTTGGATTCGTGAAGGCAAAGCCAAGGCGGTGATTTCCATCCGGCTAGTTCATGGCTCCAAAGCGATCTTCAAGGGTAACGATCCCTTCTTGGACATCAAAGTCCTTTCTTTATGCATATGCATGGAATCCTCCACCAAGAGGTGGATATCGTAAGGGATTCCTTGGTTGAGTTTGCATCTAAAGCCGGAAGTGTGTAGTACGACATAGGCATGCTGTGTGAAGCCCATCTGGATGGTTAGTTCGGATTGGTGATGATTATGGGTAAACCGGAGAAGACTCCGTGTATTTGATAGTTGTGTATGACCAGTAAGTATGGATGTTTTATATGGATGTATGGATGTATGGGTGTATGGATCTTGGATGCTTTGCGTAACCTCCTTGTGGTGTGAGATCTAATTGCTCTGGGAGAGCGAAAAGCTACGGCTAATCAGGAGGGAAGGCCGACCCACATCTAGTGGTGCACTACTGACGGTTTGAGCACGGGAAAGGCTGACCTGCCCCTGGTTATTTTGGGAGGTCGATTGGTGGCAATGTTTGGGAGAACGTGAGACAGACCCTACTTGCTACACCACAGTGGTGGGTCGATCTATTATTGCTCAAGTTTGCCGTGAGGTTATCACCTCTGAGTGGTTTGGGCGGAATGCTCCCAGCCTGCGGGTTAGGGTGACTAGGACTGGCCAGCCAACAAGTTAATAATTCTCTGATCGGTGGTGTTGCCACGGAGTCCGGTACACCGTAAGCTGCCCTGAGTGCACGGAGCGTCTGGTGAATGCCGGCGTTTGTGAAATGATTGTGATTGGTAGCTTGATATATGTTATGATGGCAATACATACATGAAAGGAACCACTACCCCAGGCAAGGGGTAGGGTCGTTATAATTGGTCAGCTAATGATGACCGTTTCTTTGTTTACCGCTCTTGGGGTAGATGACTATTTGCAGGTACTGGTGGATTGAATTGAATTGAGCGGAATAAAGGCTTGCTACGAAGGCCCTCGATGGCCATGCGAAGTTTGTTTGGATTTCACGTGTGGCCGGCCTGCGTGCCGATGTATGAAATTGTATATGTTTGTAAAGAGCAACCTGTAAGGCCTTAAGGCCGTGAGCGTGTGTGTTGTAAACATTCCTGATATATATATATATATATATATATATATATATATATATATATATATATATATATATATATATATATATACATATAAATGTGGAGTTTATATATTTAGTGGGCATTCGCTGTGCTGAGTTCATCTAACATAAAATGCTGCACTAGAATGCTTTGAGTTAGGATACGAGTAGAATGAGATTTTGATTTTCACATGTAATTCCATCATTTGTCTGTGAAATATGGCATGGGGCCCCGACCGGACCCACCGTTATATTCCATGTGATGAATGGAGGTGTTACAAAGTGATATCAGAGCTAGGTTCGAGACTTATGGGAGGGAGAACATAATTGAACTCACGAATGTCCACTAGGAATGTTATACATGCACGTTAAGAGCGTCACCATGTATTCAATGTATAATTACCGTGTGGTGACTGAGACAGTGTTTGCAGTGCTACAAGCACAACCTAATGGGCAGGCAAGGTCTGCAGGGGTGCCAGTATGGCCTGGTGCAAGGCAAGAGCGCGCTGAAGTTATGGTGGACGTGCAAGTAACAAATGAGAAGTTGAAAAGGTTTATGGAGTTTCATCTACCTACATTTGGTGGGGCGACTTCCCCAACGCAAGCGGAGGATTGGCTTGCAAGAGGGAAATGAATCTTGGTAGCAATCCGGACTGCGGAAGCACAGAAGGTGACCTTAGCCACATTTTTGTTGGAAGGCAATGCGAGGCTTTGGTGGTATGAAGTGGAAGTGCATCACTTGATAGAGCAAGGATTTGAAGAAATATTGATCGAAGAATTCTCACAGTTATTTCTAGCCAAGTATGTGTCAGTGTCGCAGCGGATTGCCATGGAGAATGAATTTCTACGTCTGGTGCAGGGTGAGCGTGATATTGATACTTACCTGCATGAGTTTACCAAACTGGGGCGCTATGCGGGGTCTACCTTTGCTGAGGAAGCGCGTAAGACGAATCGCTTTTACGAGGGACTACGTGATGAGTTGAGGTTAGCACTCCCTAGTTCGGTGAACCAAGTCTTCCAAGCATTGGTCGATACAGCCCGGGCGCTGGAGAAGGATTTGAAACGGGTACAAGAGAAGAAGAGCCTGGCAATGGAGAAGCCGGAATTTAAAGTTCCGCAGTCGGAACAGTCGGAGTTTAAGAAATGAGATAAGAAACAATTCAGGCCTGCTGACCCAACACCGTCGACTGTCTCTTCGGGAGCAACTTATGGACAAGGACGTGTGGAGGCACGTACATGTTTTGGATGTGGCAGGCAAGGACATTTAGCCAACAATTGTTGGAGTGACTCTCCAAGGGGTGAGAAATGGATAGGTGCTTCATATGAAGAAAATGGTAAAGCAGTGCCCGAGTCATCTGCATCCCGGACGCAACCTTGACTGCATAATCTTGAAGTGCAAGAGCCGCAAAATTCAATTAGTGAAGTTCAGCCTCGTGTGTTTAATTTGGAACTTCACGAGCCTATGAAACGATATATGTAAAATCTGACGGCTGAGTGAAAGTAAACAGAGAATAGTGACCTGTATCACTTTGGTGATGTGAACACTGTTGTATCTAAGGCACGACTAATGCGATGGTTGTGTTAGATAAAATTATGGATGGATATACACATGTGAGAGAGATATATGTGTGGATGATCTGAATGTGCTATTTGTTTTGTGCGATGCCTTGGGGCGAGACAAGCTGCTGCCTCTAATCTCTAACCAGGCTCGCTTTATTCGAGTGATTGATTACTGATGATGCATCGAGAAGTGCTAGATGAGTGTCTGTAGTTGAGACAAATTTCGGGATGAATTTTTTTTTGAAGGAGGGGAGGATTGTAACACCCCAAAGCCCAAGTTGGGTTCAGGTTGGGTGATAAAGTCTGGAACACGGGCATGTCCCAGGGGGTGTCGTCCCCGGGTCGATGAACTGCGCTCGACAATCGTCGAGCGGCAAGCAAGGGGAGTACACGGCCTGTGACACAGGCATGTCACCGGGCATATCCTTTGCAGGATTCAGCCAGGATTGTGCATGTTGAGAGACACGGGTGTGTCTTGGGGTACACGGCCTGGGACACGGGCGTGTCCCATGGCCATGTCCCGCTCGAGTGAGTTGATGTTGTGCTGGGTGAAGTACACGACTACCAGACACAGTCGTGTCGGGCATGACACAGGAGTGTAGGGTGTGACATGGGCGTGTCACATGGCCGTGTACTGTTTGGAATTGAGTCGGTTATGTGTCGCTTAAGGGACACGGTCTGTGACACGGGCGTGTCACAGGGCGTGTCATGCCGTGTTCAGCCTATTTTTGTGCAAATCAAGGCCGTTCATTCCCTTATCCTGGATCCAAGGGCCCAGATTCTTCCCTGCTGAGATAAGGCCGAGAATGAGGGGGGGAGAAGCTTATTCAAGCCATTATTCTTCTCCTTCTCATTTTCAAAGAGAGAGAAATGGAGAGCAAGGAAGCAAGGAAGGTAAAGGGGAAGCCAGCTGCTGAAGGAGTTGCGGAGTGCGGAATCAAGTTCCGAGTTTGGATTCGTGAAGGCAAAGCCGAGGCGGTAATTTCCATCCGGCTAGTTCATGGCTCCAAAGTGATCTTCAAGGGTAACGATCTCCTTCTTGGACATCGAAGTCCTTTCTTTATGCATATGCATGGTATCCTCCACCAAGAGGTGGATATCGTAGGTGATTCCTTGGTTGAGTTTGCATCTAGAGCCAGAAGTGTATAGTATGGCATAGGCATGCTGTGTGAAGCCCATCTGGATGGTTAGTCTGGATTGGTGATGATTATGGGTAAACAAGAGAAGACTCTGTGTATTTGATAGTTGTGTATGACTTGTAAGTATGGATGTTTTGTATGAATGTATGGATGTATGGGTGTATGGATCTTGAATACTTTGCGTAAGCTCCTTATGGCGTGAGCGCTGTGAGCGCTAATTGCTCTGGGAGAGCGAAAAGCTACGACTAATCAGGAGGGAAGGCCAACCCGCGTCTAGTGGTCCGCTACTGACGGTTTGAGCACGGGAAAGGCTGACATGCCCTGGTTGTTTTGGGAGGTCGATTGGTGGCAATGTTTGGGAGGATGCGAGGCAGACCCTACTTGCTACACCATAGTGGTGGGTCGATCTATTATTGCTCAAGTTTGTCGTGAGGTTATCACCTCTAAGTGGTTTGGGCGGAATGCTCCCAGCCTGCCGGTTGGGGTGACTAGGACCGACCAGCCAATAAGTTAATAATTCTTTGATCGGTGGTGTTGCCACGGAGTCCGGTACACCTTAAGATGCCCTGAGTGCACGGAGCGTCTGGTGAATGCCGACGTTTGTGATATGATTGTGATTGGTAGCTTTATAGATGTTATGATGGGAATGCATACAGGGAAGGAATCACTACCCCGTGCAAGGGGTAAGGTCATTATAATTGGTTAGCTAATGTTGACTGTTGCTTTGTTTACCGCTCTTGGGGTGGATGACTATTTGCAGGTACTGGTGGATTGAATTGATTTGAGCTGAATAAAGGCTTGCTATGAAGGCCCTCGAAGGCCGTACGAAGAATGTTTGGATTTCACGTGTGGCCAGCCTGCGTGCCGATGTATGAAATTGTATATGTTTGTAAAGAGCAACTTGTAAGGCCTTAAGGCCGTAAGCATGTGTGTGTTGTAAACATTCCTCACATATATATATATATATATATATATATATATATATATATATATATATATATATATATATATATATATATATATATATATATATATATATATATATATATATATATATATATATATAAGTGGAGTTTATATATTTAGTAGACATTCGTTGTGCTGAGTTCATCTAACATAAAATGCTGCACTAGAATGCTTTGAGTTAGGATACGAGTAGAATGAGATTTTGATTTAAACACGTAATTCTGCCATTTGTCTGTGAAATATAGCATAGGGCTCCGACCGGACCCACCGTTATATTCCATGTGATGAATGGAGGCGTTTCAACTAGTCTCTTGTGCCATTGTACACAATATGATACTTTCTCATTTGCAACTGGACAAATAGGAGAGTATTTATTAAAACAACGAAAGTTTAAGCAATAAATATTTCCACTCCTAGTGTCTGTCAAGATGACCTCTTGGTCACTTGACCTCTTAATTTGGCATTGATCCTTGTGGAAAAAAATGATATAGCCAAGATTAAAGAGTTGGGTTATGTCTATGAGGTTGTGTTGCAACCCTTCAACATAAGCCACTTTTGAGATTGTGATTATTGTCATTGGTAATCTTACCATAGCCTCTTGTCACTCCTCTATCTAAACCACAAAAGATAACTTTGGGTCCATTCTTCACTAGAGCGTACTCCTTTAATTGCTCCTTGTTCCAGTCATGTGCTTGGAACAACCACTGTCCAAGTACCATATAGGGGTATGGGCACTTGGGCTAACCTGCAGCACAAAGTTTATCTTACCTTAGGACCCCCAATATTTATTAGGTCCTTGGTTCTGATTAGCCTGAAAATAAATATATCTTCCTACATATTTTCTGATAGGAGGACTAACACTAGCTCTCAGCACAGTAGGATTGTGCTAGCAATTTAAGGCAAAATGCCCCACCTTACCACAACACCAATACTCATGAATATTATATCTTCTTTTCTGAGAAGGTCTTGCAGTATGGTTAACTGCTGGCTGTATAGAAGGAAGAGGTGCAGTATCCTTCTTCAAGTTCCTTTCAGTAAGGATTTGACTGAAGGTGAGTCTTCCAGTAGGCTTTCTTGGCTTGCTTTGAAGGCTATTTACAATAGTCTTCTTTGCAGATGACATGTTGTTTATAGCATTAGTGATAACAAGATCTGGCTTACTACTAAACTTACCCTTGGTATGGGTCTTTGCTGGATGGCCTTTAGAGTTAACCACTGCCACTTTCTTGAGTGAAGGAGATGGTGCACCAAACAAAAATGGTCCATGACAGGCCATTTGGATTTCCTCATGGAGAGCCTTAAAAGGACTCATTCCCCTACTGTACCTTCCACCATAGCTGTGAACATCTTTGTTCACACTAGTGGATCTGACATTCATCCAGTGACCATAAATGCTTTCTTGATCATACCTGTTTGAAGGCAACTAAATTTTCCTAAAAGGAATGAGAGGCTTGGAAGCGAGAGGCTGAACTGGAGCCTTGTCATCCCCTTTGGAATATGCCACTCTTGTGCTTCCCTTGAATCCCAACCCCTTCTTACCCTTTTGAGAGGAGAAGGAGTCTATCAAGGGCAGTACAGTACTTGGCTTGGAATAACTAGCCACTATCCTTTTCTCCCTCTAAAGCTTCTCTTCAAGGTCCCTAATGAGACTATTCTTGAACTCGATGGTCCCAACCTGGATGAGAGTTAAGACCTTAAGTTGGATGGCTTCCCTTCTCTTCTGATCCAACAGGGTAGCTATCTCAGCCTGCTAGGAAGCAGTTAACTTAAGGGAGGTGATCTCCATAGCTTGCTTCTTGGCCAACTTCTTGCATCTTTTGAAGGCATACAGAAGGGCACCATACTTATCAATCAGTTGATTGATATCTTCCTCAGATTTTGAGAACTCTTCACCACTGGATGAAGATGCACTAGAATTGTCACTCGTCTCATATTCTGATTCATATGATGAGCTAGATAGAGAGTGTACCATTGTTGTACCAGACTCATCCTGACTGGATTCTTCATCTGACATTTCCATCAACCCACAACAGCTGTAGCCATCTTCATCCTCATCGTCCTCCTCTAAGCCACTGTCTGAATGTGACAGAGGGGCCATGTTACCTATCCTAGCATCAGGATAGACTTCAGCTTCATCTGTTATTGCAGCCAGCAATCCAATGAAGGCTTCTTCTTCTTCAGAGTCTGAGGTAGTTAAGTCACTCTCACTCCAGATCTTTTCCTTCTTTGCAATGAAGGTATTCTAATTCTTGCTCTTTTGCTGGTGGACCTTTTTCTCACCAGCCTCTCTTCTTTTGACTAGGTAGTCGGCTATCACATGCCCAGGTTTGCTGCAACAGTAGCAAATAAATTTAGTGGAAACATGTTTACTGGGTTTTGAGTCATACCCATCTCACTTGGAATGGTTCTTCCTGTGATGAGATGAGGAGGAAGGTCTGCTCTGTTGGGTCCGGCATTCCTTCGCTTGATTCGTAGCGCTCTGCTACTTATTTAAGAAATTAAGTAGCATCCTTTCCAACAGTCCGCGCTTTTGGAACAGTTGGGTATGCGCTTGATCCTACATTTGGTATTAAAGGAGGTCACGAGTTCAAGACCGGGGGGGGGGGTATTAAATCGTGGTTTTTCCCTTATACCTGTGTGGGTCCGGCGGGTCAGGCAACCGTGGACATGTGGTATCCCCACCTTTGAGCAATGTGGGCCATGTGGTAACTCCATCTCTGAGCCGACGGGTTGTGCTGGACGCCGGGGGGATGTTGGGTCCGACGTTCCTTCTACCTGTTCGTGGAGCTCTGCTACTTATTTTAAAAATTAAGTAGCACCCTTTCCAGCAGTCCGGGCTTTTGGAACAGTTGGGTATGCGCTTGATCCTACATTTGGTATCAGAGGAGGTCACGAGTTCAAGACCGAGGGGCACTATTAAATCCCGATTTTTCCCTTCTACCTGTGTGGGTCCGGCGGGTCAGACAACCGTGGACATGTGATAACACCACCTCTGAGCCATGTGGGCCATGTAGTAACCCCACCTCTGAGCCAACGGGTTGTGCTGGATGCCGGGGGGGGATTGTTGGGTCCGGCGTTCTTTCACTTGATCCGTGGCGCTCTGCTACTTATTTAAGAAATTAAGTAGCACCCTTTCCAACAGTCCAGGATTTTGGAACAGTTGGGTATGCGCTTGATCCTACATGCTCCTTCACTACTTCATCTTCATTAACTTCTGAAACTGTCTGGAGAAGGTAGTAAAGTCTTCATCAGACGTGCTGAAGTCTGATGAGCTTGACCTTGTGCTATCTGAATCAGTAGGCCTTCTTGGAGGAGAGGGAATCCTCTCCTTGCTCTTCCTAGTGCTGTCTGATCTGAAGGACAAAGACTTTTCCTTGTCCTTTTATTTGCTGATGGTCTCCTCCTCTTTCCTGGCAGCCAGCTGTATCTCATAAGATAGCAGCTTTCCAAATAGTGTACGAGGTGGAGTTTCAGCTAGCTTTGCCACCTATCTGATGTCACCGATCTTGGTGTCCCAGTATCTAGTGAGAGACCTTAGGAACTTGTCATTAAGATCATAATGACTGAAGACCATCCCATAGGTCTTCAACTCATTCACTATCCTTAAGAATCTTTCATAGCAATCAGCTATGCTTTCTCCCTCAGACTGCTTGAAAGCCTCATACTCCTGGTTGAGCATGGACTTCCTGTCATCTCTGACCTCTTCAGTTCTCTCCATGTAGACCACTAGAGTGTCCCACATCTCTTTGGAGGTCTTGCAGTGGACCAGAATATGAAAGGTAGAATCATCTATGGCAATAACTATTATGTTCTATTCCTTCTTGTCCAGTGTAGCCAATATGACCTCATCCTTGGTCATTTCAGAATATGTCTTTGGTGCCTGGACTGTTGTATCCAGAGCTGAGACTTTCATAAGGATGAAAGGTCCCTCTTTGATAGTGACAAAGATCCTTAGGTCAGATGCTTCCATGAACAGTCTGACCCACTCCTTCTAGATTCTAAAACTCTCTTTTCTACAGATAGGAAGTTTCATGGAACCTAGTTCCTTATGGTTCTCTCTTGAACCCATAAGTATACTTCTATCAGCTACCCTTTGAGATCTACTCAGACTTTTTGTCTTTAAGTGTGTTGTGAGTTAGTAGTTATAAGATTTCAAGAGACGCCACACAAAGCACACACAAAGTTTATAGTGGTTTCCCGGATTATGGGTACGTCCACTTTCCCTCCCTCCTCTCTAACAGTGTGTTAGATAAGGCACTTCTCTAAATCTCGGGTCCTTAGAACTTACACCATAGATCCCTCAGGATCTCTCAGTCTTCTTCAAGACCTACCTCAGGCACAAGGCACTACCTCAGAGCAAGATTACTCTTACAACTCAGTGATCCAAATATCACCCACCACTCAGAGAGAATGACTCTCCTACAGCTCAAGTACAAGGCCCTACCTCAGACCCAAAGCTAGATTCTACAACTCATGCACAAAGGCCCTACACTCAGAGAGAATGACTCTCCTACCTCAGGCAAATAGCCATACCTTAGTCACACATGCCCTACACTCAGATCAACAAATGATCCTACGTTAGAGAATAAATCTCCAACATGTAACGCCCCAAAACTCAAAAGAGCGACGAGAGGCGTTTTGAGCCAAGTTTGGAATTTGGCAGGGGTCACAAGGCCTGGGACACGGGCGTGTCATAGGCCGTGTCCTTGGCAAGTTGTGGCGTGTTTGACACAGTCTGCTGTGTCGACACAGGGCCTGCTGTGTCGACACAGGGCCTGCTGTGTCGACACAGGGCCTGCTGTGTCGACACAGGGCCTACTGTGTCGACATAGCCAGGCTGTACTGTGTCGACACAGAGTGTCGACATAGGTTGTGCTGTGTAGACATAGGGTATCGATACAGAGTGTCGACATAGGTTGTGCTGTGTAGACATAGGGTGTCGACACAGAGTGTCGACACAGGGTGTCGACACAGAGTGTTGAGATAGGGTGTCGACACAGAGTGTCGACATAGTGTGTCGACACAGATTGTCTACACAGGGTGTCGACATAGAGTGTCGACACAGGGGTCTTGACAAGATCTCGACTAAATGTCCCGACACAGTTTGAGTTTGTCGCGGACATGTCCTGCTCCGGTTTATGAACCGTGCGGTGTTCGACCCAGTTTTTCTAGGTCAAACCCGGATCGTAGCCGTACATTTCTTTATGTTGGGATCCGACGGCTAGAGGTTATTCCTATTGTGATATACCCGAGTGTAGGTTTTCAAAACCCTCATCTTTTGTTCGCTGTTTCTCTGTTTAAGTTCTAGAGAGAGGGGAGAGCAACGAGGAAGAAGAAGTCTAGATCCGGTCATCGGCGGAGCTTCGGAGCTCCAAATCGCGAACCGACTTCGGATCTACGGAGGCAAGGAGAGGGCGGTGCTTTTCATCTGCATACTTTTCCATGGCACCAAGGAAGAACGCTAGGGTAACGATTCTCTACTTGAGCATTTGAAGCTCTTCTTTTCCCTTGCATAGGAAGCCCGCTCTCGCGAGTTTGCGGTGAGTTGAGGCGTTCCTTCGGGTAGACATGAATAGTCCCCGTTGTGTACATGTAGAGTCCGTAATCGAGAACGGATATAGGCATGATGTGTGAAGCCTACCCGGACAAGTTGGTCTAGATCGGTGATGTTGCATTGCATAAATGACTGGAGAAAACTCCGAGCGAATGTTTGTTTTCGGGTTTTCTACGTGGTAGATTGCAACAGGGGGCTTGGGGATTAACTCCAAGGTGCACCTAGAAAACTGGGCAGATGCGTGGTTCTGCCAACATGGTGGCCTAGGAGCCAACCTGAACATAACTAGATTATATGAATAGTGTGACAGACATGGGACTCGGGAGAAGTTTTACCCGCGCATATGACTTAAATTATCGTTGTGATGTGAGCACGGGTTAGACGGAACCGTACCCGTTCTATGTCGTTCGGTTGAGCCGTTGGCATAAATGAGAGTCTTCGGCGGTCTATGGCTTAAATTGACGTGACCTATGCCGGGAAGACAAAATGCTCATATTTTGGCCGTCAAAGTGGCGGTGGTGAGACCGGGGTGTTTATGGCTTAAATTAACGTGACATTGACCGGTTCACCGAAAATGTGCCCTGTGTGCACGGGGCGTGTGGCCGTGCGTGCCAACGCCTGTGATGCAATGTATATATATACTACTTTGTTATGCTAATAAAGTGCAGGGAAGGAGCATCGCCGCCCCGAATTGGGGGCAGGATCATTATAATTTGGTCAGCATTGCTGACTGTTGCTTTGGTTTGCCACCGTTGCGGTGGATTGTGCTTGCAGGTGCTGTGGAGCCTTGCGGTAAATAGCAGGCTAAAGCCCAAGTTGTTGAGCCGGCCCTCGAAGGCCTAATTTTTGAGTGTTTTCTCTTATTCATGTATGGCCGGCCTGTGTGCCGAGCTTTGAATTAAAATATGTAAATTGAGGAAAACAATTGTAAGGCCATAAGGACAGTACTTGTGTATTTGTACTTCATTACTGTTGGCTTTGTAGTGGACATTCATGCTAGTGTTGGGTTCTTTATTAATGCAACTTTTAATTGCTTCCGCTAGAATGACTCTGCGTAGGATGTTGGATTGGTTGGATGGTTTCCATTGAGTAACCACCCGGTCTGTCTGTGGTATATGGCGTCGGGCCCCGGCTGGACCTACTGCTATATGCTATTTGATGGATAGGGGGTGTTACACAACAGCTCAGGCCCTCATGCCCTACCTCATATCCACAACTGTATCCTACTCTCAGTCTTTATAAATTAAGGCTTACAACTCAGATCCAATGGATACTACAAAAATAAAAGAGTTGGTTGTTGATTTGACTCCAGAGAAATTTCTCTGAGCCTTCTGCTTCCTGAGTTGAGAAAATCTCAGCCCTAACTTCATCTCAGCAATAAGAATAAAGATCTTTAGAAAGTTGCTGCTTGTGCTGTAAGAAACTCAAAAACTAAGTTCCTGAACTTGCTGTTGAAGACAAAGATTTGACAGTTCTATATGCTCTTCAAACAGTTAACCTTGACTGCAAAAAATTGAGGGCTCTGCTCAGTCTTCTTTCTTAGAAAGCTTTTCTGTACTTGTTATAGCTGGTGAAAACTACTACAGCTAACTGTAAGAACTTTTAGTTCAGCGGGTTTGAACCTTCAGCTTCAAGCTCTGTAATAATGGCGAGGAAGAAGACGGTGAAGTTCCGCCTCTTTGGGAAATGAGAAAACCCTAAAAGTTGTTTTGCATCCGCTGAACTTATCCCTTTTATCTTTCGTCATCCAACAGCTATTTGACCCATAGGCCCCACTGAAGTTGTTGTCTGCAACTTTGCTTTTACAGGAAAAGTCATACAGTAGGCCTGCGGCGCCATTTGTCATGTACTGCAGCCTTCCCGCAACATTTTGAAACTTTGCCGACTCAAGCTGACGCCAGAATCTGTGGCCTTAGCCATTTTCTCAGTTTCATCCCAGGCGTTGAGTACGTTGAGTGAACTGGCTTCACTAAACGAATCTGGACTTAGCCAATTTCTTTTGCACCGCCAGGCATTGAGTGTGTTGAGTGAACCTTCATCACTTAATGCATCTGGACTTAGCCGCTTCACTGACTGCCTGCCTTTATGCTGAGGCGTTGAGTGAACTGGCTTCACTCAATGCTTTTGTACTTAGCCGCAACTTTCTTTATGAATGCATTGAGTGAGCTTTAATCACTTAACGCTTCTGCCTTTTCCTGGCTCCTTGTTAATGAGGCGTTGAGTGAACTGCCTTCAGTCAATGCTTTTGTACTTAGCCAATCTTCTTGATAAGCTTGCATTGAGTGATTTGTCCTCACTCAATGCATTTGGACTTGGACAAATTTTTCTATCTATCTCTTTAGGCTTTGACTGATCATTGCTCTGTCGACACCTTCTTCTTTGGCGTTGGGTGAGCTATCCTCACTCACTGATTTTGGACTTAGCCAGGATTCTTGATAGAATCTTCAAATGCTTGAGCTTGACACAACACTTCTCTTCAGGCGTTGAGTGAGCTGTCCTCACTCAACGATTCTGGACTTAGTTGATTTTCTTGCCTGCCACTGCTAGATCTTTGACAGACACGGATGTACTCAACGCCTCTTGTTATATGGCGTTGAGTGAACTGCCTTCACTCAATGCCCGTGGACTTAGCCGTATTTCTGTCCTACAAACTACTGGCCTTTGACTGTCCACCCTTTACTCAGCACTTTTTGGAATCTATTGTTGAGTGAACTGGCTTCACTCAATGCCTTTGGACTTCCATGATTTTCAGTCTTTCCAGCATCCTTCCTTGGCATCTGGCGTTGAGTGAACTAGCTTCACTCAACGCCTGTGGACTTAGATAGATTTTTGTCTCTCCACCTTTCTACATTGTGACCACCTATCACAACCACTTAGACAACCTATCTAAACTTGTTCCAAGGAACATCCTACGCATGATGAGCTTGAACAACATCAAATACAACTATGCTCTTAGTGTTGATGGTGAGGCCTCTTCAAATCAAATCTATGGAACATTGATGACAATATTTCTAACAGGCAACATACATAGTCAAGGCTTAATCTGATATTCTCAGAAAATGGATACAAGTCTTAAATTCTCAACTACAGATATTAGATATGTCAAGAATTATGTGAGTCATATTGATGAGGTTATAACACAAGCTGCTGATCACATAAAAAATCATATTACCTCGACAACCTATGCATAAATGGAAGAAGTTTTTCTGCTTAAAGAGGAGCTCAAAGAAGATTCTGAAAATGTCTTTCAAACTTTGTCAGCTAGGTTTGAAGCCAATACCAAATAGATGGAAAAACGATATGTGAAGAAGCCAGAAAGTGGGAGGAGAACAATGCTAAGAACATTGTTGAGCAAGCCCTAAGAGTACTTCAAGGAACAAGAACAGCTCTAAACCTTCCTCTACTAGATAGATCTGGGCTAGAAGATTTTGACTTCCATACTCAAGCAAGGGTTACATAGGATACACAACTTGCAACCAAAAGGAAGAGAGAAGGGACTATACTGGCTGAGGAATTCACAGAAAAGAGATGGGATGATAAGTCTCAAGACCCTGATTATGAATACTTGAGTGATGATCCAGAAAAGATTATCATCAATGCATGGTTAAGTCATGGTCAGCTATTAAAGAACATAGACAGCTTATATCCCATTGAAGAATAGATAAAGTGAAAGTGTGAGTTAGATCTGATATACTCTAGAGGGGGGGGTGAATACAGTATGGTGCTTGCTAAAAACATTTACAACAGTTGTTGTATTCTAATGTGAACAGGGAAGCAAATAATAAAAAGTAAATCTAATCACAGAATGATCACAGAGCAATCTAGTCACAAAGCAACCTAGTCACAAAGCAACATAGTCACAAAGCAACCTAGTCACAAAGCACAGCTAGAAACAAAAATAAAGACAAGCAACCAGAAGACACAAGGAGCTATAGTGGTTCCCCAATCAATCTGGGTACATCCACTCTTCTACCACCCTAGGTAGGAATCCACTGCAGGATGAGTTGATCAGGTGTCCTGGGCACCAATGAGCTTTTGATAAGGTGCTTAAAAACCAAACTAGATTTTTTGATTGGGTGTCTTGCCACCAATGAGCTTTTGATAAGGTGCTCAAAAACCACACACAAACTTTTGAAAAGAGTTTGAAAAACCCTTTACAGAGGTAGGGATGAGAGAGTGATAAAAGTCTTCTTTTCTCAATCACAGTGAGAAGACTATGTGGATTCAGTGATGTTGTCAAAGCTCCCCCTGAGATCTGTAGTTGTTCAGGAAGTGAAGCTTTGTAGTAGGGTGATAGGCCTTCAGAAAATTGATCTCCAGCAAATGATGATTTCAGCAACAACTGAAATGTGAGGTGTCTGGAGTATTGAATGATGATGGCCTTGAACACTTGAATCAAAAGAGATCTGAAGATTTCAGTTTGTTGATCTCCTTTGGTGATGGTGTTCTTGTATGAATTCTTGAGACTGAGAATGTTTTGGAACTCTCTTTCTTTCTCTGTGTAATTGTTGTTTTTAGAGTTGTTGTTTTTAGAGTTGTTGCAGAGAGTTTTTCTAACTTCTTGTTCTTCTGCTTCAGGAATAATGAAAAATCTTATCTTTTATTCCTTTTTTTGTCTGAATAGAAATGATCCTTTTCCAATATAGCCGTTAGCCTGAAATTAATTACTTCCTTAACTGTAATTGTCTTCTCTAGGAAAGTCCAATAAAACATTCCTTGAAAATTCCTTGAAACTTGCTCCAGATTAAATGAAAACGGCAACAAGATCTCTGAATTAAATGCTGACAATAATTCCACAGCTGTCCAAATTTGAATCTTGAAAATCATTGAACTCTTCAGAAAAACGTCGAACTGAGCTCCACTATCGTTGAACAGAGCTCAGAGATTTGGACTTAGACAGAAACAGAGATCGTCGATCTGAGCTCAACTATCGTCGAACTGAGCTCAGAGATAGAGAACCAACCTGAAGTCAAGATCGTCGATCTGAGCTCGAAGATCGTCGAATGGAGTTCGACGACTTGATGAAGTTGAGCTCAGAGATCGTCGAATGGAGTTCGACGACTCGTCGAAGTGAGCTCACTGATCGTCGAATGGAGTTCGACGATTCGTCGTACTGAGCTCGACGAAATGACTTAGTCTCCAAACTGAAAAACCTGGTCTTGAGGGCAGCTTCCAAACCTAACTACTAACCCTTAGACTCAATTCTAATTGACCTTTAGATCTATACAATGAGGTCAAAATAGGTTTCCTAAGATACATAGTGATCCTTGCCCAAATCAATAATAGGGTGTTCCAACAATCTTCCCCTATTTATGTTAGGATTACTATTTACAGATATTGAAAAAATTAAAAACAATATATAAGGCAACAATATAACAAACAAGACATTGCAGAATCACAGATATTATCTTAGACATATCATAAAATAGCATATATGGTCACCTTACAGAATTACTCCTTTTCCTTGCTCTTTATAAGTTTTATTTCCCTGTTTGGATTAAGAGCTTCCTTTTTAGATCTTCTGTCATCAGCTGCACCTAAAGAGATTTGTTGCTTAGGCCTGGGCACTACAGCTTCAGGATGCAGCTTCATGTAGCTTTCAGAATCAAAGAACTTGCTGGAAGAGTATCTTTCAAGTTCCTTTTTCCTTTGATCAGATAATGTTGTGATATTGGAAGTGTCTTTGCCTTATTCTCTGGCTTTCTTAATCTGGTCCATAGCAGCTAACTCTTTCATCCTGGCTGTCCAAGAAGTAGGGTTGTTCTCTGGATCCTCAAAAGGAACTGGAGGCTCATATCTGTTTGAGGGATTGTCTGGAGGAGTTCTGGATGAGACTAACTCTTTAAGCTTATAAGGAAAGGGACCTGAAGTAGTATCAGATGGACCTGGTCCTTCCCTTGAGTAAGGATGTTGCCTGGAATATCCTTTTGAGTAGACTTGAAATTCTCTTTGGTTGCCTCTGTAGTTTCCTCTCCTTGATTGATAGCCTCTGGATTGGCTTCCCCTATGTTGAGATCTTCCTTGAGGCTGATAAGGGGTTTGGCTTCTGGCAGAGGGTTGAACAGCAGAGCTTCCACCTGCACTTGCATCAGGTGAGGGAGGAGGTTGAGGAGGATGATGGAACTGAGAGGAACCTTTCTCATACTTTCTCTTTTTCTTCATAGCCTTTAGTTGATTCTTGGAGTATTGCATCCAGTGTTCTGTGATGGGGTAGTCATGCAATATGTAGTAAGGAATATCATTAGTATCTTTGACTTTAGCTGGAGGAACCATTTTCATTGCCTTGATTCTGGCCTTTCTTTTCCTTGCTATAGTTGCAGAGGAATCATCTGAATCAGTTCTGAACTGATCACTTTCTGAGCTTTGTTCATCATACAGTGCATCAATCCTTTTGACATAGTCTTTCTGTTGTTGTGATTGAGCAGGAGAAACAGTAGTGACAGCAACAGTAGCAGCAACAATAGAAGGAGGAGTAGAAGCAACACTAGCAGAGGAGATTACATCAGCAGATACAAAACTTTCAGAAGTAACACTCTCAGAAATGGGAGGTACAGCAACAGTAGATACAACAGTAACTGGGGCAGCAGATTCAGATATAACACTTTCAGATACAATAGTTTCAGCATCAGCAATAACATCAGCAATAATAGTAGGCACAAGGTCAAATGCCTCTGTCTGCATATCCTCAGAAACTAAAACATCAGCCACATCAGAACTAACAGAAACAGCAACATTTGCTGCAGTAGGAGCAGCATCAGTACTTTCAACAGAGACTGAAGGAGCAGCAGCAACAGAAACAGCAGGGGCAGTAGCAGAAAGGGACTTTATAAAAGAATTAAAGAGACAGGTGTCACAGCTGGAAAAGGGCACAATGGCCTTGGATAGATCTTCTGATGGCTGGACTGTAGTATGCTCTGAAAGACAGCTGAAATATGTATAATCAAAATCTGATAAAAGTGACCTGAGGTCCACTGAGAAAACTGCAACTTGAGATGGTGAGGCTTGAGCTTGAATTGAAGATACAGCAGCAGCAGCAGCAGACAATCTAACCACTTCATGAGGCATCTCCCCCTGCCTAGATTCAGTCAGGACTGGATCAAGGCACCCAGATGAAGGAATTACCTGAGGAGTAATGAGGGAGGAGAGCCTGGCAGAAAGGTCTGCAACTGACTGTAGAAGTGAAGCCAAGGAGGTCTCCAACAAGAGTGATAGCCTGGGAGCTATCAGCTCATATAGTCTGTCTGCTAAGGCTGGAAGATCTACATGCTCAATAGGGAGTTGAGCAGAGGTAGGGACTGAAGGTGGAGCAGCTGGATATGTGGGTGGAGAGCTGGTGGATGGTGGAAATGAAGGTTGAGATAAGGGGATTGTTGAAATGGAAGATAGTGGAATGGAAATAGAAGGTGTGAAGGAGGGTTGTGCAATGATATCTTGAAGTAACTGTTGGTAAGATGTGGATGAAGAGGGTAGATCAGGAGGGGAAGAAGGGGAATCATCCATAAAGGAATCATCCAGAAGTGTGAAAGATGGAAGTTGAGATGATGAATCAATTTCCTGATGTGGGTAGTGATGTAAAGGATGGAAGAGTTCTTCTGGTATTTTAAGAGTTGGAGAATGGATAGAAGTTGGAGATGGGGTTGAAATTATGATGGTGGAGGAAACTGTAATGGTGGAGGTGACTGGTGGAGATTAAATAAGAGTTGGAGGAGGAGAAGAAGATCTAGGCAAGTCTTCTGCAGGGGCAGAGACTGGAGGGGAAGAGACTGCAACAACCCTTGTGCCTGAAGTGGTAGATGCAGAGGGCCTGCTGGGCTTCACTATCTGCCTGTCCCATTTGCCAAATAGGGCACAGGAGAGCCTCTTAGAGGCATTGATGTGCATCCCATTTGAGACTAGCAGGGCAGGGCATCTGTTCTGAAGAAATAGCCCTAGTATCCTTCCAAAGTTGACAAAATTCTTGTTGATCTTTTTCTTAATCAGGTCAAAGAATACTTCTCCCCAGTTCAACTGTTTCTTATCTACAAGAGCACCCATCAAACACAGCTGATACCTGGAGATGGTATCATGGGCTGAGTGCTTGGCCAATAAGACCTTTCCTACAACATCAGCCAAGAATCTGTACTCAACAGCCAAATTCTTTTTCAGCAGCTTTCTAGGGTTTGCATCAGAATGACCCATTCTATCAAGCATAGTAGAAAATTCTTCTCCAGACATCTCAGCAGAGTCCTCTCCAGAATTTAATCCAAAAATCTCTGTCAGAATAGTAGGTGTCAGAGGTACCTGGGTTCCAGAAATTGAGCCAACAACTGTATTTTGATCCTGGTTGTGGGCAGTATATACCCATTCCTTTATTTCATCAGCAGGTAACTTGATTCTGGTGGACATGATAGTAACTAGCTTTTGTTCCTTGAAAAGTTC
The DNA here is from genome assembly GCA_039583875.1 of Platanthera guangdongensis. Classification (NCBI taxonomy): domain Eukaryota; kingdom Viridiplantae; phylum Streptophyta; class Magnoliopsida; order Asparagales; family Orchidaceae; genus Platanthera; species Platanthera guangdongensis. The sequence goes on from CM077164.1 coordinate 144,489,634, forward strand.
TAGAATTTCTTGGAAAATCTGATCACTGTTATTGAAAGAGTCCATATCTATATCAAATCCTGCATCAAATTTCATGGCGGCTAGGACTGCAACTGAGACGGCCATTGTTTCCTGCAAAAATCAACAAACAAACGACCAAGTGTAGAGAAGTTTGGAGGGAAAGAGAATTTTTGCAGAAAGTATGAAAGCGCAAGGGAGAACGACGGCCGAAAAAAGAGTTTTATATTAGGGTTCGACGTAGAAAAGTAAAGATCGTTGAACTCAGTTCAACGATCGGGGCTTCTAAAGGAAACTGAAGGGTCATCAACATCGTCGATCTCCATTCGACAATATTTGAGAGCGTCGAGCTCCGTTCGACGATAGTTCAGAAAACAAAATCGTCGAGCTTTGTTTGACGATTGCTGACCTGGAGAGATAGTTGAACACTATCTGAGAAGCGCTGAACTCTGGTCGACGATTTCGGAAAGCGTCGATCTTCGTTCGATGATCTGGGTGAAAATTGTCGAGCACAGTTCAAAGATCAGTAACACTCTATACACTAGAAAAATTAAAATGTTTGCCTAGTCTTGGTCATTTTTTAGAGTTTTAAAATCTTGGAACTTATTTTAGACTTCCTCCATCTAACATTCCTAACTGATTTAGGAAGAAGGTGTGTTTCTTTTCATCCAAGGGTTTGGTAAAAATATCACCCATTTGCAAATCAGTTGAGATATATTGAAGTTCAATTTTATTTTTCTCAACATTATCCCTTAGAAAGTGATGCCTAATTTCTATGTGTTTTGTCCTACTATGGAGGATTGGATTTTGAGCTATAGAAATAGCACTGGTATTATCACAAAATATTTTTGACTTCTCTAAGTTGTAGCCATAGTCTAGGAGTTGGTTTTGAATCCACAATATTTGTGAACAACAACTACCTGCAGCCATATATTCAGGTTCAGCAGTTGAAGTTGACACAGATGTTTGTTTCTTGCAAAACCAAGAGACAAGTCTGTCACCAAGAAACTGACAAGTTCCACTGGTGCTTTTCCTGTCAATTCTGCATCCAGCATAATCAGCATCAGAGAATCCAGTTAAGTCAAATGCTGAATCTTTTGGATACCAGAGACCTAGATTTGGACAACTTTTTACATACATGAGAATCCTTTTTACTAATGTTAGATGTGACTCTCTAGGGTTCACTTGGAATCTAGAACATATGCATGTAGCAAACATTATGTCAAGTCTACTGGCTGTAAGGTACAATAAAGTGACAATCATTGCTCTATATGTTGTCTGATCAACAAGTTTCTCATGTTCATCAGCATCCAATACAGCATTAGTAGGCATAGGTGTTTTCATGCATGATGCTTCAGACATACCAAATTTCTTAACCAATTCTTTTGCATACTTGGTTTGAGGAATAAATATGCCTTCAGCATGTTGCTTGATTTGTAATCCTAGAAAGAAGGATAGCACACCCATGCTACTCATTTCAAATTTAGAATGCATTAGATTGGAAAACCTTCTGCACAAATTTGAATCAGTAGAACCAAAGATAATATCATCTACATAGATTTATACTAGTAGGGTATGGGACTTATGGGTTCTAATAAAAAGAGTTTGGTCTACTCTACCCCTTATAAACTCATTTTTCAGAAGGAAGCATGCTAGGGTCTCATACCATGCTCTAGGAGCTTGCTTGAGACCATATAATGCTTTATTCAATTTAAAAACATAATCAGGATAAGTTGAAGAGATAAAACCTGGAGGTTGTCTAACATAGACTTCTTCTTTGATGTCTCCATTTAGAAAAGAACTCTTTACATTCATCTGGTATACTTTGAAACCTTTATGTGCTGCATATGCTAAGAAGATTCTAATAGCCTCCAGCCTTGCAACTGGTGCAAAAGTCTGGTCATAATCTATGCCTTCTTCTTGAGAGTATTCTTGAGCAACTAGCCTTGCCTTGTTCCTTACAATGACTTCTTTATCATCCAATTTGTTTCTGAACACCCACTTTATTCCAACAATGGAGTGATCCTTAGGCCTTGGTACTAGTTCCCAAACTTTGTTCCTTTCAAATTGATGCAACTCTTCATGCATTGCATTGATCCAGTGTGGATCTTGCTCTGCATATTGAATGGATTGAGGTTAAATTTGATAAAGGAAGCAAGTGTGCATCAGGTTTTGGTTGACCTGATTTCTGGTTTGCACACCAGCAGAGATGTCTCCAATCACTTGGGAAATTGGATGGTCTCTTGATGTTACTAAATCAACAGGTGGTGTTGATTGTTCACCAACCTGTGTTATTGTTTCCTCTTGTGGTACAACAACTGGCTCTTCAAGAGGTTTCTCTTCATGATGTTGAATGTCTTCTTCATCTTCACTACTTTCCTCTTTTTGAATGATTTGTAATATGTCCAAGTCTTCAGCAAGAGAATGTACCTGCAAAGGTTCTATGGTAGAAGTGTTCTTCTCCTTGAAAGACATGTTAGTTTCATCAAAAGATATGTGAACAGATTCTTCAATTTTAAGAGTTGATTTATTATAAACCCTATAAGCCTTACTGATCATGGAGTATCCCAGAAACACTCCTTCATCAGCTTTAGCTTGAAATTTTGCTAAATACTTCTTGTCATTATTGTGTATGTAACATATATAACAAAAATTTCTAAAATAATCTACTTTAGGTTTCTTCCCTTTGAGTAATTCATAGGGAGTCTTGCCCTTCAGTTTATGTATTAAACTTCTATTCAGCACATAGTTGGAGGTGTTCACTGCCTCTGCCCAAAAAGATAGAGGAAGGTGAGCATCTGACAACAATGTAGTGGCAGATTCAATAAGGATTCTATTTTTCCTTTCAGCTACCCCATTTTGTTGAGGAGTTCTAGGAGCTGAGAAAGTATGTCTGATCCCTTCACTCTGACAGAACTCTTGCATAAGAAGAGAATCAAACTCTGTCCCATGATCACTTCTGATCAGGGAAATGTGAGTATTGAACTCAGTCTGTATGCATTTGAGAAACTCTGTCAAACACTTAAAGTTATCAGACTTCTTCCTCAGAAAGAACACCCATGTGAATCTAGAGAAGTCATCTACAACCACTAAAGTATAAGATTTCCCTCCTAAGCTTTGTACTGTAATGGGTCCAAAAAGATCCATGTGTAACAGATACAAAATCCTAGGTGAATCACTCTTATTAAGTGACTTGGAACTATTTTTGGTTTGCTTGCCTAATTGACAAGCTCTGCAGAGTCCTTCCTTCTTGTAGGGGCCAGAAGGTAGTCCTCTAACAAGGTTGTCCTTTGATAGCCTAGCAATGGTTCTAAGGTTTATATGCCCTAGTCTCTTATGCCATAATACATTAGTTCTACACATAGAATTAAACAGGCAAATGTCTACTTCTGTTGAAAGAAAGTCTACTAAGTAGATGTTACCTTTCCTTTTACCTGTCAACACAATTGTGTTGTCCTCTGATTTGATCTTGCATAAGGATTTGCTGAAAGTCACCTGGTAGCCTTCATCACATAACTGACTGATACTGATCAAGTTGTGCTTCAGTCCTTCCACATAGGCTACTCTCTTGAATATGACTGTCCCAATTTGGACTGCTCCATATACTTTTGTCAGTCCAAAGTTTGAATCACCAAATATGACTTTGGGTCCATGCTTGACTTTAAAGGATGTGAGATTGTCCTTGCTTCCTGTCATGTGCTTTGAGCACCCACTATCCAAATACCATTGCTGGTTTGATGTTGGATAGGTCTTCACCTGCACATAAGCAATTTACTTGTTTTTGACCCAGTTTACCTTGGGCCTAGGTTGATAACCTTTAAATTCAGAAATAAATGACATCCCTGGTTGACTCTTATAACCTTCAGGATGATATCTCCTTGGAGGTATTATCCATTCAGTATAAGGGTTAAGTCTGGATGAAGGACCCCTAGGATTTGAATTTGATTTACCCTTGAAGAAGTTTTCAAATCTCTGATCTCTGCTCGACGATCGTTGAGCTGTGTTCGACGATCTTGGGTCAGATCGTCGAGCTCTGTTCGACGGTCGACTGTGGCAGAGTTCAGGGTTTAGAGATCATCGACCTGAGTTCGACGATTTTGCCTGAGATCGTCGATCTGCATTCGATGATCGTCTAGCTCCGTTCGACGATTTCTGTTGAACACTTGATTTCTTGGGTAAGTCAGAATTCTTCCTATCTACCTCTACAACTCCCTTCCCTTTATCAGAAATAAACTTAATTGGGGTTGTTAGAACTATAGGTTGGCTGGATGAAGCACCCAAGCCCAGTGTACTATTGAATCTAGAGTTCACTGTGCTTGTGATGTCCATTAGCTTGATGCTTCTCCCATTGAGGGATTCTTCAAGTTTCTTGGCCTCTGACAGCTCACTTTTCAGTGAAGCTATCTGCTTCCTACAACACTCCAACTCCTCAGAGAGTTTGAGGTTTTCTGATTTTAAGGTATTATGTTCAGACAATTGATTTCTGAGAGAGATAATTTCCTTCTCAGATTTTAATAGGTCTAAACATAGTGCTTTAAATTCATACTTAAAGTCCTCAGAATTGAAATCAAAAGAGTCTATTACATGGTCCTCTTCAAGTTGAGTCTCTGAGTCTGACTCTGAATCTTCTGCATCAGAATTGTGTTGTGAGGCATTGATAGCCATCATGCAGAATTCCTTCTCTTCAGCATCATCCTCATCATCACTTGAGCTGGAAGAAGTTTCTGATTCTTCTTCTGTCTCACTCCAAGATTCAGCAACAAATCCCTTCCTTGTGTGTTTGTTCTTGCTTGAGGAGGGTTTGTCATTGCTGTTCTTCTTGAAGTCCTTGTCTTTTCTTCTTTCTCTCTTGTCCTTTCTGTCCTTGTTTTTGTTCTCTAGACAGTCAGACACAATGTGGCCTGGTCTCCTGCAACCAAAGCAAATAATTTATTAATTATTTGACTTATCATACATTGACTTGTCATGCTCTTTGTATGATCTCTTCCTAAAGTCCTTTCTGGCCATCTTGTAAAATCTTTTGGCCAGTAGACTAAGCAGCTCATCATTGCCTGAGATTTTGTCTTCAGGCTGATCTTCAGTGGCTTTGAAAACTATTGATTTTTTCCTTTCTTGAGGCTGGTGAGGCAGCCTTCTGGTCTTCTTCTCTATTTTTGATGAGCAGATCATAAGACTTGAGCTTGCCCAAGAGAGCTTCTGTTGTGATTTCATTGAGACTTCTGGCATCCTTGATTGGCCAGATCCTTGAGTCCCAAGTGCTTGGGAAGCACATTAGGATTTTGTCATTTAGCTCAGTCAATGAGATCTCTTTATCCAAAGTTTTCAGCTCATTGACTATCAGACTGAGTCTGTTATACATTTCAGCTACTGACTCAACTTCTCCTTTCTTGAAATTCTCATATTGGGATATGAGGTGGGATCTTCTGTCTTTTCTTTCATCAGCTGATCCTGAGACTATTTCAGTTAGCTTATCCTAGATTTCCTTTGCTGAGTTGCATTCAGCTACCTTTTGGAAAATTTCATCAGACATAGTCTGGGCTAGAATGTTCATAGCCTTTGCATCTACAACTTTCCATTTCTTGATGTCAGCATCTGTTCCTGAGGGAGGTGGAACAACACTTGTACTTGTGTTCTCTTGAGGTCTTGGACACACTGTCAAAACAGAATTAAAAATGTCCTCATCAATAGAATTCATGTAGAGTCTAATCCTTGCCTTCCAAAGTGCAAACTTGGATAGATTGCACACTAGAGGTCTAGTGCTAGCATAATCTTTGTTTTGGGCAATGATTTGTGAAGAAATAATTCGAATGACAAACTAAAAACAAGCAGGTCTAACTAGGGATCTTTGGGTTCAGGTGTTAGCCTGTGAAACCACTGGGATGTGGTATTTTTAACCAACCTTCCTCTGATACCAATTGAAAGTGTGAGTTAGATCTGATATACTCTAGAGGGGGGGGGGGTGAATAGAGTATGGTGCTTGCTAAAAACTTTTACAACAGTTGTTGTATTCTAATGTGAACAGGGAAGCAAATAATAAAAAGTAAATCTAATCACAGAATGATCACAGAGCAATCTAGTCACAAAGCAACCTAGTCACAAAGCAACCTAGTCACAAAGTAACCTAGTCACAAAGCAACCTAGTCACAAAGCACAGCCAGAAACAAAAATAAAGACAAGCAACCAGAAGACACAAGGAGCTATAGTGGTTCCCCAATCAATCTGGGTACATCCACTCTTCTACCACCCTAGGTAGGAATCCACTACAGGATGAGTTGATCAGGTGTCCTGGGAACCAATGAGCTTTTGATAAGATGCTCAAAAACCAAACCAGTTTTTTTGATCAGGTGTCTTGCCACCAATGAGCTTTTGATAAGGTGCTCAAAAACCACATACAAACTTTTGAAGGGAGTTTGAAAAACCCTTTACAGAGGTGGGGATGAGAGAGTGATGAAAGTCTTCTTTTCTCAATCACAGTGAGAAAACTATGTGGATTCAGTGATGTTGTCAAAGCTCCCCCTGAGATCTGTAGTTGTTCAGGAAGTGAAGCTTTGCAGTAGGGTGATAGGCCTTCAGAAAATTGATCTCCAGCAAATGATGATTTCAGCAACAACTGAAATGTGAGGTGTCTGGAGTCTTGAATGATGATGACCTTGAACACTTGAATCAAAAGAGATCTGAAGATTTCAGTTTGTTGATCTCCTTTGGTGATGGTCTTCTTGTATGAATTCTTGAGACTGAGAATGTTTTGGAACTCTCTTTCTTTCTCTGTGTAATTGTTGTTTTTAGAGTTGTTGCAGAAATTGTTGTTGTAGAGAGTTTTTCTAACTTCTTGTTCTTCTGCTTCAGGAATAATGAAAAATCTTATCTTTTATTCCTTTTTTTTGTCTGAATAGAAATGATCCTTTTCCAATATAGCCGTTAGCCTGTCATTAATTACTTCCTTAACTGTAATTATCTTCTGGAGGAAAGTCCAATAAAACATTCCTTGAAAATTCCTTGAAACTTGCTCCAGATTAAATGAAAACGGCTACAAGATCTCTGAATTAAATGCTGACAATAATTCCACAGCTGTCCAAATTTGAATCTTGAAAATCGTTGAACTCTTCAGAAAAACGTCGAACTGAGCTCCACTATCGTTGAACAGAGCTCAGAGATTTAGACTTAGACAAAAACAGAGATCGTCGATCTGAGCTCAACTATCGTCGAACTGAGCTCAGAGATAGAGAACCAAACTGAAGTCAAGATTGTCGATCTGAGCTCGAAGATCGTCGAATGGAGTTCGATGACTTGATGAAGTTGAGCTCAGAGATCGTCGAATGGAGTTCGACGACTCATCGAAGTGAGCTCACCGATCGTCGAATGGAGTTCGACGATTCGTCGTACTGAGCTCGACGAAATGACTTAGTCTCCAAACTAAAAAACCTGGTCTTGAGGGCAGCTTCCAAACCTAACTACTAACCCTTAGACTCAATTCTAATTGACCTTTAGATTTATACAATGAGGTCAAAACAGGTTTCCTAAGACACATAATGATCCTTGCCCAAATCAGTAATAGGGTGTTCCAACATAAAACACCTTGAGAGGAATTCCCTAAGGGAAAGGATATTCAAAGAAAACTTGGCTAGGAGAAACAATCCTAGAAGGATGCCCTCCAAATACTATGGCTCAAGAGCATTATGAAAAGAACTTCAATCGGTGTAAGACTGATTTGGAGTTTGCTACTGGGGACATGTTTTTTCTTAAGGTTTCCTTTATGTCTGGCGTTAAGAGGTTTGGTAAGAATCATAAATTCGACTCTAGGTATGTGAGACCTTTTAAAGTTGTTGAGTGGATTGGTGTGTCAGCTTACAGGCTGGATTTGCCTGCAAATTTTCTGGGTGTTCATGATGTTTTCAACTTAAGCCAATTGTGGAAGTGTGTGCTGAGCGACAGACAAATTCTTGATGTTGTGCCCCAGTTGGAGACTAATATTTTGTATGTGGAGGTGCCTGTTCGTGTTTTGGATACTCAAGATCGGGTATTACGAAGGAAAACAATACTCATGGTTAAAGTGTTGTGGAAGAACCAAGACGTGGAGAGAGCGACTTGGGAGTTGGAGTCAGCTATGAGGGAGGCTCATCCTCATCTGTTCTCCTGATATTTTTGGTAAGTGCTTTCCTTGATAGCCTATGTTTACTTTTCTTTTATTTTGGATTTGATCCTATTTATGTTATGTTTCAGGAAAAAACTTCCTTTTAGGAGGGGTGGCTGTAACGCCCGTGATTTTTTTCAATGTTTATTTTAATTCCCATAGTGACATATTTTTGACGTCAGAGCATTATGTTGACGCGTAGTTAATGGGTGTCATGTGCTGGAGCATGTGTTTGCTCAGTGGGTTTTCCTGTGTGGTTGGTTTTGTTTTGGTTGTGCACCTTCCCTCGCGAGCCGGGTCTATTTTGGTGACTCGATGAAGCTTTTTATAGTGATGTGGTGGTGTTTTGTCTTCGGGTGGTGTCATACCCGGTTTTGGTTTGTCGGATTGGGATTTTGACTTCGTTGTTAGATTTGTAGTGTCGGTATTTAGCTACGGTGCGAATTTCGTAAGATTTCGAGTTGGTATATATATTATATTTATAAGTATAAAAGGAAGAAATCCGTCGCGTCAACCCTATTCCTATTCATCTTCTTCCCGAACCGAGCGGCGACTGTTTTCGCGAAACGGAAGAGGAGCAGCATCCCACTTGCTTTCGGCCGATGATTTCCAGTGATTTGGTGGTCGGATCCCTCGATAGATTAGCGATTTGGAAACCACTTGCCGATATCTATCTGATCGTGGTAAGCTTTTCCTGATTCCTTGATTTTTAGGCATTAGGGTTAGTGATTTTGACCTCCTTCTTCCTTCAAAAGTTTCAGGAAACGTTACTAGGATCATTTAGCGGCAAACCATTGTCGCGGTGCGAGCGGGAGGCATTTTTTTCGAAGTTTCAAGGCAAGTGAATTTTCCCCCTTGCATGTTCATTTCTTGCATATTTTCTTCCTTTCCTCCCTCCTCCCTCCTCCCTTAAAGAGTGGGACCAGTGTAAGTTACCTATGAAAAATCTCCTAGAGTAGGGCAAGTTTTCGGCCAAGGAATGGAGAGTAGGCTTGGAGGTTAAGTAGAATTCGACGTATATCAAAGGTAGTAATCGACAAGCATGGGTTAGAAATTCTCTGAGTATCGTAGCCAGATTCGTCAAGTATCAATAATACAGCCTAAGGATAATTCAACGTATATATATTGGGTAGGAGTCGTCGAGTATGAATTAGGGGTAGGAATTTGTTAAGGTAGATTCTTCGTGTATCGCGAGTCTTATTCGTCGAGTATAGGTACATTTGTTTTAGACTGTTTCGTCGAGTATCGACTGGCACAGTGTCGAGTGAAGTGAGAATCGTCAAATATAGTCTAGGCTTATAAGTGTCAAGTGGCCGGTGAAGCCAAGGAAAATTCAATGTGTATTAAGGGAAATTGTCGAGTATCGTTACGCAATTCGTCGAGTATATTCGACGATTCGTCGAGTATCAGGAGGAAGCGTCAAGTGACGTGGGTCGAGGCATCTAGTATAGAAGCATTTCGCCGAGTATCGTTATGAAATTCGTCAAAAAATCATGCAGTTCGTCGGGTATACTCGTCGAATTTGTCCAGGACTTAGAATTTTTTGCCGTTTCGTGGAGGATTCGTTGTGTATGGTCCTTAGAATGGTTTTACGGCTTATTTAAGGTTTTCTTTAGGTTTAGACTTGTGTTTTGGTTGGGGTGTTTGGGTATGATGTTTCTTCGGCTAGGTAGGTTGACAATGGATAAAGGACCACCAACTGGACACCAGTTTGTGGGTCATTACACCTGGTGGTTTGGTTTGGTCTCTGTTTTGTGACCTATTGAGTTGTGTTGGGCCAGGTGGCCACCACCGCTGTGCCTTTGTGAGACGTTTGGGTCTGGTAGTTTGGGTTTGGATGTTTTGGTCACCGACTCCGGCCCGGTTGTTTTACCATGTGTTAATGAGTCACGTTTCCGAGCTGTTTTGTGCTCTGTTTATTTCTTAGATCAGTTTATGCTATTTGATGCTTATTCATGCAGATTTTGTAGAAGCACGGCTTCATTCTGCACTTGGTGCAACTGTTCATTTAACTTCTTTATTACAAACTTTTACTTTACCTATTTACTTTGCTAATCAGCAGTGGTTTTCAGCATTTCTTATAGACGGGTTTGGTAAACCCTTTCTTGCCATTATACCTTTTACCTGTTTATTTCCTTGCCACTTGTATTTTTCTTGCTGAGGTGTTCTTCTTTTGAATGGCTCAGGTTCAGGGCTGTACGCGGTGGAGCGGCTGTGTTGGGTAGTAGCTTGTGGATTGAAGTTATTACAGTGATTTTCCTCACCGCCGTGAGGGAGTTTGTTGTTTTGGTTGTTAGTTCAGACTTCATACTTTCAGTGGGTTTGTGTCAGGTTGTTGACGCCCACTAGTAGTTTTCTTTTGAATTATTGAATACTCTACTAGCTGCTAGTTTACCTCTTTGTGCTTGTTTTTATTTGCTCTCTGCGAAGGTTTTATACTAGATTGCCTGTTAGATATTTTAAAGTATAAAAATTACTCTTATTACTTCATACATGCCATATTTGAAAACCTAAATCTCTATATTTAACGGTCGTAAAAGCTACTTTTACTAGTATTATAAATTTAAAGTCTTGCATACCATTAGTTGTCCTCTGAGGATGTTTATACTCATATAGGACTTCTAATCTTGTAAATAAAGTATTTTCCGCAGCGTATAAGTATCTTTTTTTTCTTATAAACTACATGAGTCACTGAGCCGAGGGATACGGCTAACCGCTTAACTTAAACTAGATTTTCTCTAAATAACTCATAGATCATTTATAAAGGGGTTAAGTTGGGGTTTTTCCTGAGCGTCCGCAGTTATCCCCTGCTGACATGGCATCATGACGCGCATTTTCCCTTACTCTGATATATCGTTAAATGTGGAGAATTGTGGGTTGTGACAGGAAGTCCCCGGCCGACCCTGAAATAGCTCTCCTTCAAGATTCGTGAAAGATTTTCCCAACCCGGGACAGGTCGGCAATCACGGAGCCACCGGGGAACGGTCGATGGCTCCCGGGGTCGAGGCTGCAATATTAAAATCGAAAGGCGAAAATGGGAATCAGTTGGAAAGCAAAGGCGATGGGTCAAGAGATGACCAATTGCTAGAGAAGCGGCTAGGACCGCGGGAGGGGCGTGCCCTACAGCTAAGGGGCTGGCAACCCGCTCAGATATGTGTGGGGAGAAGTGCCTCAACTCCGTTTCCCCGCCTCCATCCACGCGAGGCACCTCCTGCGAAAAAGGAGAATTCAAAGGTGGAATAACAACAACATCATGTAACCAGCCCGCGTACCTCAGGGGTGGCATCGGCACCGGCCGTCGAACTAGATGCAGCGGCGCCGTTCGGGGCAGACCGTCAGATCATTTTGCCTTCTTTGGCCTAAAGACGGGACCGAGCGGCACCTGCACCAACAAAGGGGCAACATCAATGACCTGCACCCGTGATCCCTCTCTAGCGGCCGCTAGGCGTGCATGCATTTCTTCTGATATTGGCATCGCTCAGCTACAATAGTTCGCGTAGAAAAAGAGAAGCAAAAGAACTGGTATTTCCCTTGAGCCTAGTGGGGTATATATAGCAAGAAGGTGAGACCCACCAAAAGATTCCCTTCAGCTCAGCAGACACTCACCGAACATGTGGGGTTGGATGTTTTTTCCGAGCTTTTGCAAAGCTCAAAAAGAGCGGGGATTGTGTACAACCCTGTATTCGCCGAGTGGGTCCACCAGGCAGGCGGGAGAGCCAAGACCAGAAGCCCGCATCAATGTAGTAGGCAGGCGAGCTCGGGGAATGGTCGGCCCGCTCCCGCCAAGCAGGGCTAGCGAGCCGCACGGGCCAGCTAAGACCATCCCGCGCCCGCCCAAGTGACCTCTGCCGTCTCGCCTCCGTGTAAGGGGTAGGCGATCCGCATGAGTCCGGCTCGCGCTCGCCTAATGAGAGAAGGTGAGCTGCGAGAGCCAGGTCGTGTCCGCCCAGTCGAGTGGCGAGTTGATCTCGTTTTCCTTGACATTGACTGCGACGAGTGCTGTCAATGCCTTCAGTTCCTTGGCGTTGAGTGAAGCTTGCTCTGTCAACGTCTTCAGTTCCTTGACGTTGAGTGTGGCGAGTGCTGTCGGCGCCTTCTGATCTTGGATCAAGAGGGCGAGCGAGATCCTTCCAGAACAGCATTCGCCCATGGTGGGGGTGCATCGGAGGCGAGTGCCTGGCTTACCCAACATTCCCCCCTTTAGGCGAGTGGCGCCTTCATAGGCCACTCGCCCAGTGGAGTGCAGAGGTAAAATTATCTGGATGCCCTTGCGGGGCTGCAATTAGCCTTCCAGAACAGCGGAGTTTGGTTGTTGGCAGACCATTTTGCCTGCGTATAGCTATTTAGAAGAGCGGAGTCTCGTTATTTGTAGGCCAGACTATAAAAACTATAAATAGACCCAATGTGGCACCTCATAAGGCAAGCGTTCCAGTTCTCTTACTCTTGTCTTATAGTGTTTTCTGAGGTACATATAGCTCAGCACTTGGCTAAGGAGGGAAAACACTTCAAGACCTTCCGGGTGTGTGGTGGGACCTCCATGCTGGAGCCTCGGGTCAGTTTCAAGTTCTAAGTCTTCGGTCAGCCAAGCTAGCTAGGCAAAGTAAGTGTGCGATCACCCCTTCCCCAAGAGTTCGAACTTCACAAGAAGCCGAATTTTGGTTTCAACAAGAATCTTTGTGTACTTAGGAGTTTTTGTAGACGAAACGCTCCCACCAAGGTTCCGCGAACTCAATGTCGTCTCAAGTCCGGAGAACTTCCATCGAGGCTTCGAGGGCTTAGTTGTTTTTCCTCATTTACCGACTTGTAACGGAGTAGCGGGCTGTCGCCCTCCAAGATCAAACCAACCATTATAACACTCCAATAAACTAGTGGATTTTGGCTTGATACAGTTCCAATCACATGATTTTTCACATTTTCGGGTTTTTCACGTCAAAAACGTCTCTTGTTCATTGCTGCGGTTTTATTTAACTGATTGTGCGTCCGGCTCGACTCCGAGTGAGGACGGTCCGATTCTCCGAACCGGGGAAAGTCAGGTGGCCCGCAACAAGAACGAAGGTCCTGGCCGTCCGATCTGATCCGACGGCCAGGATCAATATTATTAAAAAAAATCTGCATCCCGCCATCCCCATCCTGCCCGACTCTCCATCTCATTCCACCACCGCAATTCACAGAGAGGCAGAGAGCGGCTGCGGGCGAGGCAATGTTGTTGTATACAAAACAAAGTTTGATTTTTTTTTAAGAATTTGGACTGGCCCAAATTCTAAATGCTAATCAAAATAGTTTTAAAAGAAAGAAAAGGCGTTTGATCATTAGCACCACACTTTATAACATATTATAAATTTGGGTGTTTATATTAACAACCCCTATAGGGATATTGGCAGCCCAAAGATAACAGCAGCGTAAAATATGGCTATTGGCAGCCCGATGGATACTGCCAGCCCAAAATTTTAATTTTTAAATAGACATTTTTTAAAAAAAGTGTTCAACATGAAAGTTGTAGATCTCGACGAGATCTACAACTTTCATGTTGAACACTTTTTCTAAAAATGTCATATAATAGAGCTACTTTCAAAAGACTCGTGTTCCGCATTTTGAACTGCTATTAGCGGTCACATTATGTATGCTTTCTATTATTTTGCTGGGCTGTCAAATCCAAAGCTGAGCTGCCAATATAAACGCCCTAAATATACTATAATATAAAATTATATTAAGCAAAGAAATATCCTACACTTTGTTATGAAATTTTCAGAAAAAACTTCTGAAATTCAGGTGGGCCCATTACGCGGTGTCCTAATGCCAGCCAATGCGCAGAATTAACGTCAGGTTGGTCGGCCGAACCGGGACCTCCCACATCCGCGTAGTAATTTTTAGGTCAGGACACCTGACTATGAGCAAGATCCTGCATCAATGAGGAGTCTGCAAAGGAGGTGGGGCCCACACAGTTGTGGCTTGTGCCATATACTTTTGCGCGGGCCCCTCATCATTTAAGACCCCTCATTGTGGCTTGTACACACTCGAGCGCATTCACACCCATCTTAACCCCTTTGTCCAGCACAGGAACCGTTCACACGATCTTTCAGGCGCACCCCCCGGCAATCACCGCAAATAATTTAGTCGGTATAACACATCTTTTTTCGTGCATGAGTAAATATATCTGTATGCTCGTGATTTTAACGATGCAATTTTTTTGGACCATGGTACATTTAGTTTTCAATATAACTGTATATTTTAGCAAATGATATACACCATTGAAATCACGAATCATACGGCTCCGGAACGAGCGAAAATAGATGCGTTATAGGTAACAAATTATTTCCCGACAATCACACGGCAGATACTCCTCCAAGCTCGTTCCGGCCTTAGCGGCAAGGCCACGACTCACGATGCATGGGCTAGTCAAAGAACGGTGCTTACAACTAAAGACGTGTTCTTCGATTTGGCGCGCCTTAATTTCTATGTTAGCTTTATCAAAAAAAGTTATTATCAAGAATATATGTTTGGCAAGACAAAAATTATGCATGTATGACTGCTATCAAGAAAATAAACTAGTTTCCAGTATAAAAAAATACATGAATTTTTTTAGGCGAGATCGAGCATTCACGAACGAGAATGACGGTTCATGACTATCATATTATTCACAACCGCCACCGCCGCGCCAAACGAACCCGTGTTGGCAGAATCCACCGGAGGAGATGGTGCTGTTTCAAACATTGACCATTGCTTTCGTCCCAGTCCGAAGGCAGCCAGCCGGTCACCATTCTCATCCACTAATAAGTCGTTGCCAGCTTCTCATGCGACGGAAACTGATCGGAGAATAGGAAGTAATAATTAGGAGGGTAGACTGCTGCAACGACTTTCATTCTTATTTATATTTAATTTACTTAAATCTTATATGTAAAAAAATAATAAAAATCAACGAACTAAAGACAAAAAAAATGATATTATAAAAAGAGTTGTTAAAGACATCGTAGTTTTGACTAGTTGCATCATAATTTTTTCTTAACTTAAAAATTACTTTTTAAAAAATACAAGTCAAACCACACTAATTCACACAACATTTTTTCTTAATCTATGGTGTTGGGCTTGTTGAAAATGATGAAGTGAAAGTGGTTGATTGGGCAACCAGGGCGACCTGTCCGCGCGGTTTATGCGGACAAGATTGACAGATAGCCATGTCGGCGGAGCTGTTGCAGTCGGCTTGTTCCTTGGCGGCCTGGGCGGTCTGTTCGCGCGGTCGGTGCAGACAGAGGTGGCGGCCTGTCAGGCCGGCTTATGCTCGACAGACAGTTTGTACCCAGAAGGTAACCGGGCAGATAGCTTCTGTATCCGCGGAGTCCGGCAAGGTGCGGACTGGACCAGAGCTCGGCAGACCGGCATGGCAGATGCCTTGGTCTTACTAGGGTGGCACGTCAGGTGGTAGCCGCAGAGTTCGCCGGTTAGAGCG
The DNA here is from genome assembly GCA_039583875.1 of Platanthera guangdongensis. NCBI lineage: Eukaryota > Viridiplantae > Streptophyta > Magnoliopsida > Asparagales > Orchidaceae > Platanthera > Platanthera guangdongensis. The sequence goes on from CM077164.1 coordinate 144,505,206, forward strand.
GACTGGACTGGAGCTCGGCAGACCGACATGGAAGATGTATTGGTCTAGATCTGGTGGTGCAGTTGGCGGAAGCCGCGGAGTTCGGCGATTAGAGCGGACAGGTGATGGAGTTCGCCGGGGCAGGCAGACTGATGCCTGTGTCCGCCAGTAAGTGCGGACTGGCCCTTGTGGTCGGTGGTGTGGACTTGGTTGGTTTTGAACCAAGTCCATGTTGGCTCAGTCCGGGGAGATCACACGGTTAAGCGCTGTTAGAAACCGAACAGAAAACAAACCGAAATGGTTTTAACTGAAATTTTATTATCCGAAAAAAAAGTATCTATTACAAAGGTATGCCCTCCCTTATATAGAATGGAGGAGAGATGAGAGAATACAAATAAGAGATGTGAGACTAAAAATTTACAGGACTAAGCGGACTATACAAAACAAACCGCACAAGCCGCGCGGTTAGACAGCAGGGCTAACCGCACGGCTACCACCAGAGAGAAAGAGAGACTGCCAGGGTAGATCGCCAGACCGCCCGGTCTCCAAGCCGGCTGAGACAAACCTCCAGACCGCGCGGTCTTCAACCCGCCAAGACAAACCGCCAGACCGCCCGGTCACTAACTTCAACACTCCCCCTCAAGCTGGAGCATATATATCGATCATGTCCAACTTGTCGCAGATTTGGAAAAAGGAAGCGGACACCGGCTTGGTGAAGACATCTGCCAACTCGTTGTCGGAAGTGACAAATGGAGTGCAAATCTGTTTATTCAATATTTCTTCCCGAATAAAATGACAGTCGACTTATATGTGTTTTGTTCTCTCATGAAAGACCAGATTTTTGGAAGTATATCGCGGCCTTATTGTCACAGAACATAGCAAGAGGATAGTTGTAAACCTCTCCTAAGTCAAGCATGAGAGCCCGCAACCACTTCAACTCACATGTAGTCGATGCCATGCTGCGATATTCCGCCTCTGCACTAGACCTGGAAACTACAGACTGTTTCTTGCTCTTCCAACTCACAAGATTGCCTCCAACAAATGTGTAGAAACCTGAAGTCGATTTGCGGTCCCCTTTGTCATCCGCATAGCTTGAATCAGAGTAAGCTTCAACCCTTAGGTGACCATTCTTCTGAAATAGGAGTCCTTTCCCTGGAGCAGCTTTAATATACTCTAATATCCTCAGAGCAGATTGTAGATGACACTCCCTCGGAGCTTGCATGAACTGTCTCACCTTGCTAACATCATAAGAGATGTCGGGTCTGGTTACCGTGAGATATATGAGCTTGCCCACCAGACGCCGGTATCTCGTAAGATCGGAGAGAAGAGGTGAGTCATCTGTCCAAGTTTTGTCTTCTCCAGCAGCCATAGGACAACGTGCAGGTTTAGCACCAGTGAGTCATGCCTCCTTTAAAAGATCAAGAGCATACTTCCGTTGTGAAATGACCATGGAGTTGGGCTTTCTAGAGATTTCATTCCCCAGAAAGTATTTCGGGCAGCCCATATCCTTTGTAACCAGATGTTGACAAAGGTGTTTCTTGGTCATCAATACCCCATCCTGGTCATCGCCAGTAAGAAGAATGTCATCAACATAAACCGCAAGAACAACAAGACCAGAGGCGGTTTTCCGAACAAACAAGGAGTGATCTGCTGAGCTTCTTGTAAAACTAATGGCCGCAACAATACCACTGAACTTGTCAAACCAGGCACGAGGACTCTGCTTGAGGCCATATATAGCCTTCTTTAGCCGGCATACCCGTGTCTCCCCCTGAGCAACATACCCAGGAGGTTTCTCCATGTAAACATCTTCCTACAGATCACCATAGAGGAAGGTATTCTTAACATATAGCTACGAGATGGGCCAATCCCTGTTGACAGCCACAGAGAGAAGAACCCGAATAGTGCTGAGACGAGCCACTGGAGAGAAAGTGTCAAAGTAATCAATGCCATAATTTTGGGTAAAACCCTTGGCAACCAGGCGAGCCTTATAACGATCCACACTGCCATCCGGGAGAAACTTCACCACGAAGACCCAGCGACAACCAACAACATCTGTGCCGAAAGGAGGAGGAACAAGGGTCCAGGTACCCCGTTCAGTGAGAGTAGCAATCTCCTCATCCATGGCAACTTTCCAATGAGGAATAGTAAGGGCCTCCTAGTAGGAAGGGGGGGTGGCAGTGGCCGAGATAGCCAGTGCAAAAGCTCTGCGAGCAGGGGTAAGACGATCGTAGGAAACAACTACAGCAAGAGGGTGTTGGGTATAGGCCCGAACCCCTTTTCAAAGAGCAATCGGGAGATCCAGGTCAGCAGGTGCCTCAGTATCCGGAGTATCTGTGGTGGAGAGAGCTGGCCCGGGAGTAGAGAGAGATGGCAGCGGAGTGGAGGGAGAAAGCGGAGTAGAGGGAGGAGATGATGAGGATGGGGAAGACGGTGGAGATGGCAGAACATCAGTAGGAGCAGAGGGAATGGATGGGTTGGTAGGAGAAGTAGGATCAGGAGGAGGAGAAGAGGAAGCGGGAGAGAAGTAAGATGCATTGGCAAAGAAGGTGACATCCCCAGAGACAAATTGCTTGTGGGTAACGGGGTCAAAGCAACAATAACCTTTCTGAGTGGGAGAGTATCCCAGAAAGACACATTTAGTGGCACGTGGTGAGAGTTTATCACAGGTGGCAGTGAGAGAGTGCACAAAAGCGGTGCACCCAAAGATGTGCAGAGGAAGAGGAAAGGGATTCTTGTCCGGATAAAGAATGGAGAAGGGGGTAGCACCGTGGAGAACTGTGGAGGGAAGGCGATTGATTAGATAGCAGGAGAGGAGGACAGCATAGCCCCAATAGGAGCGAGGAACATGCATTTGAGTCATCATAGTGCGAGCGACATCAAGGAGGTGACGGTTTTTGTGTTCCGCCACCCCATTTTGTTGTGAGGTGTAGACACAGCTTGTTTGACGAATAACACCATGGTGAATACAAAAAGAGGAGAAGTCTTGGCTAAGATACTCCTTAGCATTGTCAGAACGAAGGATTTTAATAGACGTATCAAACTGAGTCTTAACCATAGAATAAAAGGAGGTCCAAACAGAGAACAGCTCGGAGCGACCTTTGAGAAGATACACCCACGTACATCGAGAGAAATCATCAATGAAGGTGACAAAATAGGAACTACCCCGACCGATGGTGAGGTTAGGAGCGGGACCCCATATGTCAGAGTGAACGAGGTCGAACGGACGGGAAGAGCCCCAACTTTGCGTTGGTGGGAAGGATGAGCGGTGATGTTTGCGAAGTTGACATGCATCACAGTTTAGAAGAGGATGATGAGGAGGGAGGTGCGGCAGGAGCTGTCGTAGAATTCGGGGAGGAGCATGTCCAAGGCGAAGATGTCATTGGAGAAGATCTGTAGAGGAGGAGGAGAAATCGGATAGAGCAGAAACGTTGTCGAGGAAGTAGAGGTCACCACTCTCAGTCCCGGTAGCAATCGTCCGTTGGGAGTCCGGGTCCTGAAAAGCACAAGAGGTAGGGGTGAATATGACAGAACACCGTAGTTGCTTGCATAAAGAAGTAACCGATAATAAATTGCACGGAAACTTGGGCACATAGAGGGTATCAGTCAGGCAGAGAGATGGAGTGACTTGAACCATGCCCGTCCCATGGACCGGGGAGGGAGATCCATCAGCAACAATGACCGGGGGCAACTGAGCATGTGTTTCAAGAAGAGAGAAACATTGAGGATTGCCTGTCATATGATTTGTTGCACCAGAGTCGATTAGCCATCTTCCGCGAGTAACAACGTGAGCACTACCAGAAGAGGTGACCACGGAGGCGGACAGGCTGGAGGAGGGGAAAGCCATGGAAGCAAGAGAGGAGCAAACCGCGACGATAAGAACAAGCCGCGAGAAGAGAAAGAAGCCGAACGGTGAAGCGAAGAAGAGAAAAGAGCACCAAGCCGGGCGAACAGAAAACAGGTCGTGCAGCTAGGAAGGCCGCTAACAAAAAGCAGAGCAAAGCAGAGGGAAAGAAGTCGCACGACTTGAAAAATTCGGGCGAACAGAGGAGAACAAGTCGCACGGCAAAAGATGAGGCCGGGGCGACTAGCAAGCAGGAGCGGGTAGAAGGCAACAAGAAGTAGAGCGCGGCGAATAGAGGAGATCGCGAAAACAGTTCGCGAAAAAAGAAGGGGTAAGCCGCACAGACAGGTCGCGCGGACAGACGGAGAATCAAGCTGCGAAAGCAGAGAGAGCGCACACAATCAGGAGGAATAGATCGAGTCCTCTGATACCATGTTAGAAACCGAACAGAAAACAAACCGAAATGGTTTTAACTGAAATTTTATTATCCGAAAAAAAGGTATCTATTACAAAGGTATGTCCTCCCTTATATAGAATGGAGGAGAGATGAGAGAATACAAATAAGAGATGTGGGACTAAAAATTTACAGGACTAAGCGGACTATACAAAACAAACTGCACAAGCCGCGCGGTTAGACAGCAGGGCTAACCGTACGGCTACCACCAGAGAGAAAGAGAGACTGCCAGGGTAGTCCGCCAGACCGCCCGGTCTCCAAGCCGGCTGAGACAAACCGCCAGACCGCGCGGTCTTCAACCCGCCAAGACAAACCGCCATACCGCCCGGTCACCAACTTCAACAAGCGCGAACTGCTTCTCAGTCTGCCAAGCTCGGCAGCAGTTGACGTGGTTGCGAGCTTGGTGAGTGCGGACTGGAGCAGTGTCCGCTTGGGCGTGCAGACTGAATTATTTGTCCACCGAGCCCGGCAGCTGATAGCTTGTGCCTTTGCTGCGGGCTCAGAGTAAGCGGACTAGAGTTGTGTCTGCATGACGTGCGGACTGGAGCAGTGTCTACTTACATGCGGACAGGAGCTAATGCCGCAGAGTCTGCTGGTGGCATCTTGTCCCTGGCTTGGCCTTTGGTGACAAGGTGGATAGGATTATTGTTCGGCCTTTGTGATGTTGTTGGACGTTTGGATATCTCGCACAGGTCGCGACGGACTGGATATACATCTGTTGGGTCCATTGTTCCCAATGTCCCTGATTTCTGAGAAGTTAAACATGTCAATGTCACACACATCAACTGTATTTGATGTGCATTTGAGGTCTTGAGTGCAGGTTAGTCCATATCACATTGATTGGACATGTGGACAGAATAAGTGGTTGTTGGACATAGCAAAAATCTTCTAAGTCCACAGGAGTTGAGTGGAGCAAGCTCACTCAATGCCAGAGGTATGGATTCAATATTGTCTAGTAGAAATTTGCCTAAGTCCACAGGCGTTGAGTGAGGATAGCTCACTCAACGACATATAACAAATAGCGTTGAGTCTATCTCAGCCTAACTGTTAGATAGCCAGAAATTTGGCTAAGTACAAAAACGTTGAGTGTAGTCTACTCACTCAACGTCATACATCAAAAAGACTGTGAGTGTGGTTGAGATAGTCTTAGCCTAGTGAAATTGGCTGAAAATGTGGCTAAGTACACAGGCGTTGAGTGTGGTCAACTCACTCAACGCCATACAGCTTTTAGCGTTGAGTATTCTTGTGGCTGTTAAACTCCGCAGATTAGTTGTGCAAAATTTTCACGAAGCCCACAGGCGTTGAGTGTAGCTTACTTACTCAACGCCACATAACAGAGAAATCAGTAGACCTGACCCAACTTACCGTTCGTGGCGCTTAAAGCCCACTAGGATTAGCACGGCACCGTCACCGGGCTGCAGCCCAAGCACCCCAAAGCCTCTCCGCGCCTGTTTCTCAGCAGCGGCGCATTGTTGAGGCCAGGTCTCGAACCTGCAACCCCCTTGATAAGAGAGCTTTCTTACACTCCCTCATCACCAACTGAGCTGCAGCTCAGTTGGTGATGAGGGAGTGTAAGAAAGCTCTCTTATCAAGGGGGTTGCGGGTTCGAGACCTGGCCTCAACAATGCGCCGCTGCTGAGAAACAGGCGCGGAGAGGCTTTGGGGTGCTTGGGCTGCAGCCCGGTGACGGTGTCGTGCTAATCCTAGTGGGCTTTAAGCGCCACGAACGGTAAGTTGGGCCGGGCCGTTACACCTACACCTCCACCGTCTGCGGAACATGTCCGTTTAGTTGCGGAGGCCTTGTTTACCATGATCCAAGGTCAGCCACTTAGGCAGGAGCAAGCGGCTATGGGGCCAGAACAGGTGGTGGCAAGGCCTGAACCTGTCGTGGAAGTGGTTCCTCGAGCGGCTGAGAAGCAGCTAACACGGTTTATGAGTTTCCATCCGCCTACGTTCTCGGGAGCGGGAACCCCGACGCAGGCTGAGGATTGGTTATCGCGCGTCAAGCGAGTGATGACGGCGATAGAAACGGCGGAGCATCAGAAAGTTACCTTAGCCACCTTCTTGCTTGAAGGAGAAGCGCGTTTATGGTGGGATGAGATGGAGTTGCATCATTTGGCGGGTCGTCCGTTAACCCAAGTGTCGATGGAAGAATTCTCCCGCTCTTCCTAGCGAAGCACCTTCCTGTGGCTCAACGGATAGCCATGGAAAATGAATTCCAACGGTTGACTCAAGGTGATGGCAGTGTTGACGCGTACCTGCATGAGTTTACTCGCTTGGGGCGGTATGCGGGTTCGATTTTTGCTGATGAGCAGAGGAAGACTAATCGGTTCTATGAAGGACTGAGGGACGAGTTGAGGTTCCTTGTGTCCAGTTCTGTGAACCAAGGTTTTCAAGCGTTGGTTGACACTGCGACCGCGTTGGAAAAGGATATGAAGAGGGTGCAAGGGAAGAGAGCGTTGGTGATGACGCAACCGGAGTGGAAGGCGCCCCGCTCTGGAAAATCATTTTACAAGAAGAGATGGGGTAAGAAGTCCAAGCCGAGTGGACAAGCTCCTTCATCAGTTGCAACGGGAGCAACATCAGGGGCAACCTCCAAGCCAGAAACTCGTACCTGCTTCAATTGTGGTAGGATGGGGCACATTGCGCGAGATTGCCGGATGCCGCCAAAGAGTGAAAAGAAGGCGGGAGCATCTTATGCGGAGAAAGGAAAAGCGGTGGTGGAGTCTTCTGCCTCGCAAGCGCAACCCCGGGTCTACAATCTTGGCCTGCAGGAGGCCATCAAGCAGAGTGACGTGGTCACAGGTATGAGTTTAGTTTTGCTTATGCTACTGTTTGTATGCTTACCTTAGTACCCCTACGTTTGTGGTTTGTGTGTGTGACATGTTTGTCATAGGCTTTGTGATGATTCGGGACACGCTGGCGCGAGCACTGTTTGATACAGGGGCATCGCATTCTTTTCTGTCGAGTGAGTTTCTTACGCGGCTTGGGATACCCAGTCGTGCAAAGACAGATAGCGTCAGAGTGGTGTTGCCGAATGGATGTTGGATGCTTGCGGATCAAGCTTGCGATGTGGCGGTTCAGTTGGGAAGTCGGGATTTTTGTTTAACCGCATTTGTTTTGCCAATTTCGGAATTCGATGTGATTTTTGGGATGGATTGGCTTGCGGAGCAGCATGCTATGATCGATTGCCAGTCCAAAGAAATCACGTTGGGCCAGAATACCGAACAGGAGACCAAGTTCGCGGGTATGCGAGGAGTGAGCGGGACGTTGATGTCTGCACTCCAGGTAGTCAAAGCTGTTCGGAAGGGTGCGGAGTGTTACTTTGCACTAATTCAGGCTGTTGAGCCTAAGGCCACTTTGTGCGAGGTTCCGATTGTGGCAGAATTTGCTGATATGTTTCCCGCAAATCTCCCTGGGCTACCACCCCAGCGGGAGATTGACTTCACAATTGAGCTGGTGCCAGGTGCGAAACCAGTGGCCCGTTCGCCATATCGCGTTGCGCCTAAAGAGATGGCTGAGTTGAAGGTTCAACTACAAGAAATGTTAGAGCAAGGCTATATCCGCCCAAGTATGTCACCTTGGAGCGCGCCTGTGCTTTTTGTAAAGAAGAAAGATGGTGGGTTACGGTTGTGTATCGATTACCGTGAATTGAATAAGCTGACCGAGAAGAATAAGTATCCGATACCTCGGATTGATGAATTATTTGATCAACTGGTGGGATCTACCGTCTATTCGAAGTTGGACCTGAAGTCTGGTTATTACCAGTTAAGGATTCGGGAAGGTGACATTCCCAAAACCGCATTTGGAACGCGTTATGGGCACTATGAGTTCACAGTCATGCCCTTTGGATTGTGTAATGCGCCTTCGGTGTTTATGGATTTGATGCACCGTATTTTTCGTGAGTACCTGGATCTGTTTGTGATCGTGTTTATTGATGATATCCTGGTATACTCGAAGTCCAAAGCTGAGCATGAGATTCATTTGCGGTTAGTGTTGAATACGTTGAGGCAAAATCAGCTTTATGCCAAGTTCTCGAAGTGCGAGTTTTGGCTATCGTCAGTGGCATTTTTGGGCCATGTGGTGAGTGGAGCGGGCATTGCAGTGGATCCAGCGAAGATAAGAGCCATACAAGATTGGCCAATATTGTCTTCCGTGGCCGAGGTCAGGAGTTTCCTTGGACTTGCGGGCTACTATAGAAGATTTGTTGAAAACTTCTCGCGGATCGCTTTGCCGCTAACCACACTGACGCGAAAAGATCAGAAGTTCGTTTGGACGCCAGAGTGCGCACGAGCTTTTGAAGAGCTGAAGGTTCGGTTGACCACGGCGCCGGTGTTGTCTTCGCCATGTGGAACCGATGGGTTTGTAATATATAGTGATGCCTCAGGGAGCGGCTTAGGCTGCGTTCTTCTGCAGAACGGAAAGGTGATTGCTTATGGCTCACGCCAGCTGAAGGTGCACGAGCGAAACTATCCCGTCCATGATTTGGAATTAGCAGCGGTGATTTTTGCACTGAAGCTGTGGCGACACTACCTTTATGGCGTGAAGGTGGAGATCTATACTGATCATAAGAGCCTTAAGTATCTGTTGGAGCAGAAAGAGTTGAACATGCGACAACGAAGGTGGTTGGAGTTCCTTGGGGACTACACTTTCGAGATTCACTATACACTCGGGAAGGGGAATGTTGTCGCGGATGCTTTGAGTCGGCGAGTTCCGGCGAGAGCGAATTGGTTACAAAGGCATGATGAATGTCTGATCCAGGAATTGGAGGCATTGGAGATCTATTGTGTTGACAAGAATTCCACTGCCATTGCGTGTTTGAACTGGACCGAGGTGCAATGTGACCTTGCGGACCGAGTTCGACGGGCAACGGAGTTGGATGAAGATCTCTTGCGCTATGGGAATGAAGGGCCAGAGGGCAAATTCACCTGGATTGACGGTCTTTTGCGAAAAGAAGGCCGATTGTGCGTCCCAAATGTGGGGAAACTGAGGGAAGAACTGATGTATGAAGCACATTATACGAAGTATTCCATTCACCCGGGAGCACAAAGATGTTTAACGATATGAAAAAGCTTTTCTGGTGGCCAGGGCTTAAGAAAGATGTTGCCCTGTATGTAGCCAAATGCCAAACATGTGCGATGGTGAAGGCGGAATGCCAAAAGCCGGGCGGTTATTTGAAGTCACTGCCGATCCCATTGTGGAAATTTGATGATATTTCCATGGATTTTGTGCATGGATTGCCAAGATCGCAGCGAGGAAATGACTCCATTTGGGTGATAGTTGACCGGCTAACAAAAGTAGCACATTTTCTCCCGAACAGGCGGGATGATTCGGTGGAAAGTTTGGCAAAGTTATATGTTGATCAAATTGTGCGTCTTCACGGTGTTCCTCGGAGCATCGTAAGTGATCGAGATGGGCGATTCACGTCAAATGATTGGAGGCTAGTTCACCGACTGTTGGGCACGAAGTTGACTTTCAGTACGGCCTTTCATCCCCAAACGGATGGCCAAACTGAACGTACCAACAGAACAATGGAGGACATGCTCCGAATGTGCGCCCTTGACTTCGGAAAGAGATGGGAAGATCATCTCTATATGGTCGAGTTTGCATATAATAATAGCTACCAGGCCAGCATTGGGATGGCACCATATGAAGCCCTATATGGAAGGAAGTGTCGTACTCCCTTGGCTTGGGTAGAAGCGGGTGAAGCCGGGTTGTTAAACCAAATGAGGTGGATGAAGCAAACTCAACCATTCGGACTATCCGAGAGAGATTGCTGATTGCTCAAGATCGACAAGCGAAGTACTACAACGCCAAGCACCGGAACGTCGAATTTGCGGTTGGCGATTGGGTCTACTTGAAGATCAAGCCATTCAAAGGTGTCTCCAGGATTCGACGATTGAAAAAGTTGAGTCCAAGGTATTTGGGTCCTTTGAAGTGGTTGAGCGAATTGGCGAAGCGGCTTATCGGCTAGCTCTGTCGGCGGACTTGGGTGGGTTACATGATGTCTTTCACATCTCGGTGCTGCGGAAAGCTGTGAAAGATCCAGCTCAAGTGATCGCGGATGATCGTGTGCCGGTGGAGTATGGGCTAACAACGAGAGTTAGACCCATTCAGATCGAAGATCGAGCCGAGAAACAGTTGCGGAACAAGACGGTCGGTATGGTAAAAGTCCGATGGGACAACTGCGGCCGTGAAGAGCTGACATGGGAGCGCGAGCAGACCATGCGAGAAGAGTTCCCTGAATTGTTTCTGTAATTTGGAGCGAGAATATTGTAACATAAATAGTTTATATGTTGTTACATTTTTCTTGCTGCTTTTTGTTACTTTCCTGTCTCTGAATTTCGAGGACGAAATTTCTTGTAGGAGGGGAGGATTGTAACAGCCCAAAGTTCTGAAACAGGCAAATTTGGTTGACACGGCCTGGGACACGGGCGTGTCCCAGGGCGTGTCAGGTGACACGGCCTGCGACACGGGCGTGTCGCAGGGCGTGTCGGGTTGTGTCGACGATTGGGCTTTGTCTCGACGATTTTTTTTTGGTCTCGACGATTCGTCGAGAGAGGCACACGGCCCAGGACACGGGCGTGTCCAAGGCCGTGTCGCATTCTCGACGATTTTTGCTCGACGATCGTCGAGTGTCGAGAAGTGCGTGTCGAGTGTTTGAACACGGCCTGTGACACGGGCGTGTCACAGGGCGTGTCAAATCAGGCGACGAACTCAGCCCGCCGAATGAGTTCGACAGGGCGTGTCTTGATGCCGTGTGTAGGCACACGGCCTGGGACACGGCGTGTCACAGGCCGTGTGAAGTCTCGGGATGATTTGGGATTTTTTTTCACCCAGGTACACGGCCACAGACACGGGCGTGTCTGAAGGCGTGTTGGTGACACGGCCAATGACACGGGCGTGTCCCGTGGGCGTGTCACTGGTTTGGATAAGTCGGTTGACCACCGCTTGAGGCACACGGCCAGGAACACGGCCGTGTTCGAAGCCGTGTCGGGGCAAAATTTGTGTTTTTGGCAGAATCGTGGCCGTCCATTCCTTCAGTCTGGATCCAAGGGCTGAAAGCTCTTCTTCTTTTTCCTTAAGGGCCGAAGTCAGAGAATTATTTCTCATTCTCTTTGGCCTTAACCTTTCTTCAAGTAAAGAGAGAGAGAGAGAGAAAGGAGGAGGAAGAAGAGAAGGGGGGGGGGGGGGGGGGGGCTGCTGTTGGTGGTGCTGCGGTTTACCGGCGAGAGATCCGAAGCCAGCGTTGCGGAGGAACGCTCTTGCGAGTCTTGCAAGCAAGCTTTCAAGCCATGGCACCGAAGCGATCGTCAAGGGTAACGACTTTTCTTCCTAGCCATGTGAAGGCTTCTGTTTTGGCATATCTTTTGATTCCCCCACCAGGAGGTGGCTGTTTTTGGGAGTCGTTTGGGTGGATGCTTGAAATCCCCTTTGTGTTGCATATAGATCCGGAAATGAGTACGGAATAGGCATGCTGTGTGAAGCCCATCTGGACAGGTTGGTCTGGATTGGTGATGTTGCATACGAACCGGAGAAGACTCCGTGATAAATGTGTAGTGTTAAGGAGTCTACGGGTTATACCTGCAAAAAGGAGTAGCAGGAAGTACTGGGGTGGTAGCCCAGGAAAATAGCCTTGTGCTGGTTTTTGGTCCAACCTGTGATTGAGGCACATGAAGTACTGGTGGGACCAGGAAAGGCCCTTTTTGTGATGCTTGATGTCATAGGGTGTCCACCTGTGGAGCGAGTCACAGGAAGTACTGGTGTGCCCAGGAAAGACCCCTGACATTTGTAATTTGCGGTGTCCACCTGTGACGGGAGTCACAGGAAGTACTGGTGCGCCCAGGAAAGACCCGCTGTTGCTGTGAGGAAATGGGTATAGTGAATACCCAGGCTTGAACGCCAGGAACAGGATTGGTGAGACCGACCCGCGCCTTTGATATAGCCATGAGTACGCTGCACGCGGAAAGGCAAGGCGATTTGAGCAACGGGGGGGGGGGGGGGGGGGGGGTGGAGGATCCGACCTGCGCTATGTCCGTCCGACGTGAGACCAAAAAGTGCGGTCTGTTGGAGCGCATAGCAAGAGTCTTCGGCCTGCGCGCCATGACACAAAGGGGGGCTACGGGCCATCCCGGTGTCCGAGGACTAACTCCGGCTGCACGCCATGGAGTAAATGCTCAAGAGATTTACCGTTGGGTGATAACCCTTATACGGTGGTGGGCAAGAGGTTGCCAGAACACCAAGAATGTGCCCTGAGTGCACGGACCGTTGAGCCGGGTGGCGAACGGTTGTGATGGCTTGTGTGCGTAAAAGCACTTTTTGATGATATAGCTTGCCATACTTGTGATATGATATGCCTGCAGGGAAAAATACCGCTGCCCCGAGAGAAGGGGTAGGGTCGTTATAATTTGGTCAGCTGAACGCTGACCGTTGCTTTTGTTTGCCACCGATGGGTGGATTGTCCCTTGCACAGGTGCTGGAGAGCCGAGCGGGATGCATAGAGGTTGATGCTCCTGCTGGTGTTGCTGCTGCTGCTGTTTAGCCCTCGAAGGCTAAATATGTTCTTGTGATGTTTTCTTTGTTGTGGCCGGCCTGCGCGCCCATAGTTGTAGCCACTATATGAAAGCCCTGTAAGGCCATAAGGCCAGTTCTTTGTACATGTTGTAAGACATTCCTATATATATAAAAGGTGGAGTTTTATGTTTGGACATTCCTGAGGAGTTCAAGTAGTTTAGGCTTCCGCTAGAATGCTTGTGATAGGTGCGATGCGCTACTCTGGTATCATCCTGTACCTTCACCGACTGTTTTGTGGTATATCCTGTGGGGCCCCGGCCGGACCTTCTAGAATATATCATATGAACGGATGGGGTTGTTACATGTGGAAGGGTTCCTTCCGATAGTGCAGGGATTAGATTTCAATCCTGTTGGAGAAGTGACCGAGTCGTCCCTTGTTGGGAGATAGGTCGAAGGGGGAAAGTGGATGTACCCAAGTCGGGGAACCACTATAAATTGTCTGTGTATTCTGTGTGCTGTGCTTTTTTATTTTTACTGTGCAGGTACATTCGTAAATTCCGCAAAAGCGCTACTCGTCACCTATCCCCCCCCCATAGGTGCACATAGCCGACACTAGGTGGACTTTCAAGTGGTATCAGAGGGAGGTTGCTCTTCAAAGGTTAACACCTTGAGTAGAATCCTGCCACCAGTGTCAGAAGCATGGATCTGGATTATGAGATACCGCCACTCAAACTCCCCGCATGCACAAAGGATTATTATCCCATCTGGAGAATGAGAGTGTCATTTCACCTTGATGCTATCGATCCTCGAGCATCCTTCATCCTGGAAGAGGGTCCGTTTATTCCCATGAAGACCTCAGACTCTGGGATCCAAGTGCCCATGGGCATTGCTGAGATGTCAGAGACGGAACTATCACTATTTCACTTGGATGAGAGGATTCGTCAAATTATCATGGATATCTGGTCTGGAGCCTCTCGCTCTAGATTGGAAAAATGTAGAACGGCTAAATCTCTGTGGATGATGATCTCAGAGCTGATGGGGGGGTCAGAGAAAGCTGGAATATGCTGTCAATCAGAGGATGAAGCGTATGTGGGGGTCCTCACTTCTGAAGATGAAGGCAAGGATCCCTCGGACTGCATCAAAGCTCCAGTGTCCGTGTCAGAGACTGAAGAGGACAGTGAGGAAAGCAGCTCTGATGTGGATGAAACAATAGTCACTGGATCTAATGACAATAACACAGAAGAGCAGGTAACTTCTTCATCCTGCCCCGTATCTCTTGAAATTTTTGCAGACAGGAACTGCCCTCCTTCAGAAAATGCTGATTCCCTGAAGAGAGCCCTTCAGTCAAGCAACCTACTTGCTGAGGAGCAAGCTCAAGAGATTGCTCGACTGAAGGTCTTGTTGGTTCTCCAATTGGCGTCCAACAAGGCCAAGGACTCTAAGATCTTAGCTCTAGAGAGTAGTCTGGAGAATGAGAAAAGAATAGTATCAAACTTCTCCAAGGTTGATGCCATTAAGAGAAAGCAAGAAAACGGGTGGATCTCCCGGATTATCAATTCGTAGAGAAATGGGGAAACGGTATTCCGACCCCCCACTCCAAGCAGGAAGGCAACTCATCATGCCTTCAGGTATGACCACAGGCATAGTCGTGGTCACTGCAAGGGTGATCTGTCCCCATGTGGAGACACCCGGAGTGCAAGGGCCGGTGTGGCCACCCACGAGAGAATACCTAAGGCTCATTCTGAGCCCTTCGTATTTACTGCCACTGCCTCAACACAGTATGAATTTGCATGTCCCCGCTCACAGAAGACTTCTCACCACTCGAGGACACGGGATAGAGAGGATAGAAGTCATGATGTTAGGTTCCATGGGGCCTCAGGAAGGGGGATGCCTGAAAGAATGGCACCACCTTCCCAGCCTCATAACGCTCACAACATGCATTCTTTCCACCCTTCCACGTGTCACGATGGAAGAGGAATTTTTGTGACAAGATCATGCCCTATCCCGTTTAGACCCAGGACCGTGACTGCATCAGTCACTAGATCAGGTCGGAAACGGCGATACAACATTCACCCATGTTGGTGCTGCGGCAAAGTGGGGCACTTTGCCATCGACTGTTGGCACAACCCCTCTGTGCCCACGGCAAGGGCTTATCCACATTCTCGGAACAGAGGTAGTCTTCCAGACAGGTTTTCTGAAGGAAGGCAGTTGCGTGTTTATGCTAACAGGAACCTAGGACCCAATATGATTTGGGTTCCTAAGGTAAAGTAATTCTTTCTTGCAGGGTAGTCTAGGTTCCCGTGAATATGATGGGAACTAGACAGTAGGTGGCTCAAGACTAAATTGGAACAAGCGTCTGAAATAACAGATGTGATATCTACTTGAGCATACTCACATTGAGCTTCTAAAATGTTCTACCTGCGGGACTTAAACGATGACTCTCAAAATCCCAGGTACTCATGATCAGTTCCAAGACTTGAGTTATTTTCAATTGACAATTACCTATATATATATATATCCTTATATACATATACATCTTTGTATATTAGTGTATGTATGCACATCTAAGGATAGGTTAACAAGATACATGCAAACCTTTATATATCAATAAAAAGTTAACCAAGATATGTCATTGTGAATCTTGAAAACTCACAATTGACATCAAGAAGTGTTTGGAGAAGCCTCGCTCAAATCCAAATAGATTGTCTTTACAATAAGTATGTATTTATCGTTCTTATTTTGACTTGACATCAGAAGAATTCAAAAATGTTGCAATGCTTCCTATCGTGAAAATTCCCAGTAGAGAAACCTTTCAATTTCGGATTAGACAAATCCCGCTGACCCATTATATACTCGGAATCTTGGTATCATTTTTTTTACTTAGTAAAGAAAACCCTTCAATTTTATTTTTATACTTAAGAATCCCGCCGAAAGGGCTCGCCGACCCTTCGCCTTCCTCAAGAGTCCCGCCGAAGGAGCAAGCTACACGAGTCCCGCCGACTTTCGCAGAATCCACGCCAGGATCCGCAACACCAAAGTTCCCGCAAGGAAGCTCTTCGCAGAATCGCAAGGTTTCTTCCGTCGGACCCGCAGGAAGCTCGTCGCACCGCCTACCCCAAATCCCATCGAATCACGCCGACTCTTCCCATTCTCACCGACTCGCGGAAGCACGCCAAACCTCGCCGACTCTCCTCCGCTGGACACTCGCCGAGGGTCAACTAACCGCCGCAAGGGAAACTTACCGGAGGACAACTCGCCGACTCCTGCTGGAAAGCTCGCCAAATCCGTCTCCATCAAAGGTCTCCCGCAAGAATCCCGCCGAAGCTTTCACCGACGAACTCTTCAAGTTTCAATTCTTCTCCACTCGAACTAACTCACCGTCTACATCGCTAGGTATCCCCTCACCCGCACTTGGACTTGATCACTTGTATCACTTCCTTTTTGATTTTTTTTATTAAGCATAGAAGAGGGCTTCTCTCCCTAGATCTGCAATGGCTCCAAGAACAACTGCTGGGTTGGTCTCTGGTTGCGAGCTGGTTCGAACTGGGTTTTCTCACGCCTCGGACGAATTCCGCAACATCATTCTGATGCTGGAAGAGGCTGGGCTAACATTCGTCCTGGAGCACCCTTGCAAAATCCTGGACAAAGAAGTACTGGAGTTCTTCGCCACCGCAAGACTCCGAAATGGCGACTCACTAATCAAAAGCAAGGTGGCTGGGGCAAAGGTCAAGCTGTCTGCCAGCAAGCTGACTCGATACCTGCAGCTTTCTAGCTCGGAGCATGAGGACTATCTGGAGGACGAGGACAAAACCAGAACTCTCCTATTCTGCGGTCTCCCACGAGGAACACGGTCAAGAAAGAGAAAGGATATGAATGAAGAAGGGAAGCTCCTGTCTGATATTATTGGAAAGGTGCTCATCTGCAAGCCGGGCTCTCATGACCATATCTCAGGAGATATGTTCAAGATCCTGATAGCTGTTGTGTGCCGTAAGAGGTTCAACTGGGGAGCGTTGCTATTCGAGAAGATCAAGGACACCTTGGGCACTCCGAGTTTTGGCCGCATCATAAGTCTATATCTAAACCAGCTAAATGGAGACAAGTTTGACATGAGCAAAGGTGTCCCCCTCCACTACCTGAAGAAGATGGACTCAAGTGTGTTTGATCGATGGGAGAGGCGTATTGGGCAGACTGCAGTGGAAGAACAACAGGGAGTATCTCCAGCAGTCAACCCCAGTGAAGTTCCTGATACCCTGTCTGCAGGAATCGAGGGGGAGACTCTACCCTCGCATACTGATGTAGTATCTGACATCTCCCAGGTGGCCAGGGATGCGGTGGCCGAAATTCAAGAAGAAAGTGACACTGTATTGGAGCCTGCTGACAAAGAATTGGAAGAGACTGCTGACAAAGAATTGGAAGAGGCTGCTGATGAAGATGAGTTCATGGATGATGACGAAGAAGATGAAGGGCACAAGGGACATGAAGTATTTGAGGCTCCGGATCCTGTTGAACCTCCATCTGACAAGCCTGCACCAGTGGAGGGGGAGACTGACACATCTAAAGAGGCCGTCAGCATTCCTCCATTAGAGACTGTGATTGTATCCAGCTCTACAGATGCGTCTGCTGAAGAGCAAGGCCACGAAGTGCCTCCGACTATTCCGTTACGAGATGAGCTAGCCACTCACACAGTAAATGTCATTCAGGGAATTGTGAATGAACTCAAAGACTCCTTTGCTAACGCTCAGAATAAACTGCTGAAAAGGATTAAGACTTCTGAAAATCTGATGCTCAAGAATATGGTGGAAATCAACCATAAACTGGACGTGATGGAGAAGAAATTTGAAGAGAAGTATACCGCGGCCGGCGAAGCTGTCACACTTCTTATGGCCGGATTGAAGAAGAACACCGACACTCTTGCCGTCGTCAATCAGAATGCACATGTTGCAGCCAACACCATTCAAAAGTTTGACGGTAATATGGTCACTCTTAACGCCAATCAACAGGCCTTGGTCTCTGAATTCTCCAAGACCACGAAGCATATTGATGACTCCCTACATTCCTATGCCAACTTCATAGCTGTAGAAGCCAAAAAGGGGGAGAAAGAGTATCTAGCTAAGATGGCTGAGCTCCGAGAAGTCATGATCCTAAACTTCGAACAGTCAAACAAGTACGTCTATAACAGCTGCCGGTGGATGCTCCACCAGGCGTTAGGCATCCCCTTGGCTGAAAATCCTGCAGATATTCATCCTCCTGAGACATCTATGGCCGCTGAGGGAGTAAGTGCTGCTGAGGGAATAAGTGCAAGTGCTGCAGATGTTCCCATAAGTGAAGCTGATGCTAGGGCTCTCTCCAAAGCTAAACTGAGGAGCATGTTTGATCAAGAGGCCCTAGCAAAAGCCAAGGCCAAGAGAAAAGCTCAGGAAGGGACCTCCAAGGAGACACTAGCTGAAAAGAGGATCAGAATGAGTGAGGAGGACGTACGAAACGAAAAATGGAGTCCGGTTTCAAGGAACATCATCTTAGACACCTTCTGGCTGCAAGAAAGAGGAGAGATCAATCGAAACGAAGTATATAGCCAGTATGAGTGGGAAACGCACAAAACGTTTGAAGCGAAACACAACATCTTTTTCAGAAACAACAAGGATGCAGATAAAGTTCCTCCTCCTAGGTATTACCCGAAGCCCAAAGAATACATGGAGAGGCAAAGCAAGAAGTACTTGGCTCAAAATCTTAAGGGCGACTTAGCTAAGGAAAAATAGTCAATAACTTATAGCTTGTCACTTTGTCTTAAGAACATTTAATGATTATTGTTATCATATGAACAATTCTGAGGTTATATGTGTATATATATATATTGGTATATATATTTGAATTTGTGAATGACTCAAGTCCTGATCTGGTTGCGTATATTCTCTTGTGCTGCATGTTTAATTTCTGAATGCTATGTTTATTATTTGATAGGTGTTATTCATCTTAGCTAGTAGGGTTTTGGCTTCGTCAAATAGGGGGAGATTGTTGGGTATTGTATCCACAATTACCTGGATTTGAGGAAGCCACCTGTCAAGCTAAGATGAATTCACAATGTATTTGATGAAACATCTTAAGATGTACTTGCAGCTCCTCTATGCTAAGTGCACACCAATGTCAGGGTGCAGTAGGTTAATATACACGGGTCTGCAAGACGTAATCCCTCGTTGAGCAGATCAGTGTGTTGGCCTACGTGTACTCTCTCTATTGGAGTGCACTTACTTTCAAGTACAGGGCCGTTCATATGCAAGAGAAGACAAGGAGCATGGATGGGTCAAGGAGCAGCTCCTGGGTGGAAGACGAAAATTCGTCCAAGGAAAATTCGACGAGAATCACCAAGTGATTCTCGCCGACCCCTTCTGGCTACCTCAAAACGGTGCCAAGTAAGATTCGGCGAGAATCACTAGTGATTCTCGCCGAACCAGTGGTTAAGCAGCTCATGAATACCAAGTGAAAATCGCTGAGAATCAATAAGTGATTCGGCGAGAATCACTAGCGATTCTCGACGAATCGTCGAGAATCACTTGGTGATTCTCGCCGATTCGTCGAGAATAACTTGGCGATTCTCGCCGATTCGTCGAGAATCACCTGCGATTCTCGCCGATTTTCACTTAGCGATTTCTCGGGATGCTGCTGGACCGGATTATGCCGCTGGACTAGTTTGAACCGGATTTCGGGTTTCTACTTGTGGGACCCACAGCAGTCATATTGTATGGGTCTTCAATGTATAAATACATGGGTATTTTTGAATAGTGTGAGAGCGAAGAAAACCAGACATACGCGAGCACGGACAAACCCTAGATCCCCGCTTCCGCTCCGTCGCCGCCGCCACTGCTCGCGATAAGTTGGTCGCCGCTGTAGATCTCTTTCTTCCCGATCTCCGGCGACAGAAGCTTAGCAAAGCTCTGAGTCTCACGTGTCTATCCGGAGATCTCTTGTCTCTCGATTTGTTGACCGGGAAAAACTCCCCCGTCCGAATCGATCGAGACGACTGATCCTAGAGTGACCGTTGGAAGACCAAGCTAGCTTCACTACGAAGTTTGGATCTCCAAGTTCAGCAGCCGCTCATTATCATAGCCGCCGATCCCGAAGCTAGCCGTCGCTCGTGTTGCCGCCGCCGGCTCCGGGGAGATCCTCTCCAAGAGAGACCAAGGTTGTAGACTCTTCGTTGACTTCACGAACACGTCGTCGAACGAAGAGGAACACCGTAGTCTCCAAACGAAGTTTGTATCTCGTGTACATTCTATATTTACTTTTGTTGTAAAGGAACTTTTTGTTCCGTGTTGTAAGGGTTGGGTGCAACCCGATTTGTGGGAGTGTTGACTCTCATGTGTGGAAGGGTTCCTTCCGATAGTGCAGGGATTGGATTTCTATCCTGTTGGAGAAGTGACCGAGTCGTCCCTTGTTGGGAGATAGGTCGAAGGGGGAAAGTGGATGTACCCAAGTCGGGGAACCACTATAAATTGTCTGTGTATTCTGTGTGCTGTGCTTTTTATTTTTACTATGCAGGTACATTCGTAAATTCCGCAAAAGCGCTACTCGTCACCTATTCCCCCCCCCCCATAGGTGCACATAGCCGACACTAGGTGGACTTTCACTTCTGCTAGGAGGGCTCAAGATGTCCCAAACACTTCTACTGTCAAACCAACCACTTGTCAGACTGGGGCTGGGAAACCAAAGAATAGAAATGATACTACCCCTTCAAGACCAAGAGCAGTTGTTAACACTGCCACTAGACCTTCTCCAAAAAGAAGGTATAACAACCATGAGTGTTTGTGCTATGCTAAGGTGGGCCACTTTGCTGTTGATTGCTGACACAATCATAATGTGCAGAGAGCCAATGGTAGCTTGCCTGTCAAAAAAGCTGCAGGTAGGCAGAATTATTTTCAGTCTAACATGTACCAAGGATCCAATCAAAATTGGGGTTCTAAGGTTAACTGATTTGTGTTTTGCAGGTTAGTCCAAGTGTCCATACCCCTATATGGTACTTGGACAGTGGATGTTTCAGGTACATGACTGGAACAAGGAGCATGTTGAAGGATTATGTTCCTATAAGGAATAGACCAAAGGTTATCTTTGGTGGGTCAGAAAAAAGGTGACGAGAGGTTATGGTAAGATCTCTAATGACATAGTCACTATCACTAGAGTTACCTATGTGGAAGTGAAAGTTTTGATTTCAAGAAAACCTAATCACCTAGAGGGGGGGGGGGTGAATAAGTGCAATTCCGAAAAATTAGGCAACTAATTAATTAAAAAACACAGCACAACAATCAATACCAGACCAACACAGTACACATAATTTATAGTGGTTCCCCAATTATTGGGTACATACACTTTCCCCCTTCGCATATCTAGCAGTATACTAGATTCGGCCAAACTTCCTTATATCTTTCTCAGATCCTCAGATCTTACAGCTCAGAGCCCAACCGACTCCTACAACTTAGGCACAAGCCCTACCACTTATATCACTAAGGTCCTACAAACTCAAGTTCTTCCAAGAACTCTACCTCAGAGTGAATCCACACTCCTACAGCTCAGGAAATCCTGCCATACCTCAGTGTGAATCCACACACCTACAACTCAGGCAACTCCTGCCCTACCTCAGCCTTTATAACACAAGCTTACAACTCAGGCCTTAGCCTTACCACTCAGATTCAGAATGAATCTCACAAGAAATATAAATGATGATGAATTACAGACACCAGAGAAAATTCTCTGTGTCTGTCTACCTGGACTGAGCAGATATCAGCCCTAACTTCTTCTTCACAGCAACAAGATGACACAGAGATCTTGAAATGATGCCCGACTTGTTCTGGAATCAACTAGAAGATGAATCTGCTTCTTTTTCTTCTTCAGGAATATCTCCAGATCTGGACTAAGCAGATTTTAGCCCTTCCTTCTTTTTTGATCCAACAAATTGATCTTCAGATTCTGGTTCTGCTTGGATCAGGAAGATAACTTCAGCTAGGGCACGCCTAGGCGGATTTGTCTCTCTCAGAGGATTACTCTGATCATGCTGGAGTGGATGTTCATTACACCAGCAAACTCAGAAACCCTTCAGATTTGATCTTGAAGTTCTTGGCTTCTGCAACAATGGCGGAGGAAGATGACGAACTCCGCTTCTCGTTTTTAATCAGAGATTATTCCAATTAATTCCTTCATGATTCTTCAGATCTCTTCTTCTATTTATAATCCCATCATATTGGCGAGATGATCGACACATGTCTCAGTTTTAATGGTTGTTAAACCTCAGCTCTATTTGTAACACCCCAAATCCCAATTTGGGTTCAGGTTGGACAATACGGCCTGGGACACGGGCGTTTCCCAGGGCATGTCCTGCTCGGGTTGAGCAGCTTGTTGAGTGCTCGACGAAATGCACTCGACGAAGTTTTCGAGAGGGAACACGCCCTGTGACACGGGTGTGTCCAGGGGCGTGTCCGAGGCATGTTTGACGAATTTCACTCGAGTAACTGCGCACGACGAATTCTCGAGAGAGAGGGCACATGGCCTGTGACACTGGTGTGTCACATGGCCATGTCCTGCTTTGTGTCTACTCGAGTGGGTGTCTTGAGTAGGTCTTAAATATCTCGAGTAAGGCACTCAGATATGACACGGGCATGTCATTCATATGACATAGGCATGTCATGTCCAACTACTCGAGTAGTTGGCTCGAGTAGGTCTCGAGTGGGTCTCGAGAGGTGGACACGGGTGTGTCTAGGGGTACACGGCCTGGGACACAGGCGTGTCCCATAGCCGTGTCTCGCTCGAGTTGCGTTGTGGTGTGCCGCCTGTGGGACACGCCATGCCACACGAGCATGTACTGTGTGACATGGGCGTATCAGCCATGTGATATGGGCATGACACATGCCGTGTACTATTCAGGATAAGTCGTTTATGTGCCGCTTAAGGTACACGGCCTGTGATACGGGCGTGTCACAGGCCGTGTCAGCCCAAAAATGCGGATTTGAGGGCAAATCTAGGCTGTTAATTTCCTTCATCTTGGATCCAAGGGTTCAAGCCCTTCCCTACTGATTATAAGGCTGAGAGTAAGTAGATAATCTTCACTTCTTTGGCCATTCTCTTTCTAAATGGCTAGGGAGAGAGGAGAGCAAGGAAGGAAGAAGGGGAAGAACCCTGCTGCCGGAAAAGCTTCAACGTGCTGAATCGTGAGCCGAGTGCGGATTCGTGGAGGCAAAGCCGTGGCGGTGATTTCTATCCGGCTCGTTCATGGCTCCAAAATGATCATCAAGGATAATGATCTCCTTCTTGGACAAGCGAAGTCCTTTCTTTATGCATATGCATGGAATCCTCCACCAAGAGGTAGAAAGCGTAAGTGATTCCAGGTTGAATCTACATCTAGAGCCGAAAGTGTGTAGTACGGCATAGACATGCTGTGTGAAGCCCATCCGGATGGTTAGTCTGGATTGGTGATGGTTATGTCATGAATCGGAGAAGACTCCGTGTATTATGTGATCCGTGTGAATTGTGAATGTAAGCTCTTTTTGTTGTGAGCTCTGCATGAGTTGTTGGCTAATCTTGGATGCTTTGCATAAGCTCCTTGTGGTGTGAGCGTTGTGAGCGCTATTTGCTCTGAGAGAGCGGAAAGCTGCGGCTAATCAGGAGGGAAAGCTGACCCGCGTCAAGTGGTGCGCTACTGATGGTTTGAGCAACGGGAAAAGGCTGACCTGCCCCTGGTTGTTTTGGGAGATCGATTGGTGGCAAGGCTTGGGAGGACGCGAGGCAGACCCGGCTTGCTGCACCACAATGGTGGGTCGATCTGAAGTGGAAATGCTCAAGTTTGCTGTGAGGTTAGCACCTCTGAGTGGGATGGGTGGAATGTCGCCAACATGCGTGTTGGTGGACTAGGACCGACCAACCAACATGTTAAAAACCTTTGATCGGTGGTGGGAAACTGGTATATCCGGTACACCAATAATGTGCCCTGAGTGCACGGAGCGTCTGGCGGAGACCGGCATTTGTGATGATGTGGTGTGTGAGAGCACCTATTGTGATATATCCATATATATATGATGTGATTGCGATGCATACAGGGAAGGAACCACTTCCCCGGGTAAGGGGTAGGGTCGTTATAACTGGTCAGCTAATGCTGACCGTTGCTTTGTTTACCGCTCTTGGGGTGGATGTCTAATTGCAGGTGCTGGTGGGTTGAATTGAATTGAGCAGAACGAAGCCCTTGTTGCTTAAAGGTCCTTGAAGGTCGTGCAAAGAATTCTTGGATTTCATGTGTGACTGGCCTGCGTGCCGATGTATGAAGCTGTATATTTGTAAAGAGTAACTTGTAAGGACTTGAGGCCATGACCGTTGTGTGTTTGTATACATTTCTGGACCTATATAAATGCATGGTTTATATATATTAGTGGACATTCATTCTGTTGAGTTCGTACAACTGAAAATGCTTTCGCTAGAATGCTTTGAGTTAGGATACGAGTAGAACGTGATTTGATATTCATACGTAATTCCGCCGATTGTCTGTGAAATATGGCGTGGGGCCCCGGCCGGACCCACCGTTATATTCCATGTGACGAATGGAGGCGTTACAAAGTCGTATCAGAGCCAGGTTTGAGCTTTTTGGCAGGGAGAACAAAATTGAACTCAAGAATGTCCACTAGGAATAATACACGCACGTGAGAAGCGTGAGCGTGTGGTCAATGTATGTTTGTCATTATGGAATGGACGTAACTGGTGTTTTGTACATTGCTAGGTGATGCGGAGTGGTGCTGGGCAGTCTGAGCCCCAGCATTTTGATGAGAGTGAGGCACCAGCTGAGGCGCCTACACCTCCCTCGGCGGAGACCATACGTGTAAAGATTTTTTCGCTCTCAAATTTTCGAGTCTTCCTTTTCAATTTTGAGCTAATTAAAGCAATTTTTGTGCTCCCTGAAACCAATCTTTTGTATCTGGCCGAACCCGTTAAGTCTAGGCCTGCAAATGAGTCGAGCTCATCAAAAAGTGTTGGCTCGAGTTCGAGCTCGAGCTCAATGAGCCTATTTTAAAAGGCTCGAGCTCGATCTCGGCTCGAACTTACTAAAGTTCAAGAATCCATTGGAGCCTAATCTAAGTTTCAGAGCTTATTAAACAATTATTTTAATAATATTATATTAATATTATAATATATTAAAATATATACTATTAATAATATATATATATATATATATATATATATATATATATATATATATATATATATTAATTAATTAAAAAAAGCTCGCGAGCCGGCTCACGAGCTCGTGAACAAGGTTACTTAGGCTCGAGCTCGGCTCGAAATCAGGCTCGAGCTTGAGTTCGAGTCGAGCTTTTTTCGAGCCGGCTCATCGAGCTTTCGAGCTGACTCAACTCAACTTAAGTCTAAAGAGTTCTCTTGTGAACTTGAATTTGACCTGCATTGCAAGTATCTGTAACTTCTCTTTTGATCATAGTAAGTCTCTGCGCCATTCTTGTCATGGCGTTGCCTAGGCGTCCCGACGCCCAATTATAAATAAGGCGCTGAGCGCCATTTTTTTTAAAAATATGGAAATAGATAGCGGTTTATATATAAACCACTGTCTATTCTAGAATAGACATCAGTTTACTTACAATCGTTCTCTATTCTAACCTAAACCCTAGAATATACAACATTTTATATATAAACCGCATTCTATTCTACCCTGAACCCTAGAATAAACATCGGTTGTTGTAAAAACCATTGTCTATACTATCTATTTTTAACCATGAGGTTGGGCGACACGGCCTGGGACACGGGCGTGTCCCAGGGCGTGTCCTGCTCGGTTTGAGCTGCTTGTCGAGTGCTCGACGAAATGCACTCGACGAAGTTTTCGAGAGGGAACACGCCCTATGACACGGGCGTGTCCAGGGGCGTGTCCGAGGCGTATTTGACGAATATCACTCGAGTAGTTACGCTCGACGATTTCTCGAGATAGAGGGCACACAGCCTGTGACACGGGAGTGTCATATGGCCGTGTCCTGCTCTGTGTCTACTCGGGTGGGTGTCTCGAGTAGGTCTTAAATGTCTCGAGTAAGGCGCTCAGATATGACACAGGCGTGTCATTCATATGACATGGGCGTGTCATGTCCAACTACTCAAGTAGTTGGATCGAGTAGGTCTCGAGTGGGTCTCGAGTGGGTCTCAAGAGGTGGACACGGGTGTGTATTGAGGTATACGACCTGGGACATGAGCGTGTCCCATGGCCGTGTCCCGCTCAGGTTGCGTTGTGGTGTGCTGCCTGTGGGACACGCCATGCCACACGGGCATGTACTGTGTGATATGGGCGTGTCAGCCATGTAAAACGGGCGTGGCACATGGCCGTGTATTATTCTGGATAAGTCGGTTGTGTGCCGCTTAAGGTATACTGTAACACCCCCTATCCGTCGTATAACATATAACAGTAGGTCCGGCCGGGGCCCGACGCCATATACCACAGACAGACCGGAAGGTTACTCAATGGAAACCATCCAACTAAGAATCAACGTCCTACACAGAGTACATTCTAGCGAAAGCAATTTAAAAGTTGCAATAATTAGAACCAAGCCAACAACATGAATGTCCACTACAAAACTACTCAAACTGCCAAACAATAGTGGCGACCTGCCTCCAGGCCGCTACCCATCTACCTCAACGTGCACCTCGCCAACACGCGTGGCCTGCCTCGTCAGTTCGGCAGGTCGTTCAACCCTTGTCACCCAGTAGCGTGGGCAGCCAACTTCTTCAGTCCGCCTGCGGAGTGCGGACACTCCCGGTCCCCGGCTACCCACAGAGCAGCAGCAACATCCAGTTCATCGCGAGATGGGCAGACTTGTAGTGCAGTCAAGCCTTCATGTCCGCCTATGTTGATGAACCCAAACCTCAGCAACAACAGGCCTCATCTTCGGCGGACTCAGCTCGTCAGCAGATGCGGACTCCGCGGACTCAGCGGACTCGCCATGCAGCCCTCCATTCCTCATCTCCAACACCCGCTTCTCTCCAGCAGCAGGGCCAACCTCTTTAGCCCGCAGTCTCGGCACGAGCTCAATCAATTGTGGCGGACTCCGCGGATTCTCCTCGCAGTCCGCCAGGCAGCAGAACCTCCTCAAGGCAGTCCCAGACCGCACAACCTCGTGCGGACTCAGCGGGCACACCTCAGCTCGCATCCTTAGCGTATGCTCAGTTCAGTAGCGGCGGACTCCGCGGATTCCCTTCGAAGTCTGCCACTTAGCCTCCAGCATCCGCCTCTCCAACAGTAGGCGAACAATCTCAGCTCAGCAACGGCCAAAAGCTTAAGACTACAAAGTTGGTCTTGCACATGCCGAGGGGACCCTACTCTGGGAATACGGACTCCGCGTATTCCCTTCGAAGTCCTCGGGCCTATAAATAGACCCCCATACCTCTCATGGAGGTCGGGTTGAGACACCCCAAGGACGGAACATCGCCAATGTGCTCATGCTCGAAGATAGCCCACAACAAGCTCAAGCCAGCAACCTCCTGCGGACTCCGTTTTCCAGTACACACCTTCTCTCTGCCCTTAGTCGCGCGGCCTGCCAGCCTCCGTTTCCCGGTCTGCGCGGTCTGTTCTTCCCTTAACCGCGCGGCCTGCCGACCTGAATCCTCAGTCCGCCCGGCTTCCTCTGATATTCCTTCCTTAGCCTCTAGCTTCCTCTTTGTACCCCTTTATTGCTTTCTTGTAAGGGTGTATTGCAAACTGTAACTCTCGATATTAATCAAAGGAAAGCCTGTCGCAAGAGTGACATTTAAGCCGCAGCGGGCGAAGTCTGCTATTGCTGCTGCTAGTGGCCCCTCTCTCTTCTTCTAAGCTCAGCTCAGCTCCCTTGGCACCAACCTGCAAGGACAACCGTACAAGTACCCGTTTGCTCGACAGCTCCTGATCAACCTCTTCTCTTTCTCATCAGCCTTCCCGGCAGCTCTCAGCAACCCTCTCCTCTATCCCCACAACCCTCGAACAAGCGTTTTCTCCACTCTCGAGCACTCAGAAGCTTCCTCTTTCCCAGCAACCTTCATCCTCTTCCTCTCGTAGCCTGTGAGATCGAACACCCCCCCCCCCTCAGTGTTAACTAGGCAGTGCCATTTTCGTGCATCAACAGTTAACACACGACCTTCAGATCTGAGCAGACGGTGAACAGCGACAGTTAACCATGTCAGATCATCATTCAGCCGAGAACCTTGCTCAATCAAGTCCCAGAGATGATCCTCTCTCGGAGGCCTTTGAGCAATCGCGCCGTGAGAATGCTCAGCAGTTCCAAGCAATCAACAAAATTCTTGCCGCAATCACCCATCAGTTGCAGTCTCAACCTGCAGCAGCTCTAGCTGCTCCAGCTACTCCGATCAATCCAGCACCAACTTTGGAGCATCAACAAGCTTATCCTCCAGCTTGTCTGCCGGTCTATCCTCCTTACACAGCAACCTTCCCGCAAGGGCCTGCAGCCCCTCTGCGACCTCAAGATGAAGAGTTTACTGCTCGCCAAAACTTCTTCCGGAAAGCAGCCCGGGGAAGTCCTGCAAGATTTCTCAACTTTTAGGGAAGTCATCCTTACCTTCAGCTCCTGCCTTTGCTCCTGCAACAACTTTTCCCTTTTATCCTCCTGCTTCTTTTACAGCTGCAGCTTATGCCGCTTTTTATCCTTATGTTGTAGGAGAGCAGGAAGAACCTTCGCCATTTACAGAGAACGTTTGACATGAACCTACTCCAGCAAACTTCAGAGAGCCCCGACTACCAATCTACACCGGAGAGACTGATCCAGTGAAGCATATGCAAGCCTTCGAATCAATCGTTGCTCTCAAAACTCTTTCAGATGCAACTAAGTGCAAGCACCTTGTCACAACCTTTGAGGGACAAGTGAGGGACTGGTCTATGGTCTTCGCCCTCACTCCATCACTTCCTTTGCTGATCTGCGAAGGGAGTTCTTGCTCAGATTCTCTACCTCAACCAAGAGAAAGGGCTGTCCAGAAGCCCTCTTTGAGATCAAGCTACGTGGAAATGAACCTTGGTCTCAGTTCGTGGATCGATTCCAGAGAGAAATCTGGACATCGAGATTGCTGACCAAGAAATGTACCGAGTGTCTCTTATCCACGGTCTTCGTAAAGGGTCGCTCAAATTTGAAGCCAATGTCCGAGCACTAAGAACATATCAAAAGTTGATTGCCTTAGCCAACTCATACATCCGAGGCGAAAGAGCAATCCAGGCTTCGTCTCCAGGCTTCTGTCAGAGAAAGACTCTCCTCCTCGCAAGCAGCCTCCGAGATCACCTCGGAAAGATTTTCCAACTCACTCGAGAAGGAAAGAAGATTTCAACGCCATCGATATCCCTTCCTGAGCCGTGATCATGCTCAAGATCAACTACTACTACCACCAGCTCCATCTTCTCAAACAGCTGCAGTTTATCAATAGCAAGGCAATGACTTGCACGAGTCCGAACTAGATGAAGTCATGCTACAAGTGAGCAAAGTAATGAAAGATAGGGCTAATTACAAGAAGCCTTACCGGCCAGCTGATCAAAGATCAAAGGACTCCGAACCATACTGCGAGTTCTATAAAGAGTCAGGCCACCTGACTGAGAACTGTCGAGCACTCCGCCGACTAGTGCAAAGGATGCTCCAGCAGGGTAAAATGCTTGATCTGCTTCCTAAAGGTGATCACCCTGATCCAGCAACCTCAAAGGGCAAAGAAGTTGCAGCCATTCCTTGCAGCTCAAGAGGGGTGAGCCTAGTCGAAGAACCCCCTCTCCTCGTTGTTAATAAAACTGTCGAATGCTTCGATGCCGATGACGAGGGAGTACTTGGAATACTATTCTAAGCTGGCAAAGGACTTCCTAGTTCAATGTTTTTTCATAACTATGACTGGTTACTCTTACTCTTACTCTTTCATACATTTTCATTTCAAAGCACTTCTAAGTGCACTTTCATGCTTTTCAATAAAGATTTCATCACAGATCTCCCACTGACACAGTTCTCTTCTTGTGATTCTTCCTCCTCTACTTTTCTCTTTGCCAAAGAGATCACTACACCAATGAGATATCTCCAAGTCTGGAATGCTCCCTTCGTAGATTGTTTTCTGGCACAACCGCTATGACCACATACAATGGGGAGTACACGTAAGTGCAGTGGGAGCCGTTCAATCTACGACGTTGGGCTTTAGACTTCGGATCCTAGCCGACATCTGACACAGAGTTTGTGCTAGGGGAGCCCCATGTGTTAGCTCTGTTGTGCTTCACAAAGGATACATTACAGTTACGATGATCTTTGCTTGACAAGCAATGGCAACCAAGCGTAGTCTTGTCTCTTCGATCATCTCATGACTGTGATGGCCGAACACTCTATGGTACTCTCGATCCGTGCCTTCGCGGGATCCCACAATTCCACTGATCTTTCCACAGACAAGCAATGCTTTAGGCCACTTGGTGCAACTAGTCTCATGGATCAGTGATGATTGTACCCGAGGCAAGAGAGCAGTGCATCTGCCGCTTCCTTCTTAGGATTTTTGTACATGTATCCCTTTTGTGCTCTGTCAAGGGAGTGTAGCTAGTCCTCTTTGTTATCAACTGCCTCTTTCACAGGTGAACATGTTAATTCGACCTACCAAAAGGATTTCCAACACTCACTTTGCTTATGCTCATCTTATATGCACTGCTTGCACAAAGGTCTATCAGATGATGACTTACAAGCTCACTACTTGTTGTATAAGCTCCATTACCCTCATCTTTTATTCACTGCTTGCTTAAGCTCTATCAGATGATGATTCACAAAGCTCTTCATTACTCTTATCAAATGTTAATGGCATCAAACATTGATTAAGGAATCTAACTCTCTTTGATCATCAAGCAATACTATTAGGATCTAGTCCAGATTGACAGAATGCATCAAGCTACTTCTCTACTAATCTGATCCTATCCATCTTGTCATATCGACAGTCAACACTCGACTTATTGATCTGGACTTCATGCTGAAGACATCTCTAATATAGCAAGAAGATCACTGTTTTTTGGTTTGATCGTCATTCAATTATCAGCAGAGTTCATCAGGCATTTCCTCTGCTATTTGGTCATATCGACCTTATCTCATCAATAGTTATCATCTGCAAGCCTCATCTCAGGTACTTGCAGTTTAGCTCATTATTTTATGTCTGCTGCTCACTCTTCTCTTTGTAGTGGCTAGCAGGCACCTGCAAGTCTTATCAAGGTACTTGCACCCTAGTCTTTATATACCATATCTGCTTCTAACTCTCATTTTGCAGAGAACAGCAGATGCTTGCAAGTCTCTTCACAAGTACTTGCAAGCTATTTTCACATGTTTTGTCTGCTCCTAACTCTTTTCTTGCAGAGATCAGCAGACACTTGCAAGTTTCTTCACAGGTACTTGCAAGCTCTTTTCACATATTTTGTCTGCTCCTAACTCTTTTCTTGCAGAGATCAGCAGACACTTGCAAGTTTCTTCACATGTACTTGCAAGCTACTCTCATATATCATGTCTGTTTATAACTCTCGTTTTGCAGAGATCAGCCGATACTTGCAAGTTTCTTCACAGGTACTTGTAAGTCACTTTCATATACTGTGCCTACTTCTAACTCTTCTTTTGTAGAGACCAGCAAATACCTGCAAGTTGCCTTCAGGTATTTGCGGCTTTCTTTACTCCCGAATTTGTTTCTAACTTCACTTTTGCAGAAACCAGCAAAGACTTGCAAGTTACTTTCAGGTACTTGCAACTCATTTTTCTTTCTTGCATACTCCTCACTTTTCCTTTTGTAGAGGACAACAGGTGCTTGCAAGCCTCCACCAGGTACTTGCAAGTTATTATGCTTCCATGTTTTCCTCTCACCTCCGTCTTGCAGAACTTAGTAGAAGAC
Organism: Platanthera guangdongensis; assembly: GCA_039583875.1. Taxonomy (NCBI): domain Eukaryota; kingdom Viridiplantae; phylum Streptophyta; class Magnoliopsida; order Asparagales; family Orchidaceae; genus Platanthera; species Platanthera guangdongensis. The sequence goes on from CM077164.1 coordinate 144,536,864, forward strand.
ACATCTCCTTCATTTTTGCGAAGGCAAACCCAGGTACACACAGGGTGTACCTCTCATTCATGCCTACACTAACTTTCCTCTTGCAGGAAAAAGACAGGCAACACCAAACTCCTAAGGAGAGGCATCAGGTTCTATCTCTCTTTGCCCCCTTCCTTTCTTTTGGGGTGTATCATGATTTTCGTGGGTCTCCAAATTTTTCGAAGTTCTCTTCTGAACTAAAAAAGTGCGTGGATTATGTTAACCCCGAAATCGGCGATCCTTCCCAAGGAAGCCAGCTCGCTAGTCGCGGCCTGCCCCGGGTTCCTCCAGGAGGTCGCGACGCCTTAGTGTGGGCGGACAGAATTCTCTGTCCGCTCAGGCCACACGGCTTGGGCGGTCTTAGCGGTCTGACCGCCAAGGCCGCGCGCCTTCCCTTAGTTGGCAGGGGCCGCGGACTGCTCCTGCAGTCCGCCCCTGCAGGCCGCGCCCTTTGTCAGCTTAATCGAAGCTGTCTTCGCAAGCCTCTCTTTGCCGGACTAGGTTCCCTGTCCGCCCAGGCCAGTAATAGGTCGCGTCCCTTACAGGAATTGGCCGCTCTTCCAGCCCGATCCTGCAGGTAGCTCTTTAAGAGCACCAGACCGCTCAAAATGCCAAACAACAGTGGCGACCTACCTCCAGGCTGCTAGCCAGCTATCTCAACTTCCACCTCGCCAACACGCACGACCTGCCTTATCAGTCTGCCAGGTCGCTCAACCCTTGTCACCCAGCAGCGCGGGCAGCCAACTTCTTCAGTCCGCCTGCGGAGTGCGGACACTCCAGGTCCCTGGCTACCCATAGAGCAGCAACAACATCCAGTTCATGGCGAGCTGGGCGGACTCGAAGTGCAGTCAAGCCTTCCAGTCTGCCTATGTTGATGAACCCAAACCTTAGCAGCAGCAGGCCTCACCTTCGGCGGACTCAGCTCGTCAGCAGATGCGGACTCCGTGGACTCAGCGGACTCGCCATGCAGCCCGCCATTCCTCATCTCCAGCACCTGCTTCTCTCCAGCAGCAGGGCCAACCTCTTCAGCCCGCAGTCTCGGCGCGGGCTCAATCAATTATGGCGGACTCCGCGGATTCTTCTCGCATTCCGCCAGGCAGCAGAACCTCCTCAAGGCAAGACCAGACCGCACAGCCTCGTGCGGACTCGGCGGACTCAGCGGGCATACCTCAGTTCGCATCCTTAGCGCATGCCCAGTTCAGCAGCGGCGAACTCCGCGGATTCCCTTCGAAGTCTGCCACTTAACCTCCAACATCCGCCTCTCCAGCAGTAGGCGGACAATATCAGCTCAGCAGCAGCCAAAAGCTTAAGACTACAAAGCTTGTCTTGCGCATGCCGAGGGGACCCTACTATGTGAATACGAGGTTGTACACATAGCAACTTTTCTATTAGAAGGAGATGCGAGGCTTTGGTGGGATGAAGTAGAATTGCACTAATTTACAGGTCGAGGATTAGAAAAGATCTCAATAGATGAATTCTCACGATTATTTCTGGCCAAGTATACGCTAGTGTCGCAGCGAATTGCTATGGAGAATGAGTTCAACGTCTGCTGCAAGGTGAAAGTAAGAGTTAGATCTGAAATACTCTAGAGGGGGGGGGGGGGGGTGAATAGAGTATCTTGAAAACTTAAAACTTTTTATTGTAAATAAAAAAAATATAACCTAAGATAAATTAATCTAGCACTATCACAAGCACAGCAAAACCTAACTATCACAGCCACAACAAGAACAAAGAAAAGTGCAACAAACAACACAAGAATTTTATAGTTGTTCCCCTAAACTTGGGTACATCCACTCTTCTACCACCCCTGATAGGAATCCACTCAGGTTTTTGATCAGGTGACTGCCACCAATGAGCTTTTGATCTGGTGCTCAAAAACCAACCCAAGTCTTTTGATCAGGAGACTTGCAACCAAGAATAACTTTTGAAGGGAGTTAAAAAATTGTTTTTACAGTGGGGGTGAGAGAGTGATTATGACTTCTCTTTCTCAAAATATAACTGAGAAGACTAAGTGGATATATGATGTTAGCAAAAGCTCCCCCTGAGATATTGAACTCAGGAATATTTGAGCCTTGCTGCAGGGTGAGTAGGCCTTCAATATTTCAGCCTTGACCAGCAGGTATCCAGGAGCTTCTTGACAGATAGAGTGTTTGTTGTCCTTTGAAGAATCTTGAGATGAAGAAGGAAGAAGACTCTTGATTTGAATGTATGTTTTCTTCTTCTTCATCAGCTTGCTGTTATTTCTCTAGTCAAGGGTTAGAGCTTCTTGTATCTTTTCTGTGTTATTGCCCTGTGTATGTTGTTCTCTGTGTTCAGACGAGAAGGAAGAAGAAAGGCCCTATGCACTGACTTTTTTTTTGGAAGAAAGAGGAAAATCATTTTTATATTTTCCATGAAATCTTCCTTCTGAATTTTGAATTTCTTCCTTCATTCAATGCTGACGTCCTGGAGAATATTTGCATTGATTGATTTTCCCAACTGTCCATTGAAAACGACAAGTAATAATCTTGATGAAGTCCATAATCAATGCTGCGTCTAATGGTAATATTCAGAAAATGTTAAGCATTGATTACTCAGGAATTATCGCAATAAACTAAGGGACAGAGGAGAGGAAAAGTCCATGTCTAGAACAACGTAGAAATCATCGAGCAGAGAACAGAATTCGTCGACCGGGGTCCAGTGTTTGTCGAGCAGGGAAATCTCTTTCGTCGACCTGATAATAGTTGTTCGTCGAACTGAGATCCAAGATCGTTGACCTAAGAATAGATAAACTGCTTTCTCTGGAACCTTGCCAACTCTGTGCATCAAGATCGTCGAGCTGAGATTCTAACTTTGTCGACTAGTGTTCAGAGTGAAATGATTCTTGGACTTTTGAATGTTGAAGTTAAGTATCCAGAAATCATCGACCTAAGATCCAAGTTCGTCGAGCTGATATTCTAACTTCGTCGACTGGAGTTCAGCGAGAAGAATTATGGACTTGGAATGTTGAAGTATAGTGTCCATAGATCATCGACCTGAGAACCAAGTTCGTCGAGCTCACAGCTCAGAGAATTTTCTCTGAGTTCGTCGAGCTGAGCACGACTTTCGTTGACCTGAGTTCGACGAACGTCAAACTCATTTTCTGAGTCTTTGGAATTTCTCTAAGTCTTGCGTCTTTTGCAGTCTGTTGATGGCTGGTCCATGCAGTGTTGACTCTAAGGACATGGCCTAAACACTAGGACACAAACATGACCCTGGCTATACATGTTGGGTCAAACTTCCTAGTTTAGTGAACCTGGCCCAAATCCAACTAGAGATCCAATAATCTCCCCCTATTTGGGTAAGGTCACTAATTACAGACTTACATTAATAACAAAGTAAGAAAAATATATCTGTCAGGAATTTTAACATATGCAGCAGATATATATATACAAAGAGTTTTGTATCAAGAAATAAATAAGCAGTTTTAAAACAATCAACGAGGCTTAAACAATTTAAAGTTTATTTCTTCTTCTTGGGCTCCTTGTGTTTATCCTCTTTAGCTTTTTCACCTGGCTAAGTAAACTTGATCTCCCGCTTGGATTAGCTGCTTGTGTCTTTGTCATTGTCATGTCCGCAGCTCCAATAATATTAAGGAAGGTAGCCCTTGGCACTACAACTTATGGATGTAGTTTCATATAATCATCAACATTAAAGAATTTATTAGCTTTAGCAAACCTGTTGAGTCCTTCCTGTATTTAGACATGGTTGAATATTGAGAAGGATCCTTTCCTTCAGCTTTTGCTTTTCTTAATCCTGGATAGGCCAACCAGTTCTTAGAATCTGCCATCCTAGTTGTTGTAGCTATTTTTGGATCTTCAAGATT